>JAKOOJ010000003.1:133498441-133938441 GCA_022577455.1 Arizona elegans
ATTCAACTCTTTGCCCAAGATCATGGAAAACAAAAGCTGGCTAAATGAAATGGTATGTGTGAATGACCTTGGAAGAAGCGGCATGCTGCCTAGGGAACAATTAGATAAGAGAACACATAGTCTGCAGCTATAGAATGGGCTGGCCAACAAAGAAATTCAGGAAGGAATGTCCCTAACTTCTCAGGCTGTAAAGGAAATGGCGGGGGATTTGTAGACTTGCAAGCTTCTATTAATGTAGCCTTAAAATAAAATAAAATTAGCTCATCTGGTTGATTTTCCAATCTGGTCTACCTGGGAAAGCTGACACTGGATGAGTAAATGACAGGTATGCATGTGAATGATAGCCATTAAAGGTGGATAACTTGCTGCAATAATTTGTTCCCAAAGGAACGTAAGGAAGGCAATGAGACTTAAAAGATATTTGCAAGTAAAATGTTAAATTTCTGAATTTGAATTGCTGAATTGGAAATGTCTAATGTTAAATAAAACCTAATATGCATATACATGCACATGCACATACATTTCTATGGTGTATAACAATGATAATTTTATTTCATGTATCAAGTTGAGAATAGACAGCCCTTTTCACCCTTCCAAATGCATCTCACAATGCAAGCTAAACCTAACATTCTGTCATATCAACTTTAACTAACATAAAAGGTAGGATGTATTAATTTATCATGACTGCCTTTTGCATGGACTTCTCAATTATTTATATTGTAATTTAAATGATTAATGAAGCCATTTCTAATAAACAGTTTATATTCACCGAAATACTATAAACTGCAAAGTGTGTGTGTGTGAAGAAATGTTTCATGTTGCAGATAGCTACCATGAATAAAATATAAGCTACTGTGGATCAAAGTTTATATGACCTTCTCCCAAGTTGTGAGGGATTCCCCCCCCCCACATGTAATTGTAATTTGGTTTGTGATGCAGTGCATACATTGTATCAGAATGGGCCATTGTTGTTCAAAATAGGAAATTTGATATATGACCTCAAAGAATAGGATGGGTCTATCTCTTGCCATCAGCAACCACCATAGCTTGAGCTATGTTGTTACTTAATTTATAATGGAGACAATATTTAAAATAAGAGATTGTATATTTTACACTATCCTCAACTTAAATCCACAATTAAGCCCAAATTTTCTGTTGCTAACCGAAACAGTTGTCATACGAGTTCTTCCCGATTTTACGACATTTCTTGCCACAGTTGTTAAATGAATCACTGCAGTTCAGTTAGCAACGCAATTAAGTGAATCTGTCTTCCCATTGACTTTGCTTCTTTGAAGGTCTCAAAATGTGATCAAATGATTCTGGACACAAAACTGTAACTAATATGAACCAGTTTTCCAAGTGTCTGAATTTTGATCATGGGGATGCTACAAGAGCCCTGTGAAAAATGGGCGCAAGTCACTGTTTTCATTGCCGTTGTAACTTCAAACAGTCACTAAATGAATGGTTGTAAGAGAAAGACTATATATATATATTACAATGTACTTCAAAGGACTCTAACCACTGCTAGACCTGTGCCCTGGAAACAATACAACTCCATCATAAACACTAAAAGAGGATTGGTTTTTGGAAGTTGTGTCCTTTGACACAATTGTCCTAAGACAATCATAGCTACATTTAATACATTGAAGTCACTTGTTTTCAGACCATGTCTGCATATGGAATTAGTTTATGAACACGCATGTGGCTTTTAGTATAGTTGATTTGAAATAGTGGCATATGTTAATCTCTTGGTATTAATTACTCAAAATTGACTGATGATTTTTCTTCTCCACCCTCCTTTCACATTTTAACCATAGCCTCAGGAAACTTGGATTTATGCTAACTGTTGATAATTTCCATTAATATTAATTGGATCATTATAGTTACATTTTCCAAGCAAATTACCATAGTTTGAAATTATAGGTGGAAACCCATTTCCTTACGTTTCTATTTTATTTTTTAAGAGGTAATTGTCTCTGCACTCCCTCCCTGCTATGATTTTAAATTCCTATCCTTTATCTCACATTTTCCTTTAAATTGAAAATGCTATAGCGTTACATGCAAAAAAGAATCAATCTCAGAAAGGAAAGAAGAACCAAATATAGATTAAAAAGCTGCCTCTCCAAAAGATTTTGAAATATGAGGAGGTTCGCTCCGCATGTAAGATTAAGGGCAGATATGTGCATGAGATAAGTTCACATTTTACCACAGGAAAAGGTTTTTGGGTTTTTTTTTTCTTCAAAATATGAGCTGTTCCAAATTCAGAAATATTTTTACCCCCTAAAGCTACAATCAAGATACATATTGCCTCCTCATTTTGAAAAGAGAAAAATTAATGAGGGAGAGAAACAATAAGTGCAGTTAGATACTTTTTATGTCAAAAGGCCACGCCATCAAGATCCGTGCCAAAACCATGATGTCAACAAAACAGTAATATCCATGTGGCCATGCCTCTATATTAATGGCGCCATTACATACTTGTATCACAATGCATTTGTCTGAAACAAATGTATAAATTGCAGCATGTTGGGGATGCTAGTAACCATGACAAAATGTTATGTTGCCTTTATGCCACTCTTGTTCATGGCTTTGTGAAAATAACCAATGAGCAAAAATAAACACCAGGAAGAACAGTAATGGTACTGTTTACTAATTCGTTATTTCATCAAGAATCTCATTACCTTTAATGTAACTTTATTGATAATGTAATTATATTTATTTTTCCTGAGTTTTGCAGGTGATATTTATAGACCATTACAGTAGAAAATTTTTGCCACTTCTACACTCTAAACTTCTGGATCACATTTAATGGATAACAATTAATCAGTGGAACAGTTTGCCTCCAGAAGTTGTGAATGCTCCAACACGGGAAGTTTTTAAGAAGATATTGGGTAACCATTTGTCTGAAGTAGTGTAGGGTTTCCTGCCTAGGCAGGGGGTTGGACTAGAAGACCTCCAAGATCCCTTCCAACTCTATTATTCTGTTACAGGAGTAGCTGTTACCATTCGTTCAGCAACCATTCTGAGTTACATTTGTGGGGTGAGGGCATGAAATGAAGAAGGGTAGAAATAATTGATTCATTCCTCTGGCAGATACAATTGTACTAGTGGATGAATGTAACTGGATATTACTCTGAGTTTTAACTGGAAACTGCTTTAGATAAATCATAATAGACAAATGGTTGAAAATAAATAGAAATATAACTAAAATTGTATTGGATCCAGACATAGCGATGCTTAGACTCAAATAAATGGGCTGAGGTAGCTGATTAAGTTATGTTGATTTTAATGGATTTACTCTAAACACGATTAAGCCAACTTTCAATTTAAGAACTCCTACACCATGACAATTAATCTCCATTTATAAAAGGCTATGTCTTAATTTTATATTTAATTTTCAAGGCAGTAATCCTAAAGATAATTAAATAGAAGGAATTAATGATGCCCATTATATCATATCACCATGTCACCTTTATCAAGATTCTATTAAAATCCATCTGCTGCAAATCCTTCATTTATTTTTTTTCCCCTTAGTAGGATGCTCCACACTCAAAAGCTGGTACCAATAAATAACAAATAATTCCTGTGAAATGAAGGAAGGAAAAAAGGAGTGCTTTTTCAAGAGGCAACTGGACTTGGAGAAGCTGTGCTTTTTGCAGGATGTTTTCTGCCGTGTATCCAGAGATGGTACTCAGCAGGTTCTGACTAGTTCTGGAGAACCAGTAGCGGAAATTTTGAGTAGTTCGGAGAACTGGTAAATACCACCTCTGACGGGCCCCGCCCTCTCTGCCTCCCGAGTCCCAGCTGATCAGGAGGAAATGGGGATTTTGCAGTATCCTTCCCCTGGAGTGGGGTGGCAATGGAGATTTTACAGTATCCTTCCCCTCCACACCCACCAAGCCATGCCCACCAAGCTACACCCACAGAACTGGTAGTAAAAAATTTTGAATCCCACCACTGCATATGTCCCTTTATTGTTGAAAACAGGTGCAGACTGTTGGGGGATAAATCTATGTTGTTTGCATCTCAAACTGAAGTGCAATTAGTTTCTGTAGTCTGCAAATCCATTCATACTCCCACACCATTCATTTGAAGACTGTTCATCCCAAAGTGCTAAATGTCAATGGAGATTCACAGTCATCCAGGTCATGGTTGTCCCAAAGGTGCTTTTTTTCAAAAGGCAACTGGAGTAGTTGCTTCTTGAAAAAGCACCTTTGTGACAACCATGAGCCATTAAAAAAAAAAAAAGGAGATATTTAAAGGCTGGTCCTTACATTTGATGCTTAAGATTAAGGCTACTCCTAATTTCTTTCTAATTCAAATTATTTAAGTCTTGGTGTGTACTAGAGCTTGCTGATAGCATGAAATATTATTACAGAACACAATTTAACTAGGAAATCTTTAGTATGGGACAACTATGCTCATGAATAATTGCCTACATCTTAAACAGGATGTCTGTAAGAGATGTTTTCTAATGACCATTGTTGTCTCCATAATGCATTCTTTGTTTAATGAATTGATATCTCAATTCCTTTAAGCTCCTATGAAAAAGCTTTTGTCTGGAAAATTCCTCAATAGGAAAATAAATGATTTTAAGTTTAGCCCAGAAGTGATATAAATACTTCACTATTTACTTTATTAATCAAATTCTGTATTTAAAATTGGTGGCTTTTTTTCCTCCATCTTGTCTGATTATCAGAGACTGTCTGGAAAAGTCAGTCCCTGCAGTTCTCTTGGCAAGTTTTTTTCAGAAGTGGTTTGCCATGCTTTCTTCCTAGAGTGGAGTGAAAGTGACTGATACAAGATCACCCAGTAGGATTCATGTCCAAGTTGGGACTGAAACTCATGGCCACCCAGTTTCTGGGCTGATCCCTTAACCCCTACACCATGGCTCCATGGCTTAGGGCGAGGGTACTTACAGGACCACCTTCTGCCACCAATTGCCTCCCACTGGCCAGTTCACTCCCATAGAGAGGGTCTCCTCAGGGTGCCATCGGCCAGGCAATGTCGGTTGGCGACCCCCGGGGGAGAGCCTTCTCTGTGGTAGCACCTACCCTCTGGAACAATCTACCCTCAGAGATACGAGTGATCCCAGACCTCTGGACTTTTTGCCGGGCCCTTAAAACCTATTTTTTTTCAGTTAGCTGGGCTGTCCTGAATTTTATGGTTGGTTTTTAAAATTTTGATATTGATTTTAATTGAAATGTTTTAAATTTTGGGCCAAACCTTATTTAATTATTTTAAACCTATTTTAACATTTGTGTACAAATGTTTTATTTTGGCTGTTCACCGCCCTGAGTCCGAAAGGAGAAGGGCGGTATAGAAATTTGAAAATAATAAAAATAAATAAACTGACCCTTGATTTACACCATTTTACATTAAAATTATTTGTTATTAGTGTATAATAAATAACTACAATTTAATGTAAATATGGTAAATAAATATTAATTACATAATTTGAATAGTGTTGTAGACAATGACTTTCCCCAAGAACCAAATAAGCCCTTCACCAACCTACCCAATGAATGAAAGCAAACTAAACCAAAGCTACTACAACTCCCCTTTCAAATCTCACCAGGCTCAAGGTTGACTCAGCCTTCCATCCTTCTGAGGTCGGTAAAATGAGGACCCAGATTGTTGGGGACAATAGGCTGTAAACCGCTTAGAGAGGGCTGTAAAAGAACTATGAAGCGGTATATAAGTGCTATTGCTATTGCTATGGATTCCTGGCCTCAATCTATCAATCCCATCAAACCTGGGATGATGTTTACAGTTGCCATTTTTTAAGGTATTGATAAAAGGGATCCTTTCTTCTAAAACTGCTGCTTAGCAAATCATTGGACTATGGCAAATATTTAGTCTGCTGTCTTGTTGACTGCGGTGCCAGCATTGAAAAGTTACACCTCTGTGCCGTGATTGCCTTGGGTGCAATTCAAGGGACTGATGATACTCATCTACAAAGCCATTCCTTGTTTAGGGCCCAATTATCCCTCACCAATTATTTCTACTCACACCACTGAGTCTGATAGAAGAGATATTGCTTTAGGTCCCTCAATTAAAGAGTATCATCTAGTAAGACCGAGGTAGGTTTTTTTCTCCTATATTGCTTGCCTTTTGGGACATCATTCTCTGAACTTAGAATTGGCCCCAACTCCAGCCTTCTGCAAGGGCCTGAAAATGTTCCTGAATTTGGGATTTGGATGGTCAGTGTCCATGAGACATCTATAATTGTTAATATTTGACTGTTTTTGCCTTGTCTTCTGGTTCTAAAATTCATTCTTTCTGCTGGTTTTGTTTTGACTGAGATTGAAATCTGAATTAATTTCTTAATTAACAACTAACTGAGATTGCTTCCAAAAGAGACTGTGACCATGTTGTTGTCCCAAATCAACTATACGTAAGTAAGATTCAGACTGGGGTAGACAACTCACTGCAGATTTTACTGAATGACTATTCTCAACAGTTGCTAGTATGGAAATGGTATCTGGAAAAATTGGAATATATCTGGAGTATTCCAAGTTGCCTAGCCTTTATTCCGCCTTCATTATTGTTAATTCTTTCATCAAAAATTAATAATCTTTAAAGTAATAGCTAAGCAAAGGAAAACATAGTTCTATACTGTAACTATCGACTAGTTTTTAATATTTAACACTCAGAACCATATCATCTGGTAATCTCAAAATAGATTTTTCCCCCAAAGCTGCCCTAGGAAAGTAAATTTTAGGGAGATTGTATTCATAAGAACACTCCAATATTTCTAGAAATGTAGACTGAACTATTATCATTTTCTACAAATAGGTCTTGTGAATCTACAAATTTCCCAACCTTTCTTTCCTATTTGACACATATGTATGTGTTCTATTTTAAAAACCGAAGTATCCTGTTTGGAAAAGTCAGAAAACATCTCTTGGAAAGGCTATCTGGGGACAGAACTCAGTTTTTAATGACTCGCCAATTCAAAATCGTTTTGAAAATAAGGGCTAAATAAATAAATAAATAAATAAAGGAAACCAGTCAAGGAGAGAAAAAACCTAGAACTAAGGATAAATTTCCTGACAGCAAAAACAATTAAGCAGTGGAACAGCTTACCTTCAGAAGTTGTGGGTGCTCCATCACTGAAGGTTTTTAAGAAGAAATTGGATAGCCATTTGTCCAGAATGGCATAGGGTCTCCTGCCTGATCATGGGGTTGGACTAGAAGACCTCCAAGGTCCCTTCCAACTCTATTATACTGTTCTGTTAATCTGTCCATGGGAAGGTATATTAGGAACCTATCACTGAGTGGACACTTGACCAAAGTTAAGCAAGCATGCAGCCATTTTCCACCAGTGATTGTACTTACATTTAAATTGTATCCATTATTTTCAAAGTGGTGTTAAGACTAAAAAATTAGCCCAGCAGATTTCACGCAAATCTGCTTTTTTCCCCCCCTGGGGTCATGTAAGTGGCTACTCCAGTCAGTGGACATGTGATTGCAGCTAAAAAGAGGGACAGGCACTTCTGTAGCTTCATTAGTTTCATTGTTCTGAGATTATAAGCATAAAAACTAAAAATAAAGACAATAAAAATTATTCAAGTCCACAAATTACTACATCTCCCCTTTGGCATCAGGAGGTGAGCACCCTTTCTGATTAATCAAGACGAAAGTCAAAGTGAGCCTTCTGATCAACTGCCTAAGTGGCCATACTTGAGCTGCAAATTATTTGCATGAATTAGATGATAAAAACAGTATTTTTCTATTATGCTTCAGCAAGCAGGTGCTAGCTAAATAACTTCTAACTTTTCTTAAGTACCTATTGATTACAGCCAATAGCAATTAAAAGTAGAAGACAATTAAGTTTCAAATTTAATGGCCATTCAGTTCTTGTTAAATTATTGGATGTCCTAATCAATTCATTGTTCTAGGTAATAGTCTATTTCAGTGAGTTCTAGTTTCTCCAAAACTGCTTATTCTGAAAATATAACAACATTAATTATTATTATGGGCTGTGAAGTAAATAAGAAAGGAGGATTAAAAACTGAATAGTCCACTGGGGTGACAAATGCAGTAGCTTATTGCAAACCATTTTTATTTAGTTTTACACCATAATAGGTTCATACATTGATGAGACATAATGTGTGAGAACATTTAGTTTTATCTCCATATTTGCATGGAATCTTGACAATCTTGACAAAAGGGATATATTGCTCTTGCTATGAGCCATAGTGGTACAGTGGTTAGAATGCAGTACTGCAGGCTATTTCTGCTGACTGCCTGCTGCCAGCAGTTCAGCAGTTCGATTCTCACCGGCTCAAAGTTGACTCAGCCTTCCATCTTACTGAGGTCAGTAAAATGAGGACTCAGATTGTTGGGGGCAATTATGCTGACTCTGTAAACTGCTTAGAGAGGGCTGTAAAGCACTGTGAAGCGGTATATAAGTCTAAGTACTATTGCTATTGCTATCATCCCTACTTGATAACATTAATCTAATATTTCCATGTCTGCTAAATGGACAAAGAAGGAAAGAATGGGTCTAGATAAAGTTATACATGGAGAAGCAAAATCTACCATGATATACAGTAGTCCTAAGCAATCTTCTTTTTTTGCAAACTATATCACTACATTTATGGTGAATAGAAGGAATTCTAGTTGCGTGAAAGTTTTAGAGTAAGCAAGAAAGAGTTGATGAATGAATGTAATGACAAATTTCAGCAAATTTCAGATAATGATGATAATGGGGACATATTTAGCTTTTAAATGACACTTCTTCCATCTACATGATTATAACAAAACTGTAGACAACCATCTGCCTTTAGTTTCTTTCTTTCTTTTTAAATGAATATTGTGCCAGGGTGGCAAAAGAGAATAGGCTGCCATGTTTGCCAAGCTTCCATGCTTTCTTCACATTCTATGGATAGGCTATCGTTGGCCATGGCAAGAAGTAAAATATTGGATTTATTCATTCATGTAGTTAATTAATCCCATATTAATGTAGATCCAACTTTTTTCCCCTTCCCAATTTTCCCTATTGACTGTAACACAGTTACATTAGAATTCTGCTGGTAGGGAATGTTTGTTCGTATGTATGCAGATAATTCTATAGGAACAGGCATGAGGAGACTGTGAGTTCTAGTCCCACTTTAGGCATGAAAGCCAGCTAAGTGACTTTGGGTAAGTCATGCTTTCTCAGTCCATCTTACCAATTGTTGTGGTGGGAGTAGGAGGTAGGAATATCAGGTATGTTCACCACCTTGAGTGGTGGGAAAGCCCTTGCTAATCATTTCAGATCTTGCCAACATGAACCAAAAAATGAGAAACTGAGATGTTTTGTAATAAGAAAACAGTGAGTCTAATGGTAGCCAGAAATGGCAGATAGTCTGGATTCAAACAACATGTTTAAACATAGGAAAACCCCTGGCTATTTTATGGAGCCGTGATGACCAAGAAAATGTTGGTGACATGCATGCCAACAAGAATCAACTCAGTGTATTTTGCACTCTTTTAAGTAGCTATACTGGCTGAGAACGATGTAAGTGGTAGTTTTAAGGTCTCTGATAGGTGCCAGTTGGAGAAGACAATAGTCTTTTGCCATTATTTAGATTTTTTTAAATGGTTTTTTAGGGTATAAGCACTCTAGCATTTTTCCTTTAAAATTAGGTTTTTTAAAAACATTAACATTTTATTGATATTAGGTTGGAAAAGGTCATCTAAAGTAATACACTTACAAATAGTGCTTCGATATCATATATATCAAGCACAAAAATGAGGAATATAAAAGCACCTTGGGCATTTCCTAAATACCATCAAAATTACCATTGCACTGTTTTCTGTCCCATCTAATAGCTTTTAGCAATGACAGCAAATGATCAAGATTTGAAAACTCATTAATTCTTTGAAGTGGAGAACAGCTATCTTTTCCCTTATGCATGTACTAAGAACTGCATATATTGCTGCCTATTTAAAATCTCAACAATATGTTCTTACTTTTGGATTTGAGTTTTCACTAAGACTGTGGCTTAAACCAAATCCCTTGAGATTGATTTGAAACACTACAGTGGGTTATGCATATAAATTAGCTGGGAAGAGTTCACTGGCTTATCTGAAAAACTTTGGTAGAATTTAGGAATTTCAGTTCTAACAATCATTAACTTTTCATAACAGAGAAATCAAAGTTGCTTTGTAAATATACCACCTGATTTGGAAACCTTTCCTTATTTCTCAGATATAGGGGAATAGAATGTGGTACTTTTTGATTAGACAGAAATCCACTGCAGATGTAAGAGTCTATTTTTTATACAGGAGGAAGAGGAATAGGATAAGGAGGAGGAAGAAGTGAAGAAAAAGGAGAAGAGGAAGAGGAAGAGGAAGAGGAAGAGGAAGAAGAAGAAGAAGAAGAAGAAGAAGAAGAAGAAGAAGAAGAAGAGGAGGAGGAGGAGGGGGAGGAGGAGGAGGAGGAGGAGGAGGAAGGGGAGGAGGAGGAGGAGGTTCTTGTGAGCTATTGAGAAAAAATCTGGGATAACTGAAGTCCAAAACATTTGAAAACTGTAGCAACAGCAAGGGCTTTGCTCTTTAGATGCTTGGTCTTTCATTATAGGTCAACTGCTCAACCTGCAAATTCCTTGGCTTCCTACATTGAAATTCATTCTTCAGCCAAGACATCATGAGCAAACTCCTTCTATTCAGCATGTGGTAGACAATGAGGAAGAGTTGTGAGTAAAGGAAAAATGTGCTTTGGAAAACAACACCAGCATTAAAACTTTTCTCATGTTCCCCTAAAGATTAAACTCAGAAATAGCATCACATTTTAGCAGATAATTATTTTAAATATCCACAAGTGGAATAATATTACTTCTTGTTTATGGCTGATTTTTTTTTGTGACAGCTGATCCCCAGTCCTGATGTTTATTTGTTTGGTGCCTTCAAGTCAGCCATGACTCCTGTTAACTGCCTAGGCAAGTCCCTGCAGTTTCCTTGGCAAGATTTTAGAAGTGGTTTTCCATTGCCTCTTTCCTAGATCTCAGAAGGTATGACTGGTCCAAAGTCATCCAGCTCCATCTGTGTCTAAGACAAGACTAGAACTCATGGTCTCCCGGTTTCTCGTCTGGTGCCTAAAGCACTCCACCAAACTGCCTGTCATCATCATCATCATCATCATCATCATCATCATCATCACCACCACCACCACCACCACCATCATCATCATCATTTTTCTCTTGGATTACTACAGTGTGGCTGAAGCACTATAACCTCCATGGAAGTAAGTACCATTCTTTGTGAATCAAAGGCATTCTCAAGATCTCAAGCTTTTATCAACATAAGAACATATGTCATTGAGTTTAACCTCTTTCGGATGTGCCTGCGGGGTTAGTGTCCAGTCCAAGACACATCATATTATTTCTTCGTTTAAAGATTTTGAAGTGACTACTCTTGCATGGTTTTGCTCTTCTCCTGTTTTGTTTCACTGACATTTGTACCGCTTTTGCTAAAATCCTTATGTAGGCAGAAAAGAGGGAGCAGACCACATTGAATTCTTTTCAACATTTTTTTTTCCAGGCAGTCAAGCATACTGTTCTTATTTTATTTTCAGATTAGTTCCTGCTTATAGTACGCTCATCTTTAAGAGGACTTTGCTGCAAAATAAAAATGCACATGGATGGATGGTGTGGTCGCAGTCTTAGGCATGCTTATTTGGAATTAGAGAAAGGCCCTTCAGAGTGAATCTCCGAAGATGAGGCTGCACATCACCACATGTAATTATTTATTATGCTTTTTTTCCTGATCTTCCAGATGATTCATTGTGGACGATGATATAATTTTGCCTTTTCATAGGAACAATTCTGTGAAGCATGCTAAAGAGCAGTCAGAGGAAAAAACAAAACAAAAAACCAGTGAGAGCCTGGAAGGGGCAGAGAGCATCTCTAGGTGGCTATGCTGTCTCTTATATTTTTTGTAGCAGAAAATAAATAAATTATTTCATATTTTTGGTAAGAAATTCATGAATGGAGGTGGAAAGATGAAACCTCCTTATCTGAGGGAGACAGTTGTTCCTTGTATCTTTCCTTTGGAGCCCCCCTTTCTTTTGGAGCCCCCCCCATGAGCAGCCATTAGTAGCCAAGAATCATTAGACATTAGCCAAGAATCATATCTATCTATCTATCTATCTATCTATCTATCTATCTATCTATCTATCTATCTATCTATCTATCTATCTATCATCTACTGTATGTATGTATGTATGTATGTATGTATGTATGTATCTATCTATCTATCTATCTATCTATCTATCTATCTATCTATCTATCTATCTATCTATCTATCATCTATCTCTATCGATCTATCTATCATCTATCTATCTATCTATCTATCTATCTATCTATCTATCTATCATCTATCTGTTTATCTATCTATCTATCCATCCATCCATCCATCTATCTCTATCTCTCTATCTATCTCTATCTCTCTATCTCTATCTTTCTACCTACCTACCTATCTACCTACTACTACCACTACCTCTACCTCTACCTCTTCCTCTTCCTCTTCCTCTACCTCTACCACTACCTCTACCTCTACCTCTACCTCTCTCTCTCTCTCTCTCTCTCTCTCTCTCTCTCTCTCCCCGTGTGTGTGTGTGTGTGTGTGTGTGTGTGTGTGTGTAAAATCAGGCTAAATTTTGCAAACACAACCCTATTCCAGCCTTAGATCAAAATATGGATCTGCAACATATTATGCCATAAAACTAATTCAGCAGCTGGTCTGTTTTAAGGGGGAAATATTCATTCTGTTTTTTGGGGAAAAAACATAATAAAAGAATTTGGGTTCTCTATTGTGCTTCTTCCTTTCTTCCAAATGCTGGCATTTCAGCATATCCCCAGCTCTCTAGTGTTCAGCAGAATATGCTTTTACCAGCTGCGAATACATCCCAAAGCTTCATGCATTTGCTTGAAATAATTTTGCTTCCAACAGAGCTTTGTCGAGTTGTGTTTGTACCTTGTCAGATCTGAATAAATTTGTGACAATGCCGTGGAATGGCATAAAAGTCTGTTTTGTTTAAGTGGAAGCCGTGCTCCCAGAGATGTGCAGAACAAGCATCTGTGGGATCTCTAAGCAAATGCATAAAGGATTAGATTAGGTCTCTACTATAGAAAACGGTACCCTGAAAATGCCTGGTTTCCTGTGCTTTAAAAGAGCAAATGTGAAGCTCACAACTGCAAAAGAAAATATTGAAATCCCTAGGGTTGTTCTCATCTTGATTAATGGTTAAAGCATCTGGTGCTCTTGAAATATGTTGGAAGTGAAACTTCTAACCTTTTAGTACTGTGGGGTCCTTGGTGCTATCTCCAGCTTGAGACAGGGATTAAGTGTTTTTCTATCAAGGCACCTGGTCTACCCCAACATGTATACATGTATATATGTATATATATTTTATAAGTAATCTTTCTTTAACAACCATATATATTTTGTGGACAGTGTATTGACTGGGTCAATATACTTTTTACACAATGCTAATATTAATAATACAATTAAATATACATAATCTTTATCTTCCAACTTCTAACCTTAATATACACATTGTAATTATAATATATTCTTTTATATATCAGTGTATATAATGATATTTTCCCAATTTGTACTCATTCCCCCCCCCCAATTTGTTGGGATTCTTCTACATTCACATCTTTGTCTTTAAACAGTACCATTCTCTCCTTACGATTTTTTATCACTTTTGTCCATAAATGTATTTAAACATCAACAACATTTCTTCATACAATGTGTTTGTTGTCCCCTGTTTCATTATTCAACTAGATAACAACATTATTGCAGCAGTGATCGTATTACCTAGTTGGATAATGAAATGTCTGCAAGAAAATAACCAGGCTCAGAGAACATCAAGGACCCCACAGTTCAACCTCAGGTACAAATAGAGATTGTTCTTGACCTATAACCATTTTAGCCACAGTTCAAATTTACAAGGACACTGAAAAAAGTGACTTACAACCATTTTTCACCTTTATGACTCTCATAGCACCTCCACAATCACAAGTGATCAAAATTTGGGCACTTGACAACTGGTATGCATTTAGTGGCCTGTGGTCGCATTATCGCTATTTGCGACTTTCCTAGCCAGCTTTCAACAATCAAAATCAATGGAGCAAGCTGGATTCACTGAATGACTGCCTGATCCATTTAACAACTACAATGATTCACTTAACAAACATGAGAAAAAAAGATTGTAAAGTCAGGCACTTAACCACCGCCTTGCTTAGCAATGGAAATTCTGATCTAAATTGAGGTCATAAATTGAGGTCATAAGGACTATCAACAACAATCACCAATCAGAATAGAGCTGAAAGGGACCTTCGAGGTCTTCTAGTCCAATCCCCTGCTCAAACAGGAGGCCATATACCACTTCAGACAAGTGCTTGTCCGATCTCTTCTTGAAAGCCTCCGGTGATGAAGCACCCATAACTTCTGATGTTCCAAGCTGTTCCACTGGTTAATTGTTGGTATTTTAATATTGACTGGAGAATACCAAGTACGGCAAGGCTTTTGAGACTACAAGACCATCTGAGAGTCTGGAGGGCACAGAGTATGCTATCTTTTCTAGTCTGACCTCTACTCTATGAAGAAAATTACCAGATGATCCTTTCCAGTCACTATCTCACAAGCTAATCTACTTGACACATCTGTGGGAAGCATAGTACACGAATCACTGGAGCAAAAGGAAGCACATTTAAGATTCTTTGAAAGGAGATGATCGGAACACAGTAATATACTTGATGTATAGTTTGGTTAAAACCATCTGAAGTCAGTGAATCTACAGTGTTTATCTATTAACAACCAATTTACAAGTAACATGTCACACCTTCAACAATTCAGATCTCCCTCTCTTTTTCTTCTCTGTGAAAACCCTTAAACTTCTTTTCTACCAACCTGCATGTAGCATCATCAGGGGCCTTTGTGGCGCAGCGGACTAAACTGCTGTTAAAGTAGCACTTAGCTGCCAGCTGCCTGCAATTACTGTGAGTTCAATTCTCACCAGGCTCAAGGTTGACTCAGCCTTCCATTCTTCTGAGGTAGGTAAAATGAGGATCTGGTTTGTGGGGGCAATAAGCTGATTTTGTATAAAATAGAACACCGCTAAGGGATCCCCAAAAAGCCCTATTAAGCAGGTATATACAAAAGTATGAAGGCTATTGCTTAATTGCATTGTAAGCTGCCCTGAGTCTCCGGAGAAGGGCGGCATATAAATTGAACTAATAAATAAATAATAAATAAATCATCAATCATCTCCTTTTAACAACCCCATAATCCCTTGTGGGGTGGAGTCTGGGCAACTGAACAGAGCTGAGTGTTTACTGGCCAGATGCTGTTCCTGTCACCAATGTGGAGTTATATTCTCAGCAGATATATTCTCAATGTGCCCAGAGAGAGAAATATCTGCATCTACCTAGGATTGAACTCACAGCCACCAGATTGTGAGGTGAATGTAGCATGATCAATGGGAATGGGAAACTCAGGGGCACTGCTGAAGTTATTGATGATTCTATGAACTTGTTCCACATCCTTAGGTAGAGATTATGTTTTGGATTTTTATAAGTTGAAAACTGGGCAAACAAGATATAAAAAATAATAGAAACTAAAAGAGAGGGAAAAGAATACAAAGAAAAAATAGAAAGTGCAGGAAAGAAAAGGTAGAAAGTAAAATAGAAAATAAAGAAAAAATAAGAATATAGTGAAGAAAAAGAATTTTAATAATTTAGTACCTTCTCCTAAAATACAACAAATTGTTTCTGATTCCATAGATCATCTCTTATCTGTAAACAAATCCTTAAAACTCATCACTCTATCTTGATCGACAAAAGCCCTTTAAGGATTATCAGAGATAACAATATATCAACTTAATCTTGATCAAATAAACCAATTTTATATTCCTTCTTTTTATTTTTAACAAACTTGATCTTTAATTAAGTAATGTCCTAGGAATTTCTTTTCATTTTTTTTCTTTGTCCCTTCTTACAAAATTCTTCAAAACTTTAATAAGCCTCTTTTGTAAATTCAGTATAGGAAAATTATCCAGATCACTATTTTGGTTTGTTATTTGCATTATCCTTTTAAATATTACGCCATCATCTGTTTTCATTTGCATATCCAGTGTAGCATCTTTTTCCATATCATTTTTGTAGCCTGTCATTTCTACAATATCAGACACTTGTAAAATTAACTCTGGTTATTCACAAATATTCTTCAATATATCCCATGTTAAAGTACTTTGCTCCATTTTGTATTTGTAAGTCAAATTTAAGTGTTCTTCTTTAATTGTAATCTTTCATTTCTCTAGTGTCGAAATCCCATTTTATCATGTTTTTTTCCCCCAAAGAATTCAAAACAGAATTTTGCCACAGGAAGGATTTTCATAATTAATTTCAAACCCTCATTTTAAATTCATCTGGCTGCTTAGTCTGTTTGTAACTTTCCAAAATAAAAATCTAATTGCCATTTATTTCCTTCTTCCATAAAGGCCCTGACTGGGGTTTGGGTGAAGATGGCATTCCCTCAATTCCCACAGCACTATACCCACTGAAGACTGGTGTCCTCATGAGAAGCAACTGTCTGGAACACTTGTGGGCAATCCCAAATCTTTTCCTCATCTGGATCTTTATTCTGCCATGGTAATTAACTCTCCTCTTAGTGGAGCTACCTTCTGTTCACCATTTCTTCATATAGAGTCTATATACATTAGTTTATGTGGAGAAAGAGCTTGAAGGGACTAAAATTGTTCTTCTTCGGCCAGATGTCTAACAATATTATTTTTAGAACATTGATCCTGTCAAACTGAGTGTAGAGAAAATGTACAAATCTTACTGAAGAGATAAAAACCACGATTAAACTCCAAAAAGAAACCTAAACATCTAAATGTATGATAAGGCTGCATCAATTATGTTAATCCAAGCATTCCATACCCTCTTAAATTTTCAATTTTACATTCCTGACTTTTGTAAGCTATTTATGTGAATGAAATTTGACTAACTCATCACAATTATAGTTGACTGGAACAGTGATAAACTAATTTCTAAACCTTTCTCCTTTCCTTTCCTCTTTTTATTCATTTTCATTATTGTTATTTTAAGTATTTTTACCCAACCCTGCAGCCAAAGAGGTTCTGTGAGTGAGTGGCTTACTAAAATCGGCAATAACATCTCAGACCAACAACAGCTCTAATAATAATAATAATAATAATAATAATAATAATAATAATAATAATAATAACAACAACAACAACAACAACAACAACAACCAACAGCAAATGCCATCTTTCTCTGTAATGAGAAAGATGAGACAGTCGACCACCTGATCAGTGGGTGCAGCAACATTTCACAAACTGACTACCTACAATGCCATGACCGTGTTGCTCAAATCATTCACTGGAAATTGTGCCAGAAGTTTGGATCTGAGTACAGCAAAAACCACTGGGAACATCAGGTTGAGAAAGTTTTAGAGAATGAGAAACTCAAGATCTTGTGGGACTTTAGGATTCAGACTGACAGACACTTGGTCCACAACACACCTGACATAACAATAGTTGAAAAGAAAAAAGCATGGTTCATTGACATTGCAATACCTGGTGATGCACGGTTTGAAGATAAGCAGCAAGAAAAAAATCACAACGTATCGGGACTTGCAAATTGAAGTTGAGCGACTGTGGAAGAAGAAATTGTGTGTTGTCCCAATTGTAATTGGAGCCCTTGGAGCAATACCCAAAGGGCTACCCCGCTATTTAGAAATTCTAAATTTACAGGACTTGAACATTTTGACTCTACAAAAAACCACCTTACTCGGAACAGCTTACATACTCCAACGATACCTTAACAGTTCCTAGGTCCTCGGTTAGGACTCGAGCTACTGAGCTATTAACCAGTCTCAAAGGCTGTGAATCTCACTAAAGATTAAATAATAATAATAATAATAATAATAATAATAATAATAATAATAATAATAATAATAATAATGGATGGGAGAAATAAACAGAAAACTGCAAGCCAACTCAAGAATGTTTCTCATTATATGAACTCTTGTGAAAAGAAAGAATTCCCAAACCACTGGTCTTACTATAGGCCCAAGAAGGTTTCCCATATTCTGGAACTTTCTCTATTATCTTCTGTTCCTAAAATGATGCAAAGCAAACACCTTTGCAATGTTCAGTCTATTAATTGAGCAGTTACAGTAATTTATTGTATTAACTTCAGAGTTGTGTTAAACTTCAACCATTCTGAGACCTGGCTTGATTTCATTCTTCAGAACCATACTCCTAGTACCACAGAGCAAGTCCTTTGGCTCAGACCAATCTTTGACCTTTTCTTTAATACCTTGGATTTCTCCCTGAAAGATTTTCTTGCCATTTGGAATCCATTCTCTGCCAGACCTTCAGACCAAAATTTCCAGTGGGGAGAACTTCAATGGGCATCAGAGGCAATTTAGTGAAATGCTTGATTGCGCAATGTATGGCTAGTTTCATTTGCCTTGATTTTGTATGGCTTTAAAAACTAGGCTGCAGCTGGCACGCCAGAATGAATGGAACTGAAGTGCAACATTCATTTTTCACTAGACATCGTACTCCCTTTTTCATCAGAAAGGAAATGGAAAAACAATGGTTTCAAAAAGTCAACTGGAGAGGGAATATCAGACTAAGGATGAGGTCAAGAAGTTATATGAAGGTCTAGAACTTCCTATTGTGTACTGTAGCTTTGGATTCAAAGGTACTGTGGATTCAGTGTCATCTCTGTAAAAAAACAAATTTATGGAGCCCTTCATATGTTGGAGCAGAACATTGTAGAAAAGAAGAAATGTTCCCATTTAAACCACTTACTGTCCAATGGATGATACAAAAAGAAACCAAACGAAAAGACTGAATTTGTGAGCAGCTGCAGTATAGTTAAATAAGCGTATGGATATGGCTGAAAAGCAAGAATGGGAGCAAGCATTGGGAGATAAGGGGATTGGTAGTCTCCACCCAGTCAAAACATTTGGGATTTACAGGGAAGGGGGGAAACAACTGAGGAGGGCAGGACACCGTACCAACTCAGAACAGAAGTGCAACAAAGCGGCATTTCAAGGAAGCAAATTGGTTGCGGGAAAAGATTGCCAGACTCGGGATCATTCTCCATATGAGGTGACAAACCTTAACAAAGCTACTTATGGGATTATTCCCATATGGCAGTTTTTCCCCCTTTTTTTGAATTTGAATTAAGTTTTTTTGATGGATAACTTGAACGCTGCTTCAAATGGTCCATGTTCCCTTTTTTTTTTTTTGACCCTTTTTGGCATAATTATGAAAGGGCTAAAAATTAGGTATTTTTTTTTAATCACACAATTTATAAAGGCCCAAATTCTTATGCCAAAGAATTCTGCCCTTTGAAACTGCTCCATTAAGCTTAGTCAGGTTGGTCAATAATGAGAGTGACTTGAAGACATAGAACAGCAACATCTATAGGTTCATTGATTCAATCTTAAACCAGCAAACAATCAATCCAAGTATATTTGGATTTAATGTACCCTTGGGGAAGAATCCAATCCAAATCCTTACTTTCTTTATAAGCACATCTTTCAGTATTACCTGAGATGTAGCATTTCTCAAATGAAGATAATATGCCAAAATGTACAGGGAAGTTATACATGATCAAATACATATATACAAGAATTCTGAGCAAATAACTACTGTAGATGTTGAATATTGCTGTATGAATACGCTTGTTTTTCTTCTGAAATGCCAACTTCTGCATCTCCCTGACTTTAGAAGGTACTAAATAGACCTGAGTGCAGAATGATATTTTTGTGTGTCTGTTCTTGCACCTCTCTGGACAAAATGAAGTCATCAGAATTCCTGAAATAATTAAAAAGTGTCAGAGTATGAATATTCATGGACTGGAATAGATCAGCCAATGGGGATTGAACGGAGACATGGTAACAAAGTCAGCCAATGAATAGGCATGGTAACAGGATCAGCCAATGAAGGCTGTTTAGAAACAGAAACTTAAGCTAGAAATCTGGGCGTGGCTTAGGCAACTGAGTCTGTTGCAGAAGCTTAACTGCCCTCTATAGAGGAGGCTCTCTTTGTATTAAGCTCTGTGCTCAGCTCTGAAATGAAACAAGTCTGGACTTGCATCTCTGCTGTCCTGCTGCTTGTGTTTTGCTTGTAACTGCTACATTGGAATTGTACACTTCTATATTGGTATTGTACACTTATCTTCGTGTATTAATATGTATATAAAGAAGTTAATGAATCCAGATGAATCAGTTATCTGTGTGTGCTTCTGGATTTAATTTTTTTGCAAGAAACTCTGATAAAAAAGATGGTACAAAATCTGCTGTTCAGTTTCCAGAGGTGCTGTAGAAAGAAAGGCTATAGATTTTCCTAGAGTGAAAAAATAATTTACCCATCCAGCTCGTTATTCCTACAAATACTGCAATTAATAACAAGAAACCGTGAGATTTCTCCTTATATAGGCTGGAGCTCACCTGGAGGGAGGTTAGAAGCTGACTCATTGGATTTAAAATAACATTTTTCCTTTCTTTCTGTAGAACTAAGAATTGATTGAAAGTACTTCTAAGGAGTTGAGAGAGAGCTGTTCTTTGATAGCATCTAAGGTACATATTAGATAAATAGAAAACTATTGGCTTTTGGATTGTGAGCAATTTCCCCTAGATTCAAAGGCTGATATTGAGGAGTTATGTAAATAGTACAAATTATTTATGAAGGACTGGCTCAGAGGCTACCAGAACCAAGAGCATGCCATTTCATAAGCTCCAAATTTCACATTATTTAACTCTTGTTCGAATATATTTACCGCTTTGTGAAATTCTTCTGTATCTTGCATTACAGGCACCCGAATTAAAAACAATAACAACCAGGTTCTTTGGGGATGGGGGCCAAATACACACTATTAGAACAGTTTTGATATCTTCATCTTTTGAGAAAGGTGCTTAATCCCAATGAACTCTTCCAACTGCCTTCTAAAACCAAGAAAGGCTTCCATACAGGATTGTGCACACAGTACATGTTACATGTTGTGCTTGCCAGAAGGGTTGGATTACAGAGGTTGCATTTAGGGAAAATGATGCTCTAGAAAATACTAACGTTATACATTTGCTTCATATCATTATTCCTCTACTTGAAGTACATGCTGAGAACTCCATGAAATTCAAAAACTAGACAAGATTTCAGCATTAATAGCAATAGCACTTAGACTTACATACCATTTCATAGTGCTTTTACAGCCCTCTCTAAGCATATTGTCCCCAACAATCTGGATCCTCATTTTACCCACCTCAGAAGGATGGAAGGCTGAGTCAACCTTGAGCCTGGTGAGATTTGAACTGCTGAACTGCAGCTAGTAGTCAGCTGAAGTAGCCTGCAGTTCTGCACTCTAACCACTGCGTCACCTCAGCACTCAGTTAAACTGGTTTGTTAGCAATTGATCACTGGGCAAATGTAATATGCATATATCTAATATAATAAATTATTTATTTAAGAAGTACAGCAATTAGAATATCTTCCAGTTAACAATAACTGTTTAGATGCTGATCTCTATGAAAATTTTTTGTCTCTCTTTTTCTCTCTCTCTTATTTATCTCTGCCTTAAATCTTATATGAGACTACCATCCTATCTCAAAAAATGTCAGCAACCTCACACTTAAAGTCTCATGCAAGAACAGTGAAGTCTTATGACATCTCAAGACCATTTTAAATTTTGCATGGCACCCAAGAATGACAGAAATGATGCATTATTGATCCTTGGTATTTTATTTTATTTTATTTTATTATTTTTTATTATTTTTATTTTTAAATAACAACAACAACAACAACAACAACAACAACAACCATATTTTTGAGAGTATAAGACACACTTATTTTCCCCCTAAAAGGGGGTGAAAATTTGGGTGCATCTTATACACCAAATGTAGCCCCACACACCCACTGGCTCCCACCTTTTGGCCTCTGCCTTCCAGCAGTTTATCTCCTTGCAGCAAGCAGCAAGAAGAAACAGCCCATTTCAGCACAGCCTAATTAGCAGAAGTTGATTGTCCGTTGGATCAACCTCCTGACCCTCAGCTGTTTCAGGCTGCAGGGATTGCCATTGCTTATTGCTGCGTGGGCCTCTGCTGCTTGCTGCAAGGAGGTAAATTGCTGGGACCAGATTTTTTTTCTTGTATTAATCAAGCTATGCTGAAAACGAAAATGAAAGTAAAGCAGGCTGTTTGCTGCAATGAGGCAAAATTGCTGAGAGGCAGAGGCACAGGCAGATTTCTTTTTCTTGTTTTCCTCACCAAAAAAGGTAGGTGCATCTTAAGTCCGAAGTTCAGAGTGTCTTATACTCCGAAAAATACAATATTTTATTTTATTTTATTTTATTTTATTTTATTTTATTTTATTTTATTTTATTTTATTTTATTTTATTTTATTTTATTTTATTATTTTATTTTATTTTATTTTATTTTATTTTATTTTATTTTATTTTATTTTATTTTATTTTATTTTATTTTATTTTATTTTATTTTATTTTATTTTATTTTATTTTATTATTTTATTTACTTTTTTTCTACTCATGAGATGTTAGATAATGTTGCACTTTTACAGCACTTTGGCTTTCCCCTACTTAGACCTTCCCAAAAACTGACAAATGTCTGGGAATGTCAATTTCCTTAATTCAAAAACCTGACATCATGCCAGACAAATCTTTTTTACATTCTTTGACAAAGTAACAAAATCAGTGGACCAGTGAAATGCTGTGGACATAATTTACTTGGACTTCAGTAAGGCATTTGATAAAGTAGACCACAACCTACTACTTGATAAGAGAGAAAAATGTGGGTTAGGCAGCATCATCACCAGATGGATTCGTAACTGGCTGAGCAACCACACTCAACATGTAGTCCTTAATGGAATTGCATCTACATGAAGGGAAGTATGCAGTAGGGTACCACAAGGCTCTGTCTTAGACTCTTCAATATCTTCAATGATTTAGATGAGAGGATAAAAGGGGGACTCCTTTTCTTTTTACTAACATTTCAATGGGAGTAACTATCCCCGCTGCAAGAATCAGAAAGAATTGTAAAAAGTGGTAACTCTTTAGGCAAAAACAGCCTGAGTTTCATACACTATAATAATCTTTCTGTAAACATGATATGCAAGTTTACACAATCCTGTTTTATACTGTGGTCTGTATAGAAACTGGAATATATAAGCATAATGCGCAAAGATAGGAGAAAGGACATTGTAGTCAAATGGTAACCAAAGAAGTAGATTATTCTATGGAATCCAGGAAAGAAAAAGAGAATATAATGGTTTTTTTGAACAGCGATGAACAGGCTAATGCAAATTTTATGACATTCCTGTCTTTTGACTCATACAGTTTTTAGATCTCTTAGAAAAAAGGATTTTTTTTCATTGTTCACCTTGATTGCTTTTAAAATTAAATCATACAATGAAAGAAATGGCAGTGTTTTGAATCTCTCTGATTTCTATTTACAAAGTTGTTTTACTTCTTCTCCATAGCAACTTCATGATTTTCAGAAATCTCTAATTTTGTATTTGCTGTTATGTTTTAAGATCAAGATTGTAGCTTTAATGTTTGACAGTTTTAACCAAATTTGTTTTGTGTTCATTTCCAATTCTGCATGGAAGCCTTAAGTAGCAGCAATATTAACATCTTGAACAGGTCTCCTGATTTCAAACTTCTTTGCAATTATAAAGTTTTACCCATATTCATAGGACATTTGGTATAAGCTACTTGCCGTCAACACATGATGGTCTGTTCCGTGTTGTCCCAGCCACTTTCCCCGGTAAACAGGAACATTTTACTGTCTGTGATCTTTCCTCAATTCGATTCTTATTACAACATCTGTGTGCTGCTATAACTTCACATGTTCCTCCTTCTGAAAACAAAGGAAAAACATAATCACTATGATTGTTCTAGGTAGCAAAACAATGATCTAAATACTTTGTATTTGGGTGGAGTTAAAAGACAGGATTTCAAAAATGTAACCTCTACATACAATACAATACAGTACAATAAACTCACAATAAGATGTGTTTATTCAAAAATACTGAATCTAGAAAGAGATGCAAAGAAAGTGAAAAAAATAATGTTACTATCTCCAATCTTTTCCAATCTGAACTCTTAGGGAACTATACAATCATGCTGCAACCTAGCTATGAACTGACTCTTTGTTTAATATCCAGGAAGATCACTGTTTTATCTTTTTAATATAAAGAGCCATGGTGGCACAATAGTTAGAATGCAGTATTGCAGATTGACTCTGCCTACTGCCAAGAGTTCAATCCTGACTGGCTGACTGAGTCTTCCATCCTTTTGAGGTTGGTGAACTAAGGACCCAGATTGTTGGGGGCAATATGCTGACTCTATAAGCATATTGCCTTTACAGCTTTACAGTTTAGAGAGGGCTGTAAAGCACTATGAAGTGGTATATAAATCTAAGTGCTATAAACCATGGTTTTCTGTCCATCCTTGGTACCAAAGGCAAATTGTGCTTATATACCGTATGATCAGTGGTGAAATTCAAATTTTTTTACTACCGGTTCTCTGGGCGTGGTGTGGCTTGGTGGGCGTGGCAGGGGAAGGATACTGCAAAATCTCCATTCCCACCCCACTCCAGGGGAAGGATACTGCAAAATCCCCATTCCCACCCCACTCTGGGGCCAGCCAGAGGTGGCATTTGTTGGTTCTCCGAACTACTCAAAATTTCCATTACTGATTCTCCAAACTACTCAAATTTTCCTCTACTGGTTCTCCAGAACCTGCTGGATTTCACCCCTGCATATGATCCTAACCCTATCCACAAGGAGAGGAACTTGAACTTGAGATACATCTCCACCATCGCAAAAAAAAAAGTGAAGGTAAGAAAAAACTCAAATCTGCATACACGTATATGCTTCTATGCCATTCTCAAAACCCTCACCTTTTAAACCTGGAGTTGCAGTGACATCAGAAACAAGTCCAAGAGCCCCCAACCCACTATATGAATATGTAGATATGTAAATAAATCTGCTAGAAGTTACACTTCAAAAAAAAAAAAAGTACAGGATGAAAGCAAATTCTGTTATCTAAAGACATAAATACTAGTTGAAAATTAATTGCCAGTAAATTAATTAATGGATTGGATGGCCCTGATTGTCAGCAACATACTCTCTCAGATCCTGCTCCTGAAGAATTGGGGATGAATGTGGAACTGAGTCATAAGAGACAAGCTGAGGATTCAGCTGGTGTTCTGGCTCTCCTGTCATTCATTGAAACTTCTTAGGGGCTCTGATTTTTGGACTGCTGGTAGAGCACCCCAACTTTTTGTTGGTAAGGAATTTCAGTCTCTATCTCCTGAGGTCTAAGGCCCAGGAGTTCATTGCCTTCAGGGCAACCATGAGCTAATCTCAGGAAATCTGCAGCCCAACACATATAGCTGGTCTTATGTTAGATCTTGGTCGTGTCTCAAAGATGTTACATGGATTTCTATCACCTTGCTATGGTCAGATCCCACCTAGTTTAAAATAATATGGATTACTACCTAGGACCTTCATGGAATGAATGGATCCATTCAGATGATCTGCCCCAAACATCTAATGGGCTGGGATGATTTCTAGGGAGTGTTTGAGGCCATATTAGAGTTAATCTCTAATATCTCATGAGGAATAAGAATTCCTGTCTGAAATCCTGAGCATACAATATGGCCATCAGTGCAGCCAGGATTGAATTACATGAACTAGATGGACGGCTTTGATATTATAGCATTTTCATATTGCTTAGGTTTACAAATCAAGGCCAAGTCTTGCCATATCATAGGTTCAGGGATCTCCAACCCTGGAAACTTTACCATTTGTGGTGTTCAACTCCCAGAATTCCTCAGCTCAGTGTAGTTCAGTAATTCTGGGAGTTAAAGTCCACAAGTCATAGTTGTCAAAGTTGGAGATCCCTGGGTTAGATAGCAATAGCAATAGCATTTAGACTTATATACCGCTTCAAAGTGCTTTACAGCCCTCTCTAAGCAGTTTACAGAATCAGCCTATTGCCCCCAACGATCTGGGTCCTCATTTTACCAACCTCGGAAGGATGGAAGGCTGAGTCAACCTTGAGCCTGGTGAGATTCGATCTGCCAAGCTGCTGGCAGCTAGTGATCAGCAGAAGTAGCCTGTGGTACTGCACTCTAACCACTGCCTCACCACGGCTCATAAATGTAGAGATAGTTCTCGACTTACGACCATAATTGAGCCCAAAATTTCTGTTGCTCAGTGAGACATTTGTTAAGTAAGTTTTACCCCACGTTTCGACCTTTGTTGCCACAGTTGTTAAGTTGGAATAACTTTTCTTGTCACTTTGAGTGTACACTAATCGGCATACATTAAAAAAATGAAATTTTGTTGCACCATCTTTTTTTGCCATGGTCATTAAATGAATCACTGCATTTGTTAAGTTAGTAACACAGTTGTTAAGTGAATCAGACTTCCCCCTTGACTTTGCTTGTCAGAAGGTCACAAAAGGGAATGATGTGATGCCAGGACACTGCAATCATCATAAATGTGAGTCAATTGCCAAGCCTCTGAGTTTAGATCATGTGACACTGGGGACACTGCAACAGTCGTAAGTGTGAAAAATGGTCATAAGTCACTTTTTTCAGTGCTGTTGTAAATTTGAACAGTCACTAAATGAACTCTTGTAAGTCGAGGACTATCTGTACTCCTTCCTGAATGTTGCAGGACACTGACAGATGGGCTATGGCTACAGATAAGAATGAAACCACATACTACAGTATGAGCTGAGGTGGCGCAGTGGTTAGAATGCAGTACTACAGGCTACTTCTGCTGACTGCCGATTGCCTGCAGTTTGGCAATTCAATTCTGACCTGCTCAAGTTTGACTCAGCCTTCCATCCTTCTGAGGTCAGTAAAATGAGGACCTAGCTTGTTGGGGGCAATATGCTGACTCTGTAAATCACTTAGAGAGGGCTGGAAAGCAATGTAAAGCGGTATATAAGTCTAAGTGCTGTTGCTATTGCTACTACAGTATGCAAAAGTTTTATACTTCCAGTGCTTTAGGCAAATACCCTTACTCCATAATTAATGATTAGTTCGTCTGCACTTGGTGCCTTAAAAAGGTGAAATTGTTGCATATTTACATAATGGTTATCTTTGGTCTGAGAACCACAGATTCCCACCTCACCCCCTCATCTGTTGCAAGTACACAGAGCTGCAAGAAAAGCTGCATGAATTGGTTATTAGTCCAAGCAGCCACTGGGTAAGGAAAACTATTGGTTCAAAGTGTCCTATCAGCTGACGGAAACCCAAAACTTTGAGCACTAAGTGCCAGAGTCCATAATGCACATGTAATGCTTAAGTGTTTTCATGCGCAACTTTAAAAGCAAACCATGTAACCCGATGCCAAAATGAGCTATACAAAGATAATGTTGAAAAATGAAAAACTGAGCAAAATTGATGGATCTACCAATTCCTTCCTGTGCTGGATATATTTCAAACTATGCAGATGATCAATATCTCTTTGGAAATATCAGAGCAATTAAGCGATATCAGAATCTCTCTTGCAACTCCTTAATGTCACCTGTGTCACAATGACCTTATTGGGGATGGGGGTTGGTTGGTTTCCATGTTTGATGTATTGTTCTTGTGATAAGCTGGCCTTTCGAAAAAAAGAAGGTGGAACCGGCCCAGCCACTTTAAATGTCATATCCTAAAACTGCTTGCTAAGAGTCAACCCCTAATGTTTGTAGTAAGCTTGATGTAATTTTAAATATTCAAACCTTCAGCTTTCAGGGTTGAGTCAATCAAAGCTGGTTAATGTCTGTTAAGGTAAAAGACTTTAGGTCATGCTCTCAGGGGGTTCAATATTGATGAGTTTGCAAACTGAAAGCAAGATAGACCATGAGGTTAATATTTAATTCTTCTCATCAAGAACAGTTTCCTGTATGGCACAGAAACAGCTTTAGTTGTCTCTGACCCAACTCTTTCTGGGAGCTTTATCAAAGCCCATGGCATTCTACTCCATTTAAATCTCTTGTAGCAGAAATGCAATCTGAAAGAATTAACATCTCCTGAGATCCAAGCTTTGAATTTAACAGAAAAAAATGTATGTAAGACCTGTTCATCCATTCTCATCCATTCTCATCCGTTGACATTAAAAGGGAGTTAATTGTTATCGTTAGCATCAGAACCTTCAAGGTACCAAGCCCAGTAATGTTCTCTAAGATCATCTGCAATTAGACTTCTTAACTGTTATTTTTGTTGTTGCTTTCTTTTTCATAATATGCGAATAGGAAAAAGGGGGTGAGATGGCTCAGTGGTTAAGATGCTGAGCTGGTCAGCTGGAAAGATGACAGCCTGGATTTGAAATTCAAGCACTTTGCAACAGGTTGAGCTCCTGTTACTCACCCCAGCTTCTGCCAACCTAGCAATTGTAAAGCATGCAAATCAGTAGTGGGTTTCACTTACCTTCTCTACCGGTTTGGAACTGTGAGCTTGTGCATGGCGCTTCTGTGCATACGCAGAACCTTCTGCGCATGCACAGAGCGTCTGTGATGACGTCCGGGTGGGTGGGCAGAGCCTCCCGCCACCGCCATTACCAGTTTGCCTGAACTGGGGCGAACTGGTAGAAACCCACCACTGATGCAAATGTGAGTAGATAAACAGGTTACTGCATTCCATATTTTCATGCTGGGAGCATGATGGTGGAAATGTCTTTCAGACAACGCAGGCTCCCTCGGTTGAGAATTAGAGATGAGCACTGCCCCCCATGAGTTGGGGTGGACAGGAGAAACCTTTAAACCTTTACATAGGGAACATTTGTTATTGTTCAATTGCTAAGTCATGTCTGACTCTTTGCAACTCCATTGACCATAGCATGCCAGGCCCTCCTGTTCTCCACTGTCTCCCGATGTTTACCCAAATTCATGCTCCTTGCATCGAGGACACTATCTAACCATCTCATTCTCTGCTGTCCCCTTCTCCTCTTGCCTTTCTCTTTCCTAACATCAGGGTGTTTTTCCAATGTGTCCTGTCTTCTCATTTGGTGGCTAAAATATTTCAGCTACAGCTTCAGTATCTGTTCTTTCAAAGAACAGTCAAGGTTGATTTCCTTTAAGATTGACTGATTTGATCTCCTTGCAGTGCAAGGGACTCTCAAGAGAATTCTCCAATATCACAATTTGTAAGCATCAATTCTTCTGCGTACAGCCTTCCTTATGGTCCAACTCTCATAGCCATACATTACTATTTGGAAAACCATAGCTTTAACTATATGGATCTTTGTTGATAAGCTGATGGCTCTACTTTTCAATATGCTGTTATGTTTGCCATAGCTTTCCTCCCAAGGAGTAAGCATCTTAATTTCATGGCTGAAGTCACCATTTGCAGTAATCTTGGAGTTAAAAAAAAATAAAATCTTTCATTGCTTCCATTTCTTCCCCTTCTGTTCTGTAGGAACTCTTCAAAGCTGGAAGGAAAAATTTAGGAAACCAAATATTTTCATTCAACTTTGCTGCTAGGAATTTTTATATGCCTTAGCAGGTGCTGTTTTTCTAAACATGTTGTACAATGTATACACTCAGTTATTCAGATTCTAGTTATTTCATAGTTTCATCATCAGATGTTTGAAATGTTGTAATTTGTTTGCGAATTGTTGACTGTAACACACTTTAGAAGCTTCTGGGAAGCAGGCATATGACATATCATGAATATATGAATGATATATCATTCAGAATGGTTCTATAAATACATAAAGAAAAATCAACAGTCCAGCTCTGCTATTTGCTAATTAGAGCTCTTGGAATAGAAAAAAAATACCCTACCAGAGTAGATTTTTTTCTCTCTCAACCTTGACAGCCTATGCAACTGTTCAGGCCTTCTGGTGGCATAGTATCTGATGTGCATAGTATTTATATTGGTATAATTACAACTGTCCTGATTGTGTATCAGAAATCTTTTGGATCCTGATGCTGCATCCTGTTAACTTGGTGGGATGCTTCAAGTCAAATCGTTTCCCTAAGATTTAACTTAACCATCTAGTTTTTATTTTTATTTTAAACTAATTTTTATTTTTTATTTTCAGGATGGCATTTGTAAGCTGAGTGCCTATCTTGCTCTCTGAGGGATGAGAATTTGTGAAACCTGAGATAGCTTCATTGCTCTCCTCACTTAGTACAATATTCTGCTCGCTATAGTAGAATCCTGTTTCATCTTTACATGCCTGGTATCAAGGGTCCAAGGCTGAGGTCATTAGAAAGCCTGGCTAATAGATGCTGGAACACTTGTGTGACCTGATTAACAGAGAATAGCACTATATTTGAAGTGATGTCTAATCCAGTTAACCAAAAAAAAAAAAAAAAAAAAGGAACCTAAGAAGAGAACTGAATCATAAAACAGCTTTTTTAAATAGAATAACAGAATAATAGAGTTGGAAGGGACCTTGGAAGCCTTCAAGTTCAACCAGGTGACTCAACCAGGTGACCCTCTACCATTTCAGACAAATGGTTGTCCAATCTCTTCTTAAAAAAAACTCAGTAAAGAAGCACCCACAACTTCTGAAGGCAAGTCATTCCATTGATTTTCTGTCAGGAAATTTCTCCTTCGTTCTAGGCTGCTTCTCTCCTTGATTAGTTTCTATCCATTGCTTCTTGTCCTGCCTTCAGGTGCTTTGGAGAATAGGTTGACCCTCTTTTCTTTGTGGGAGCCCCTTAGATATTGGAACAGTGCTATCATGTCACCCCTAGTCCTTTTTTCATTAAACTATGCATACAAAGTTTTTAAAATTGCTGTATTATACAAAATGAAAGGGAAATAAGATACGTGTTACGAGAAGTGGTATTCAGCAGGTTCTGACCAGTTCTGGAGAACCGGTAGCGGAAATTTTGAGTAGTTTGGAGAACCTGTAAATACCACTTCTGACTGGCCCCGCCCCCGTCTATTCTCTGCCTCCCGAGTCCCAGCTGATTGGGAGGAAATGGGGATTTTGCAGTAACCTTTCCCTAGTGTGGGGAGGGAATGGAGATTTTTAGAGTATCCTTCTCCTGCCACGCCCACCAAACCATGCCCACCAAGCCATTCCCACAGAATTGGTAGTAAAAATTTTTGAATCCCACTGCATGTTACACACACACACACACACACACACACACACTTGTATAAACATACACACTATGCACACATATACTCTGCTTCTGAGTATGTATATGCATAGATGTACAAAAACATATATAAGCTTTTAAATATATACAAAGACACATACTCACACAGAGAGAGCTTTTAAACATGGCATTAATGCTTGACCATATGGAATGATACTGATCAGTCTTTCTACTTCAGCAATGAACAAGCCAGTTTGTAAATGGAGAGTGAACACGAATAATCAATTCATGGTTGTAAATCCAGGATTGTATCATTTTTCTATTACAAAAGAATAATATTTTTGCTGTGTCTCATATCCATAGTCCTTTATGTGGTGATAATTTCTAATTGTTTGGCATATAATTCACAGTTACTTTCACATTTTTATAACATGTTATTCTTCTCAAAATTATTAAGGACAGTAAATACAAATGGGACAATGGGAAGTCCTTCTCAAATGGATATATTTTCCCTCCATCATTTGATATTTCCAGAACAATAAAATTGAGAGCAAAAATTAAAATAAAACATTCTGTATACAGACCTGTGTTTAACCTGATTCAGTTAAAAGATAAAGGAACATAAATGAAAATATGAAAAATGTAGAATTAGCCTCATGTACATATAAAAAGAGGTTACATAATCTTTATTTATATATTTGTTAAACAGAATTTAACTGTTTGGAGCCATACTCGGAGCCACTAATATAGTCCTTCAAATGTCCATCTTAATCCTATACTTTAATTGCCTAATAAAAATACAGTAGATTTTCAATAGTCCAAATCACAGTTCAACTCTGATAGTAATTTTAAGAGTTTTTAATACTGCTAATGCATCTGGACCAAATGTAAAATCAAAAACTCTTTTAATAGAATATTCTGTCATTCCACAATTTTAGACAATCGAGATTCTTCTTGAAAGAGTTCAGTTGGTTTAAAGTACAATTAGTAATAAGGGACAAAATTATACTTCTATCCCAACACCATGTAGGTATGACATGTGATCTTTAATGCTGGGCATACAATTGATATTTATTATTTACTTGTAGTATTTATAAACCAATTTGACAAGGACTCCAGGAGGTTTATTATTCTAAATATAAAATCCATAAAACTAGCCATAAGCATGCCCATAAATTCATAAATTCTGGTGTCCTTATTTTTTTTAAAAAAAAAACATGCCATAATTGACTAACATTAATAAAAAAATAATTAAAATCTGTGGGAAAAAGTCCAGTGCTGACCACCTTCCTGGATGTCGTAGAGAATGGTGCAGTCTGATTCTCCAGAGATATGCAGGATAAAGTAAAAAGCCTCATGCTGCTCCCATGGGATGGATTGATTATTTATTTATTTACTTTTGAAATTTCTAGGCTGGTCCAAACTGTCATGACTCTGGACAGTTCACAAAACAGTACAGCAAAAATGCACAAAGCCTAAAAAAAATGATCCATGTCTGGAAAATCAACAACCACTCCAAAACACCCATCCAAAGGGTCCATCATCCAGTCTAACCTATGCCTGGGGAACGATAGCTTTAATGGCTCATTTATGTAGGGCCAGTGGTTGGGGGAACATGGGATTTTGGATCCCAAGCTATAACACATCATCTCTGTATAAAAATAGGTTGTGTTTACCTCCAGGTTCTTTAATGCCCAGATTGCTCTTAAGTACCTGATATGATGGCCCGGGGATTCCAATATTAAACTAAATATATGAGATAGAAGGCATCCTTGACAAGATTCATCAGACATCTTGAAAAGTGAGGACATAATTCCCTCTCTTGTCCCAAAGGTGATTTTTCAAAAGGCAGCTGGGCTTTGTTTTTGAAGTAAAATGTCTTCAAGGAAAAACAAAGTCCAGTTGCCTTTTGAAAAAGCATCTTTGGGACACCTATGACCTGGATGATTGAGAATCTCCATAGACAATTCCCTCTCTTCTTTGCCTGCCTAAAGGATAAGAGTACCATGTTTCAGTGCTTGAAACACTGAATTTTAATACAAAAGAAGTTAGACAGGTCTTGTTCCAAAGGTTTCTTCTGGGATCAGTGAGACACCCCCCTCCCCCAACACACACACACACCCAATTTCAGGATACTGAATTTCAAAATTGACAGTTGTATAATATTATCCAAGGCTTATTGCCCCTTCATAAAACCAGATTGTGCAGGAGACATAAAATGTCTTCCAGTGTTTCTGTCAAAATTTTGGCACCAACATTTAACAAGGAAATTGGACAGCACCTTGTGCAATCTGTAGACTCTTTAACAGCTTTCAAAAATCAGTAATATAAAATTCCTTGTAGAAATTTGGGGGAAAAATTGTTCAAAACAGCAGTAAGTTTATATTCAATATATTTCTTATATCACCCAATAGGGTGACCACTGGGACTTGAAGTTTTTCCTATTTTCATAGATTTTATAGAATCTATTATTTCCTGAAAAATTACATGCAGCTAGAGTGACCATATAGTGCTGGGTAGTTTTTGGAAGAGGTATATTATTTTTAAAATGATAGTTTTCATTCTGAGTTTCATTTGACTCATTATCATGAGTTTAAAGTAAAACATTAAAAAGTGCTGATTAGATCATAAAGGAGAATATTTGTAGCTCAGGGTTGAAATGTGGAGTCCTTGGTGCTCTCTGAGCTTGGTTGTTTCTTGCAGACGTTTCATTACCCAAAATACTGTAGGTAACATCATCAGTGCACAAATATCTGCAAGAAAACAACCAAGTTCAGAGATCACCAAGGATCCCTCAGATCACAATCTGTTTGTCTGTCTCTACTGTACACATTTTAAATTGTCTTTTAAAAAATTGATTCTTTCTCCTAGCTCTGGATTAGACTGACATCACTTGTGTGCCGCTGTTTTGTGCCCCTCTGTTATGTTCAGTTTTGTATTAATTTTTTTTCTTGATATGTAAGCATTGCATTGGTTTTAATTGTATGTTGTGCAGAGTCTATGCTGAGTGAGCCAGTATTTATAAACCTAAATTGAAAATAATAATAAATAAATAATCCTGGGCATCTTTGGTAGTAGAAGTAATATTACTTTATTGCTGCTGTTTCAGGTGATAGTCTTATAATTTACCTCAGGGGTGTCAAACTCTCGGCCCGCGGGCCAGATGCATCACATGCTGGCCCCACCTCTGCCTGGTTTAGCGAAGGAGAAAAAAAATCCCAATATATCACATGATGCCGCCGTGACAACACGAGTTTTACACCCCTGATTTACCTAATATCCTCTTTTCTCAAAATCTTTGCTAGGGAAAGAACAAGATTACTTCATCCCTTTTGTTTGTATTGCTAATAAGCTTTATTGAATGGTTTGCACTTCTCAACTGTTTGTGAAGAGAGATCTGGAAATGCCATTTTCTTCTTTGCATTTGATTCTCGCCATTCTCCTTGCTATAATTAATGCAGGACATTATCCCTACTCTATATTTTTAAAATCTTACAGCAATAAGGTTGAGCTTCTATAGTGAATGGAAACAAACCCATGTCATAAGCAGTTTCAATTTCTAACTTGCACTTGAGCTGCAGTTTAAGAAATGAAATAAAAATCTCATGTATAAATTTCTTTGTTAAAGACTGCTACAATAGATCCTGCCCGGCGCTATAAAGAATATTAAAATGATGTTTTTTTAATGAAAATTGAATGTTTCAATAGATCACCCCACCTTAAAAAATGATTGTTTTTCTTTTTTCTTTTCAAAACTGTTTCAGTATTGGTGACATATTGCCATTTAGAATTTTCAAGCCAGGTAATTCTATTTCATGTGAATTCATCACTAAACTTCTAAATCAACTTCTGTTGATTTCTCTGTTCCACTAGAAAATCAAGTCTTTGCTTCACAGCCCTTCTGCCTGCCCCATTTCATTTCTTCCACTGTGGTTTTTATCTGTATGAATTCAGCTGGTGCTCTAACTCCATAAAAATGGGGAAGAACTGTTAAAGTCACAAGTGATCTACAAGCAAAACTTTCTTTTGCCCTAACTTTCCCTGTAACCTCGTCTTGTGGATTAAGAAGAATAACGTTCAGTTTTTCTTTGGCTTCCAGAAGCTTTGATGAGGATAGGGGCATTTCTTCTCCAAGTTTTCTGCCTTCACAGCCCCATGCCATAATGTATCATCCCAGAACAGTAATTTAAATGATGAAGGACAAAGGGGGCTTTTTTTGCATACAAATTAAGCAATGGGACGTGTCAAAAGATGAGAAAATTGCCCCTTAACTTGCTAGATTATTGAGTTTGTACATTCAGCATCTTGCTAAATTAATCAAAATTAATTTTCAGCAGAAGGCATTCAAAAGAATGTATTGGACATTGGGTCATGTACACCCTGGATACATTTTCATTAGTGCCAGTATATGTTCGTTTTGTTTGTTTTTCTTGTGATGGATTCTTTGGAACAAGACACATTTCTCAAGCCAAAGAATAAGAAGTCTAGGAATTAATATTGGAAAGAGCAGAGGTCAAATATTTTTTTTCTAATCACCAGCTGATCATGGCAGATTAGGTTAGTCCTATGATGCTAACATAAGTAGCTATGATTATTTTGAGAAAAAAAAAAGGATAGATGTCAGGGTTCCAAGTAACACCTCCAATGAAATCAAACTCCCAAGCTTAAGTTTCCTCAAAGCTAATTTTTATTAGAGATGTCATATTGGCACATCTGGGAAAACCCGAATCTGAGAGCTTCCGGGTTTTCCTCACCCAAGAGAAAGGTCAAGTCCTTGTCCATCACCCACATGTCCATCACACGAACCAATCAGTACCCTCTGGAACAGAAGATACCGCCTCACAGTTCTCAGTCCAGCTGCAGGGCACAACGGCCTTGACTTTCTAAAAAAAAAATGTTATTTTGACTACATATCATCATCACTCCATACAATCCCCCCTCCCATTTTCCCACAGTAGAATTTGTGGCAGGCCTCAAGGCTCAAAGGTGAAAAGATGGCTTCCAGGTCTGACAATAGGCTTGGGTGAAATGGAAGATTTTATCATTCAACTTTATTTCAAGTGGCTGAGAGTTATTATGTCAGCGATCAATTAGTCAGCTTCGTACCAGCAAGTTCAAGGAAAATGCCAGTCAAAAGGTGGCAGAAAAAGCAATGAGTTTCAATTGTTATGGTGTGAGAAAATAAAATTTCTTGTGAGATGGACAGCTATATGATAAACAAACAAACAACATTCTTACACCAATGGTTTCGTTTGGCTTCAGTCTAAATTACAATAAGGATTTTTATCTATCCACTTCATGTTGAGTTGCAGAGAGAGTTCTGCCAAGTCTGAACCTAATAAAGGAAACTGTTTGAACCAAGTTTGAACTTAGTAAAGATAACAGTATGTAGTCTGGCAAACTGAGCTCTGGCTAAGCATTGTGTATGAGCGGGCTTCTTTAACTTTAACCTTCAGCAGCCTGTGGTCTCATTTCAGTTCAGTCCCACATCATAAAATAAATTCTGATACTTTTTTCCTCTCAAAGCAGAAAACAGAGGCAGGTAGAGAGATTGCACTGATTATAATCCAAAGAAATTCTAAAGGAACTCTAATGGTCTCTGAGAATGTATTTTAACAGGAAGATTTTTCACAAGGGAGAAAAATGCTCAAGAATTTGAAACAAAGTGTAGCCTTCCAATAAGTAGAAGAAGGCCAAATATTTATGGTACCTGCTAGGCTGTTGACATGTTTGGGGTTCTTTTTAATTCATTTTCGGTGCCACTAGTCCTAATATGTTTGTGTTCTTTCCCCCTCCCCTTTAAACAGTGAAGGAATATGGAACTTTTTAATATAAAAGAACAGCCACAATGACTCAGAAGAAAGGGGAAATTAAAGAGTTATAAATGTTTATTCTAGTTCGTAGGCTTCTAAAAATGGATTATTGATTCAAGTGTTTTGCAATTTCCACAAAAACATTATTGTCCCTGTCATAATGCCTATTAAGGGACTTGTATAAAATGTGCATTATTGACCTCATACATCGTAAGCACACTAACAATTTGAAATGTTGTCAAGAAAAATGGTAGGGTATCCCTAAACATTTCATAGTCTGTAAAACAGTTCAGCTCCCGTCTGTGAATAAGTAAGTTGAAAATGCTCCCTTGGCATGGAGAATGGGGTATGCTGGCCCTTAGTAAAGAAATGTTTTGAAAAGTGTGGGATTTCCTCCCCCATCCTTCAACATATGGGAATTTTAGGTTCTTATTCCGTCTTTGGTTGCTGCAACTTCTGCATTTTACAGCATGGCAAGAATATTTATCTGGGTAGGTGAAAAATCTGCCAGAAGATTTAGATTTAGAAGGTAGAGTTAGCATTCTAGACAAAGCAGAAAACACACAGCCTCTTTTAAAGTAGTCATCCAAAACTATGTGCTAACAAAAGAAAGGTACAATTCCTGATCAAATACTTTCAGTGCAACACATTCAGGACCATGTGTTGATTAAGAAGCTAATTACTATGTTCATACTATTATTTAGGATATAATCATTGTGAATCCTGAGGAGAAAAAATACAGCATCTTAAAAGTGAAGAGCGGATTGCAAAACGCTTCCTTTCTTGCCCATTACCAATGCAGTGCTCTTCTAACTACGGATGTGGGCTGCCCCAAAGGAGGCAAGAGACTTTATCTCCCCACATCACCTGCAAAAGCAACAGATGTCTTTAGCATCCATTAGTTTGGAAGCTCGTGGGAGGAAGTTGTGGGTGTGATATATTGTATGGAGTTCAATTCTCCTGCAGAGGAACATAATAAGATAATCTGGGAACAATCACCTGCCACCCAGGCCTAATTTATATTAATACGTTTATGACTTAGGTTGGAATTTTATGGTCCCTAAGGCAGCATTTTAGGAGACAAGACGCCAGCCTGGAAGAGGAAAGTTACCCCACATGGGGATCTGCAGCTAATCATAACAACAAGAAAGTGGCAGCATGCCCCTGATGACATCATCATGCAAACAGCACAATCATACTTGCATTCTGACATCTGACACAACTACAGTATGCAAATCATGTCAGAGTATATTCATGAACTGGATTAGGGCATAGCAACAGGTCAGCCAATGGGGGACTGTTTGGTAACTGAAACATAGTATTTATTGTATGGGGCCATACGAGACAGTTTGGAGCCTGGGCGTGGCTTAACTGTTCTGTATATAAGCTTGAGGGCACTAGATTCTCTCTCATCCATTTTGCCTTCTCCATTTTGTGCTTCCATTTTGTGCTGTGTTTGTACTTGCTATTTCTCTTCCCTACAACGTGGAAAAACCTACAAGAGTATTGTATGCCTTATGTGTTGTTATGTATATAAATATGTTTTGAATTCTGTTTAATAGTCTGGCTTGTGTGTGCTGCAACAAACTGACAAGTCATAGCATTTGCAGAATGACAACACACACATCTTCTCATTTGCTGTCTGTGGATGACCACTTGAAGGAAGGTAAATGGAGATACGGCTGGAGTTGGGCAAATGATGAGCTGAAGAGCTCAGTCTCCCAACCCTCATGGCAAGCAGATAAGGATGGTCTTCTCACGTATTCCCTTCATTCCCAAATAATTTAATGCCTTAATTCTTTGAATTATACCATCTTTTCTCCAATTCATTGTGTTTTATTAAAAATGTTAACACAAAATCTTTTCACACTCATGGATGTAACACTAGAGGAAGGAATATTCATTGAAAATTTAATTGAAAGTCTGAATACTTGAAAATAATAACATTTATATCTCTATTGTAAAGCCATTTTACCAAGCCATGTCACAAATAGAAATATGCATTCGGTGAAAGAAATCAGCATGAGTTTATTAAGAATTAAGTCATAATAAAGCAACCTAATCTTCTTTTGGACTGAATAATCCATTTATTTTTTTTTTCTTTTTGGAATTATCAACATTTTCTAGAGAAGAGCAACCAACATGCCAAGCTGATAAGGGAATTGAAATATAAACCTATGAAGAACAGTTGGAAGTGTTGGGTTTATAGTAGTGTAGGTCAGGGGTGAAATCCAGCAGGTTCTGACAGGTTCTGGAGAACCTGTAGTGGAAATTTTGAGTAGTTCGGAGAACTGACAAATACCACCTCTGTCTGGAGCCAGAGTGGGGTGGGAATGAAGATTTTGCAGTATCCTTCCCCCGCCACGCCCACCAAGCCATGCCCACCAAGCCACACCACGCCCACCAAGCCACGCCCACAGAACCGGTAGTAAAAAAAAATTGGATTTCACCACTGGTGTAGGTGGCATAGTCATCTATTCCCAGATTGATGATACCAAAATAATGGATTATGCATTGTGATGTCTAACCTCTATCTCTGAATTGTGACACTGCAGGGGAGTACACAAGGGATAGAATTTGTATCATATCTTATATTTCATCAGTTGCCCCTCTTGTCCCTCTTCATGGATGTCTATGATTGGGTAAGTTTATCTTGGAGAAGATAGAAGACATGATAGCTGCCTTCAAGCAGTGGTGGTATTCAGCCGGTTCTATCCGGTTTGGGCGGATCAGTAGTGGCAGCTGCGGGAGGCTCCGTCCACCTACCCAGATGTCATAATTTTTGTTGCTCTGCACATGCGCAAAAGGCCCTGCACATGTGCACAGGTAGTGCGTGCGATCACTCACATTTGCGAACTGGTAGCAAAGGTAAGTGAATACCACCCCTGCCTTCAAGTATCCAAAAGTTTGTCATGTAGAAGATGGAGCAGAATTGTCCAAGAGGAGAGGACAAGAAATGTTTAAATGACAATGTGGTAGAGCTTAATTGGATCTCAGGAAAAAATAATTGTTTCAACAATGGAACAGGCTCCACTGAAGGAGTTGGAGAGTCATGCTAGGTCAGAGGTCTTCAAACTTGGCTATGCTGGCTGGAGAATTCTGGGAGTTGAAGTCCACAACTCTTAAAGCTGCCAAGTTTGAAGACCTCTGTACTAGGTGGATTTAGATAATCTCCAGCATTCCCCCCCCCCCATTTTCTTCTATTATTGTAGGTGAAATATTTAATTCCTAATAGGAACCTTCTGTGAGTAACAATGATATAAAGAATATCATCAGTCGAAGGCTTGTCCTCACATGCCTAGAGGAAGCCGAAAGCTATTTCTTCATCACATACATTTCTCTCTATCTGGTTTGGAAGTAATAACAGTATATTTTATAGTTCAGAATTATAACATGCCGCTTAGCAAATGTTAACGGTAAGCAAATGCTGTTACATTTTATTTTAAAGACCTGATTTGATGACATGCTGTGGAAGTCATTAACAATGACTGAGGCAGGTAAACTTACAGTCTTTTTTTTTTTTAAAAAAAACAGGGATGGCAATTTAATCTTATTTGACTCTGCTGCGTTACACAGAGCTTCCTGCGGCAATCAGAGAAGTTGTTTATCAAAATGATGAACAAGTTTTCATTTAGCTTCCCTGAATGCATGAATATGATCTGAAGCCTAAGACCATCAAGAATTCACTTATTCTGGCCACCAGGCACACATTAAGCTATTCAGGGCCATCTGTGCTTGAAAAAGAAAAATCAGCTTATTGGACCTTCCTAGAGTAGGCTGGCCATAAAGAATGCATGAATGTGAGTGAGCATATCAGTTGTAGCTGAACACTGTGGATGTTTTTTAGGTATGTAAATAAAAGTGGGCAAATGTCATACGTGGGTATGTATGTGTATATGCATATGCCTACATAGATCTTGTACACAAATGTGGATTTTGTGTGCTTCGGTTCAGAAACTGGAGAATTACATACACCTCATTCAGCAATAAGAAACTCTTCCTCTAATTAGTAGTCCTATGATTTTGGAGGTGAAAAAAACCTGAGCTCAGCTCAAGGAAAAAACAACAACAGGCTGTTGGCAAAGATGAAACTAATTGCTTTCTGATGGACAAAATTGTTCCTGCTGGTTACTGGAATTTTTTTGTGAGCAATCACGAAATGTGTAGTCTTTGATAAAGAAATGTTCTCCTTGGATGACTGCGAAAGAAATGAGCAAACGATTTTTGAATTCATGTAATAGAGTCAATGACTAGGAAGGGACATTTAATAAGAGTAGTTGACTCAATGAAGCTTTCAACTGATATTGGAATCCAAGTGACAAATCAGGAGAATTAGGACAGAGTACCTTATGCTGTTCCTCAATGTCTGGCCTCCCATTCCCTTCAACATTATAGGCCTCTATGAAAATATCTCTTGGGAAGATAATTTAGAATTGCTATTTATTGGCATTTAAGGATGATTGAGGACCATAGGAGACAGCACAACCATGGTCCAACTCAGCTCTGGCCTCTTTGGTGGCCTAGTTTAAGAAACCTCACAAAAAAGACTGTTTTGGAAGCCAGCAAAGAAGCAAGAAAGGGTAAACCATGGTTATGTGCTCATTTTTAACAATCTAGGCTTGTTTCATAAATGGTTTAAATATGAAACATACAAACAAGAGTAGACAGGCTACCTTGGAATTATATATTTCATAAGCACTTCTTGAAATGCCAATGAACAAAATTCTCCATTAATCTGAGGATGTAATCCAAACCGAGGGTACGTTTGTGTGCTCTCTGAGCTTGCTGGTTTTCTGGCAGATATTTCAATACCAAACTAGGTAACATCATCAGTGCTAGTAGGGGGTGATGTTTTCTCTCATTTTATATACGGGTGGCTTGCCTTGTCAGTGTTGGGGTATGTTTACTGATAGATGAATTCTCTTTCTGTAATAATGACCGTGCTTTGAGATCTCCACCATCTCAAATCAATGCCTTCAGTTTCCCCTCCCTTTCAATGCAAAGCAGGGATGCCAACCTCCAGACTCGTGGGCTGGATGCAGCCCACAGGGTGCTTAGATCTGGCCCATGGGACTGCCCTGGAAACAGCGCAGGACCGCCCTGTGGTGCCTCTTCCAATGAAAATGGAGCTCGGAAGGGCTGCGCATGCCCCCCCCGCCCCGAGCTCCATTTTTGCTGCCAGAGGGCTGCAGGTGGCTGTCACAGCAGAAAACTGAGCTCTGGAGCTCATTTTGCTGGAACAGCGCTCAGGCCACCACAGGCGCCTCTGACACAAGTGATGTCAAGATGGCCATGCCCTCCCCGCTCCCCACCCAAGGTCAAACCCAACCCTGATGAGGCCCGCAATGAAATCGAGTTTGACACCCCTGATGTAAAGGATGGACTTTGCAAGGAGACTTTGCAATTACTGCCTTCTAACCACTTTCTCTATAGCTATATTTAAAAAATTAAATTACTCTGTAAGTTAGAGTTTTACTACTTTTACTACTTGTTCATAGAAAACAGCTGGACAGAGGTTCTCGTACTTGCAATCTGAAAGTAATCTATTTCTCACTAACATTGGAACTTCACAAAGCCAGGAATCATTCTGAGGGAAAGAATTAACCTGCTTTTATAAAATTAACCTTGGCTGTTCACTGCTGCTGTAGCCAAGTTGAACTGTGGACTAATCTAAACATCACAGGCAAAGGCAGTTAAAATCTGGCTTATTATTATTTTTTTTAAGGGAGAGTCCAACTTCAGTGAATCAGCCACAGGGGGAATGCATGTTTTTAATAATTTCTTTGCTTGCCAATTTCCTATTGCAGCTCTCCTCCCCTCACCTCCAAAAACAGCTGTTCTCTCCATCTGTTTCATGGATACATGATGCTTAAAAACATATCTGGTTAGAGAGCCTCAGGTGATGAGCAAGAGATGCAGTTGAAACTAATGTGCCAATATGGTGTAGTGGTTAAGATAATAGACAAAGACTTGGGAGATCCAGAAGATGATCCAGGTCCTTTTGACATGAAATACTGCCAAGCTAGGTGTATTCAGTGCTGTATTTGAAAAGTTCATTTATCCCACCAAACACTTTTCTTATTAAATTCCATCTTATTAAATTCCATGCATTTCAGGTCACTCTTCAAGCTTGTCTAGATCTTTTTCTACTTTCTTTTGTCTCCAAAACATTAGACTGTTTTAGAGAAGTTTCAGATAGGTCATTTGCAAACCGATAAAGACCCCCCAACTTCCTATCCAATTCATTGATAAAAATGTTGGGGGACAGAAGGAAGGGAAGATAGTGCAGGAGGATGGGAAAGAGAAGAGAAAAAGAACCGAGTGGTTTGTAATGATTAAATATCTTTAAAAATCCCAGCTGAAAAGGAGCTATGTGTCTCCCTGCCTCTGTCCAATGCCATCTCAAAAATCAGCATTACTACAAAAATAATACATAAATAAACATGCAATTTTCATAGATACATAGTATAGTGCAGTGATGGCGAACCTATTCGGCACTGAGTGCCCAAACCAGAACACGTGTGTATGTGTGTGCGCACTGGAGCCCCGGAAACTCGAAGACCAGCTGGCCGGTACACATGCACGCACTGGGCCACCTGGTCTTCTGGTTTCCAGCATGCCGGCCAGTTGGTCTTCGCGTGCGCCGGAGTGCTGGAAACCCGAAGACCAGGTGCATGCGCATGCCAGCCAGCTGGTCTTTGCCTTTCCGGCATGCGCGAAGATCAGCTGGCTGGCACATATGCATGCACCGGAAACCAGAAGAGTGTCAGCGTTCCAAATTATGATCTCCTCCAGCGCTGACATGAATGAAAGAGGGAGAAGCTTTGCTTTAATGCTGAGATGAACTTTTACCTAGTTCTCTGCTCTTTAGTAGATAGCGTTACCTGGGTGACAGAGGGAGGGGGGAAATTCCTGTGAAAAGAAAGTGCTTGGGACGAAGAGATGGATCTGCACGATGGCCAATGAGACATTGGGGTTGAAGAACGGAAAGGGAGGGGTTTGGAAGGAGGGGCCAGTTTTGGCTGCACAAAGAATTCAGGGGTGTCGTTCTCCTATTCTTAAATAAAAAAAAGATTCATTAGAGACCTTGTGTTTGAGAATGAAGTTTATTTAAGATAACAACGAAACCTGACAAAGAGTAGCTGGCGATGGTGCACATGCCCACAGAGAGGGTTATGCATGCCACCTTTGGCATACGTGCCATAGGTTCACCATCATGGGTATAGTGTGCAGTTGAATGTCCAATACACATGTACCTCTTAGAAAATGAAACAAAAAATTTCCATGAGTTGCTATAAAAGTGATGCCACACAATTTGATAGATATGCAGGCAGACAGACAGAGAAATAGATGGATAGATAAAATTATGGGGGCCTTTCCAAATAAGATCTCATTCTTTTGATCCATAGTCTGCCAGTATTTTAATTCTATCTAGTTTCTATACCAGGCTGCAGAATGAACTAATTATACAGTAAATTGCACATTAAATTAGGGTGAAATCATACCCTAAATTGATTTGTACACTACATTAAGAATTCCATAACTTAACTATTACCATTTTTTTTTCATACTACGAGAAATCTTAGATTCTTTTCTATCATTCCTTTGAGCTGGTAGGGAAATCTGGCTTTCACTCTGGAATAGTCATCCATCCTATTAGGTGGAAAGATGATATACTGACTGGACAAGAAGCTCATTATTAGCTTCCTAGACATTTATTAGCAGTTCATGAGACATTACCATTGTCTCTCCAAAATATTAGTGATCTGAAGACAATGATCAAACATGAGAATAATAGACAATGCTTTATCGTGTCACAGATACGTTATTGTATCTGTTTGCAGTACTAATATGCAATAATGCAATTTTACTGATATTCACTGATCTTGTGTCCTTTTATGAACATGATAGAGCAACACTGGGCAACGCAATGCCACAACAAATGTCAATAAAAACAAGAAGCCACAAATTTATGTGTCGAATTAACGAAATGATCCAACTGTTCCCGGTTTATGCTAACAAGGATTAGTGAGAGTTGTGGGCATCTTTCTAAAGATCTCAAATTAATCTCAGGGGCTGCTACAAAGAAGAGGGAGTCAAGCTATTCTCCAAAGCACCTGAGGACAAGACAAGAAGCAATGGGTGAAAACTAATCAAGGAGAGAAGCAACCTAGGACTAAGGAGAAAATTCCTGACAGTTAGAACAATTAACCAGTGGAACAACTTGCCTCCAGAAGTTGTAAATGCTCCAACACTAGACGTTTTTAAGAAGAGATTGGATAACTATTTGTCTGAAATGGTATAGGGTTTCCTGCCTAAGCAGGGGGTTGGACTAGAAGACCTCCAAGGTCCCTTCCAACTCTGTTATTCTATTCTATTCTAACTGCAAAGATGGGCATTGCTTCTCCAGTATGTGCACTATTAACATTTGATTCACCTTGCTGAGAAGCATAAAACAAATCTTTTAGATCTCTGGTCATATTTGAAAGCATATCAATGATCAATAGGAGAGGAGACATGTACAAAATGAATGAGGTCAGGCAGAAACATCCAATGATCAGGATGGCAAAATAGTGAGACTGCTGCTTTAGTGAGAAAGCATTATATTGGCAAGCATTCACTCCTGCAACAGATTACGTATTACCCTTTACCATCTACCAACATTTCCATATTACATTTTCCCATCTAGTTGTCTATTTTAGGAAATATTTTACCAGGAGATATACATTCATCTATTTCTTCTAGTTCTCTGCCATTTCTGTATCACTTGCAATGCTTATTCATGCCATTTTTCTTGTCAAATACAAGTCCCTTGGTCTTAAGGTACATTAATTTCAGACTCATCCTCCTTCTTACATCCATTGATCCAGTATTTGCTGCAAATCATTTGCCAGCAACACGGTGTTGTTTGCATACCACAGTAGCCACACGCTTGTGTCCCCAACCATTATTCTTCCATCACCAAGCCCGCGACGGACTTCTCTTTGGATGGTAGAGAAGAATATAATCTGTAACAGACTCCCATGTTCTGATGTCTTACTTCTAGTCCTTGCAATATTGCACCTCACCAGTTGCTTCTGCTAACTAAAAAGTATTGACAACAAGTCACAGCTGTGATGTAAACTATTTATATCTAAAAGTCAGGGAACATGGTGGCATAGAGGCTTAATAGCAATAGCAATAGCTATTATATATTTATATACCGCTTCACGGTGTTTTACATCCCTCTCTAAGTGGTTTTACAGAGTCAGCATATTGCCCTCTACAATCTGGGTCTTCATTTTACTAACCTTAGAAGGATGGAAGGCTAAGTCAACCTTGAGCCTGGTGAGATTTGAACTGCCAAATTGCAGGCAGCCACCAGGCAGCAGAAGTAGCCTGTAGTACTGCATTCTAACCACTGCACTATCGCGGCTCATGATGCTAGTTGTGCTGAACAATTGCCAGGACTCCGGTGGTTCGAGTCCAGGTCCGTGGACCGTGGTCTCATCTCTTGGCCCTAGCTCCTGCCCATCTAGCAGTTCAGAAGCATTGTTTGTGAGATAGATATATACACCATTTTGGCGATGGGAAAACGTTGCCTGAATTCTGCACGGGGAGCTGGATCTGGCGCTATATCTGCCCAGATGTGATTAGCAGAGGATCAGTGGAGGAAAGCCCTGGATGAGCCAACTTCCGTTGAGAATGCTGCAAGCCAACTGGTATGAAACTAGTTTGCTCCCTTGTGGTGCACCAATGCAACAAAAAGATTAGCAACTGTTGGTTGCTGGGACTTTTACCATGTCCATAACATTGTAGCCTCTCTGGCCTTGTATGCTATATGCTATATAAATCAATCAATCTGAAAGTCATTAAACTTTGCCAATGTGCCCTGCCTGCCACTCCATCAAAGTCATTACTAAAAGATATTTCCATAATGGACCAAGACAAACCAGAGGCAATGAGGCAAATCAGTGTTCATTTGAAGTCCTGACCAAAAGAGGTTTAACTTTGCCAACATGCCTTGCCCGCTGCTGGTGAAGTCTTCCTTAGGAGAGGTCAGTTGTGCTATGTCAGTCTTCTAAGTTTCCCCATAATTTAGTGATCAAAGGCCTGGCATTGTTCGTGGCTTTGCGCTTAAGACAGGATTAGAGCTCATAGTCTTCTGGTTTCTAGCCCAGTGCCTTTTATCACTTCATCACACTGGCACTTAGTGGAAAAGTAAGAGCTTCATTTTTATAATTTATGAAAATTTTTATTCTAAAGTTGGTGGGTCAATTCAGCATTGAGTCAATAGATACAACTTAAGATCTTTGGGTGGACATTTGGAGCTAAATTAAATCCCCCCCCATCCATATTATATTTATCTTGAACTAGCTGCACCTTTGATGCTTCTCTATTAGAGTCTACGGTTAAAAAAAAAACTATGAATCGTATCTCCAATTTTGAAGTAGCTCAGATTAAATTTTATTTGCTCTTGAAATTTAAAGTGCCAAGTCCGGTCAAATTAAGCTCTCTTTGAATGTTGACATTTCAGTTCAAATAAAATCAAGACTAATTTATACCAGCTTAGAAAAAGATTTTCTGTATTCTACCATCAGATCATACTAGACTTTACAGAAAATGGTTTGCTCTGTAAACTGAAAAGCCTTTTGTGCGTGGTTGTTACAGCAACACATATTTATTTGGCTATTAGCACAATTACGTGCAATTGTTGGATGAACAAAGGAAGAGATATTTCCTCTCGCAAAAAAATTTGCATAATGCTGCTACTTAGATGTCTCTTTCTAAGGTTCATTAACTCTGCCAATGGAAAATTATTTTCTCAGTCATAAGATGAAATGATTGGAATCTCCAGATAGGTGGTCTTTTCTATAATAATAAATCTATTTCACTACAGTAGGTTTTCTGAGAAATCCAGAGTACAGTGGAGGCAGTGGGGATAAAAATAGAAACACAGAAAATGTAAACAAAAAATAAACTTTGGCAAAAAGTGTTCACAGGAATCTCATATATGTACATAAAAAAAATAACAATTTGCTTCTGGCAAGAAACGGAGGGTGCTACAAAGGAGGGCTATAAAAACAGCATAATCATCGGTTGAATCGGCTCTTCTGGTTTAGATGTGAAACTAGAGTACGTTCCATCTTGTTCTGCTTAACTGTTCTTTGCTGACTTGGGATACAGGAGATACGTGTAATACTTTTACAGCCAGGAGCTATATTTGAAAATAATAATATAAGTTAAGAGGCCAAAAATATTACCAAGATGGAAACATTTTGTGATGAGCCATGGTGGCACAGTGGTTAGAGTGCAGTACTGCAGGCTACTTCTGCTGACTGCTGGCTGCCTGCAATTTGGCAGTTCAAATCTCACCAGGCTCAAGGTTGATTCAGGCTTCCATCCTTCCGAGGTAGGTAAAATGAGGACCCAAATTGTTGGGGGCAATATGCTGACTCTGTAAACAGTTTAGAGAGGGCTGTAAAGCACTGCAAAGTAGTATATAAGTCTAAGTGCTATTGCTATTGCCACAGCAGGATCCCCAATGAGGCTGTGCAAGTGAGTGAAGCTCTATCCACACACACACAGGATTCAGGCAGGATGTGAAACCATACACACACAGTCCATGGAAAAATGGCCTTCCATAGAACCGGTCCCTGATGCCCAAAAGGCATTTGTTGGAGTGCCCTTTGGGGCTCAACGTTGACTCCGCTTTCTATCAATTCGAGATTGGTAAACTAAGGAACCAGATTGTTGAGGGCAATAGGTAAACAATACTTACATTGTAAACCACCCAGAGAGTGTTGTAAAGCATTATGGGGTGGTATAGAAATCAAAATGGTACCCTGTTTCCCCGAAAATAAGACATGATAATGACTGCTGGCTGCCAGCAGTTTGGCAGATCGAATCTCAACAGGCTCATGGTTGACTCAACTTTCCATCCTTCCGAGGTCGGTAAAATGAGGACCCAGATTGTTGGGGGCAATAGGCTGACTCTGTAAACAGCTTAGAGGGGGCTGTAAAAGCTGGGAAACGGTATATAAGTCTAAGTGCTATTGCTATTTTTTTTTTCTCTGTTCCACAGAAGTGTGTTAAGACTGTGGATTTATATTTGAGGGGTCCTTGGTGCTCTCTGAGCTTGCTTGTTCACTTGCAGACATTTCATTATCCAAATTAGGTAACATCATCAGTGCTAGTGACCACTGCACTAGCCCTGCTGATGTTACCTAATTTGGGTAATAAAATCTCTGCAAGTGAACAAGCAAGCTCAGAGAGCACCAAGGACCCCTCAATGTCAACCCTGAGCTACAAATATTCTCCTTGATTAGGACTTATATTTACTTGCTATTTAAAAGCAAACAGACCATTGCATTTATTGGAAGTCATTCTACAACTATCTGAAGGGGTGTCAGAGGTAACAAGATGTTACACAGGAGGTTGAACCAGGTAGTCTGATGAAAACAGTGATGTATTGCTCCAGTGCAAGCCCTACCTATTTTGTATATCCATTGTGGCATTGCAAACATGTGCAAAGCAGGTAGAGTTTCTTGTGTAATGGTATGACCCTGCTCATTTTGATCAAGCAACCAGAGTTGCAGATATTCATGGGTATATTTATTCTTTTTGTCCTTGATGGCAAGAATAGTTCAAGTTGGAATCAATTTCTAAGGAAGATGTTGAGCTACTTGTCACTAAATAGAGGCTAGATAACCATCTGTCAAGTGTGCTTCATTTAAGAATTAAATTTAAAATTTAATTAGCATTGAATGGATGGATTCAATGTCATATGATCTATTCTGATCCTCTCCCACTTCCATTTTTTCTATCCCATTGTGTCTTTCCAGGAACAAAGAATTGTTCAGGGACAGAATAGCAAAAGCAGCTCATTCAAAATTAGTCTCTCCCAAATAATTGTCTTTCTCTGTTTGAATCAGGGAATTTGAATTATAACTCCCCTCAAGCGCTGGAGAACATTTCATTGTCACAGTGTCTGTTCACATTATAGACTATCACACCAGATACAGTATCTGGAGAAAAATTATCTTGGATATCTGTATTATATTGCTTTACTCCTCATGTGAACGCTTTAATGTCTTTCTTAACGTTTTAATGTCTTGACCTGTTTGAATAGTCATATTTTTTTTACAGAATAGAAGAACACCCATAAAGAGAGTTGAGGCTGTTTTATGGGCCTACAAATGCTGCCCTTCTCCAACAAGTCCTAAAGCTTGTGAGAAAAGGTCTAAGGGAGTCCCTGCTCATATTCACTGGAATCTGCTTAAAACTGCTCTATATTTAGAAACCCTAAACAGGCAGAGCCAATAGACACATGGAGGTGTCTAGTTCTTTTATATCCTTATGAAGTCAGTAAGAAGTCATATATAGGCAATGAGTTGGGACTACTAGAGGATGGATGACCTGAGATATCTTTGCTTCTCTGGAGACTTTCTTATGCCCGCTACCAGGGATGCTGGAAGTCTGCCAGTTTTATGAGTAAAAATAACTAATGAAAAGTAGTAACATTTCTGATCTTGTTAACAGAGGTACATTACTTTATCTTTTCGGCTCAAGAGTGATGCATGGTCTCTGAATAGCATGCTTGATGGTTGCCCTTGAAAAAGAAGATGGAATGAGAGAAAGAAAAGAGTGAAGGAATGTGTGGTAGGACAACAATGGATTTGATTTGATTTAGTTACGATGTGAAGAGCAAGGGGGAGAGAGAAAGTGTCATGCCCCAGCATATAACTGTTATATAATGTTATTGCTCTCTAGCCCCATCTAGTGGCCGGAAGAACAAATATGCCCCAACATACAATCTTTATATACTATTGTTGCTCTCTAGCCCCATCTAGTGGTCGGAGAGATAAATACCAAATATATTGTTGGAAGCTGACCCAACCCCTTTACCATCAGCCTACACTTTCAAAACAAGTGCATGCTGGGAAGCCAAACTCCATTTCCTGTAGCATTGGAGAAGGCAGAAGCACAAAGAAGGAAGGAAGGAAGGAAGGAAGGAAGGAAGGAAGGAAGGAAGGAAGGAATTAGAGGTCTACTTTTTGCCCTTGAATAGTATCCATAAGCTTCAATTGGTGCAAAGAGCTGCAAAATGTAGAGATGTGTGTCCGTTGAACATTACAAATTACATCTCTGCTCTGTAAGTTGCATTGATTGCTAGTTTGTTTCCCGGTTCAATTCAAGGCACTATTTCAATTTTTAAATCCCTGCATGGCTAGGTTATTTGAGGAACCACCTCTCCACAGTTAAATCTGTCCATTCTATCAGGTCCAGCAAGCAGACCCAGGAGATGACCCTTTTCTGCCATACACTTGCTATTTAGCATATCACCCCTCCCACCCCCAAGGTGATATTAGCCTGGATATCCCTTAAAATCTCTCCCCCCCTCTCTCTTTCTCTCACTCTCTCTCACAAAGAAGCACAAAGAAGAATCCATCTTAATCTGTGGCACATGGAGATCCAAGGACAAACCCACATCCTACACACAGAGGATCACTGGTGAGATTTAAATTGCTTGTATTTATTAATTGTCATGTTCAGCAGTAACTTAATACTGTCTATCTTGTATTTGGTTCTTATTGAATGCATCCCTATTTTCCCCAGTTTCACCTCATCCTGTCCTTTCAATAAAGCATTCAGATCTATGCACATGGTCTGTTTTATTGGAGGATAGGTGGGTTTAGTTGTATGTCGAGCTACACACAGACAAACGTAGTGAAGACAGAACAAAAAGAGAGAATAAAGCCATCAGATATAAATAAAAACAATATAATCCATAAAGAATGTACAATGACAGTGAGGTGCCTACAGTAGAGATACTGAAGACAGCCTAATATATGGACTTACTTACAGCACCCTAGTTAACATTAATCTTCATGAGAGTGTTATTAAATAGAAATAACAAAAGCCGATTGGAAGTTGGCACTGAACATCCTCAGCAAATGCATCAAAGAGAAATGAAAGGATAGAATCAATAGGCTACCTTGCTAAACACAATATGATGGGTCAGTATTCTTGCTTTGTGACTTAATGACACATGGAACTGGTTAACAGATTTTAAATGAAGGCATTTGTAACAAGTTACAAGGTAAGCAAATATAAAGCATAAATAATTACAAACAAATCAAGATATGCACAAAACAACATGGGAATAAGTATATAACCTTTTTTTTTTGGCTGCTGGTCTAGAGTTATGGATGCATAAAAAGTGGAAAACACTGTTTCAAATCCACATCCGAGCTGCAATATCTATACATATTGTACTCCATAATTACACTTCATTTCTGTATTTATCTAGATGCTGTTGATTTCAGTCCAGCAAAATCCCTAAGCAAAATGAGAGGTCCTAAATGCTTATTTATAAAGTATCCTATTAAAATAAAAATGCTTACATGGGGCTTACAGAAATGGCATCTAGATTAATGAATACTTAGCTCTGGGAAAGGAAAACACGAGAAGTCATTTATATGGGTTTGCTGGGTTTTATGGAGCATCCCTGAAAATAACTTTTAAAAATCCCATACATACATAATACAGATAAAACTATCATGCTACATATTCTCCCTGGACTAGGCAATGTTATATTCAAAACACTAAAAAGAAGTAAAAAATAATAAGGGCAAGAAATAAAAGGCATCAGATAAGAATAGGAAAATAAAATATGGTCAGATCTAGCTTACACTGATGCTAATTTATTCAGTATCATTAGTATCCTCACCATATCAAAATGCTGTTTTCTACATGGCTTTTTTCCCCCTTTAAACCAATCTCATTAACTCCATCCATTCACAATTTTCTTCATCTTCCACCTCAACATATTTTCTTCATACTGTGGGTCACATAGAAAAGTCTAGTATGGGTATTCGGGGTGGACAATGACATCAAAATGGACCTGCCCCTTTTAAAATGTATATGACACACATTTTATGATCCCTTCTCCTCCTTCTCCTTCAAGGAAAAATAGTCAATACAACATAAAAAGTAAGTAAGTAAGGAAGTTTGGTAATGTTGAAGCTTACTAAGTAAATCATTCAGCAAAGTTTGACTCAAAAATTTTGAGGAACATAGACTGAAGATGACATACCAGTAGTTGCTTTATGTTTTCCTCCTTAACATATAGTTTACAACTTGTTCACTGTCAACCAACCCATACAACCCCCCCAACACACCAGCAGTTCACCTCCCAATGCCCTGACTTGATGTAATCTCTTTATCACCAATGACTCACATGACCCATCATAAGTCCTTTACTTGACATACCCACATCTGAAACCCTTATAAACTGAAGAACACTGACACTGACATCCCCTAAACTTCATTGAAAATGTTACTTAGCCTGGTAACAAAACATTTGGAAACCAACCCACAAACTTGGAGAACAAACCTTCACCCTAACTCCTTACATAGCTGCCTTCACTAATTTCCAAAATATATATTTTAATTTTTTTTTCAAAATCACTCTGTATTTTTTCTATCTCTTTTAAAGCTGTCGTTTCTTTGCTTTCTGTAACTCTATTCTTTCCATTTCTCTTTTCCTCTGTGTACACATTATATACTATTTTTTTACACCCTCGATTTTTGCAGCAGCCATTCTAATACCGTGTTTCCCTGAAAATAAGACTGAATCTTATATTAATTTTTGCTCCAAAATACGCATTAGGGCTTATTTTCTGGTTGGGTCTTATTTTGGGGGAAATACGGTACTAAATGCACCCATCTGGCTGACAATCTTTAATTGGGGCTTATTTAGGGGTGGTACGGTTTATATTACGAGCATCCTGAAAAATCATGCTAGGACTGATTTTCTGGTTGGGTCTTATTTTCGGGGAAACAGAGTATATTCATTTCCCCTCCCTCCTCTTTGTTCTGTCGTGTGAAAAGAAAGCCTTTAAAATAGATGCTGGGCTGAACATTATGGACATTTTAAATATGGAGAACTGCTCATCTTTGTGAAATGCACCTGTTTGCAATGGTTGCTCCCCTCCTGTGGAGTAGCTTGTTCTCGTATATTCAGACCATCATCTCTCCAATGTGTTTCCACAAAACTGTGAAAATCTCTCCAAGGGACAGGCATTTGGAGACTGTTAAATTTGGATCTATTCCTGGTGATTGGCACCATGATGATTTGCACCAAGAGGGTTTTGTTTTTGTTTTTTTTTGTTTTTGTCTTGCTGTTTATAATCTTTTAAAAGTTGTGTATCGCTCAGAGCTTGTTGGATAGAACAGCATAGAAGTGGTAGAAATAAGCACATTTTTATGCTTTGATGTTTGAGTATATGCAAAACATCGTCGTTTATTTTTTTTCCTCCTTTGATGTTCCATGTGATAGTGCCTTATTTCAATATCATTTGTGCTTATTCAAACATCTAAGTTTCAAGAATTGCTGAAGGAAGTTTCCTTAGCTGTTTTGTCCTATCCGAACTGTAGATGTACTTTTCCCAACTGCCTGCAAGTTTTCTTAAAAGAACTTAGCCTTGAATTCCATTCTTTTCAGATAGATAAGATAATAACTTCAGAGAACAACACGATGCACCAGGCTTTCCAAAAATGTTCAATGGCAGTTGCTAAAGAGATACTCATCTTTGTGCTTTGTAGGAACCTATTTATTCTGACCCTGAAAATTTGATCCAACCACTTTGGCAGTTATAGGCAGGCATTTGTATGCACATTTGTTTGCTTTTCTGTTTAATTTGTGTTTATGGTCTTATTAGATAGCAGAACAGAAGCACTATATATATAGTCCCTAGAAAATGCAACTGGAATTGTTTGCATTTGAATTAATTTGCTGCCCTGCCCCAGAGCTATATCTGCCGAGTGAACACTTAATGTTGAACATTAATTATTCAAACAAAATAAATGGTGCAAAGCCTGTTGTTTTCATTAGTTTGCTCTCCCTAGATTAAGTCTTATTTGTGTTGGTGGTTTTCCATAGGAAATAAATTACTAAAGAGGCTATTTGGTAAAAGTGATGCTTAAGATGACGTAAAGTGTTCATGGATCAATGCCACCAGCAAACCAACTCCCTGCTGCTATTGTTCACACTGTCCCATGCTATAAATATTGCTCTAATTGCAGCCATGAGTTATTTCAGATGTTCTGGGAATTGCCATGATAGAGCAATAATCATAGCTTTCTAATCCTTTCTGTCTAGGAATCTAGCACACCAATGCCATCTTATCTATTGAATATTTTGTAATGTTCTTTTATTGTAGAATTGGCTAGCAAATTAATTGGCACCAGCAATAGCATTTAGCAATAGCACTTAGACTTATATACCACTCCATGGTGCTTTACGCTATGAGCCATGGTGGCGCAGTGGTTAGAGTGCAGTACTGCAGGCTACTTCTGCTGACTGCTGGCTGCCTGCAATTTGGCAGTTCAAATCTCACCAGGCTCAAGGTTGATTCAGGCTTCCATCCTTCCGAGGTAGATAAAATGAGGACCCAAATTGTTGGGGGCAATATGCTGACTCTGTAAACAGTTTAGAGAGGGCTGTAAAGCACTGCAAAGTAGTATATAAGTCTAAGTGCTATTGCTATTGCTACAGCAGGATCCCCAATGAGGCTGTGCAAGTGAGTGAAGCTCTATCCACACACACACAGGATTCAGGCAGGATGTGAAACCATACACACACAGTCCATGGAAAAATGGCCTTCCATAGAACCGGTCCCTGATGCCCAAAAGGCATTTGTTGGAGTGCCCTTTGGGGCTCAACGTTGACTCCGCTTTCTATCAATTCGAGATTGGTAAACTAAGGACCCAGATTGTTGAGGGCAATAGGTAAACAATACTTACATTGTAAACCACCCAGAGAGTGTTGTAAAGCATTATGGGGTGGTATAGAAATCAAAATGGTACCCTGTTTCCCCGAAAATAAGACATGATAATAAGCCCAATTGGGCTTTTGAGCGCATGCACTAAAATAAGCCTCCCCCGAAAATAAGCCCTCCCCGAAAATATTTAAACACAGAGCTGGAAATCAGGTAAGATGACAAGAGGAGCCACGTGCCCCAAAATAATAAGACCTCCCCAAAAATAAGGCCAAGCACTTATTTTGAGGTTCAAAAAAAAATATAAGACAGGGTCTTATTTTCGGGGAAACACGGTAAATACTATTTCTAAATGCATCTAGTTTCATTCAGCGACACTGAGCCTGCGTCAACATTTGCTGCAGTAGCTCTTTTGAAAACTTTATTATATTACTGCTGCTTGGAAGATTTACAAATAGAATCTTTGTCCCAGCAATAGTTCAAAAAGACTTGCTGTTCAGAGCCATTGTCAGAAGATTGTGCATTATATTGGAAGTGGCAGAGTGTGAATAGTTGACATGGGGCTTTCTGTGGAGGAAGCTTTATACACAGCACGCCTCTTTTGCTGAATACCATCTATGCCTATAAGGCATTGTATGCCAGTAAGGGATATGTCAATGCCTTTTGCAACACTGCTTGAGTTCCGATGCCAATCATCGAAGGGAAAATGGGAAAAAGCTAAAATGCTTTTTCCCTGTCAAGTCCTCCCCACTCCATTTACATCAAGGTAGGACATGCCAAATGTCAACCTTTTACATACTATAATGTAGGTGGGAAATATATGGAGGCTTGCATATGTACCCATAGGTACTCCACCCTTTCTCAAATATTTTCCTCCCGAGTCCAATTATTTAACTACAGTAAAACAGCTATGTCTGGATGGACAATGTAATATTTATGCCAGAGAAGGGCAGGATGGAATAAATTCTTCAGATTTTGGCCCGTAGCATATCAGATTTCAGAACTGGAATTGAATGCAATCATCAGGAAAGAGAAAGGGGTCTCTGGGTGGAGTGCAGAATGTATAAGTGTGTGGATGGAGGCAACAATCACAAATGCTATCCAAAATCCAGGAGTAAATAAGGGGAGGGATAATGGATGTATCATGAAATCTACTCTGTTTTCCCGACCCTGTCTTATAATTTTTTGAACCTTGAAATAAGTGCTTGGCCTTATTGCCATGCACTCAAAAGCCTGATTGGACTTATTATCAGGGGATGTCTTATTTGGGGGGAAACAAGGTACTTCTCAATTTTTTTCCTTCAGGAACAGCCAAATTAGCCAGTTTGGTCTAATAGTTATGGCACCAGGCTAGAAAGCAGGAGACCGTGCACTCAAGTCCTGCCAAGAGGGGCAAGGCTTAGCCATGAAAGCTAGATGGGTGACTTTGGACCAGTCACTTTCTCTCAGTCCAACCCACCTCACAGGGGTTATTGTGGGAAAATAGGAAGAGGAAGGTGTGTTGGTTATGTTCGCTGCCTTGAGTTTGTATAAATATTAAAGGTGGGATACAAATGAAATAAATAGTAAATTATGCTGTCTGGTCTTCTAATGGTCCTGGGTAATGGATCTACCACATAAGTTTAAGGAGCTCATTATTTCTAGTCCTTAGCTGTTCTAGTCTGTGTGCTCTTTACGAATTCCTCGCTCCCAAACATAATGCTTGACTTATAAACTCCTTTCCTGTTAAAAATATACACACAAGAAAACTTACAATTTAAAGAACATAACCAGCAATCCAACTTCAACAATATTAAATGTGCAGGGGAAAAAAGAAAATTAAAACTTGTAAAACTTGAATTTGGGGTTTCCTGCCCATCTCCAGGAAGCTTAAGATGCTATAGGAACAGTACTTTCAGTGGAAGATAGTGACTGGCTCAAGAATCCTAGTTTACTATCATGTTTACACAGAGCATTGAATATCATTATCCAAGGTTCTGTCTGCTCTTTTGACCATGAAACCATACTGGTACTTCCTCTTCTCTCTGAAACTAGGAGTAGATTGGATTTCTTTTCTACATTAATTTCATCCTCCATAAATTCATTGAGTACCAGTGGGAGTTATTACACAAAAAGGACCATTTATAATAGCATATTAACAATACGGGGAAAAAAAATCCCTAAAGCAATTTAAAATGCTAAGATAAAAAACTCTTCACATTTCCCTCCCAAAATTATAGAGCCGTTCTTTGGTAAAGATGACTAGTTCATAATTCAATGCAGGAAAGATCTTCTTCTGGAAAATAGAAAATCTGCACTAAATGCACAAAACGAAAGTTCTTAAATTGTCACCACTTATTCTCCACTTTGCTAATCCACCCACACTAGAGGGAATGTCAGTAGGTCTAATCCCATTTGAAGAAAAGGATATTTTTACTTTCTCGGAGCAAACTTTTCTCTCTGCCTTCTTCTGATACCTGAGAATGGCTTGCCACGATAAAGAATGAAATTTCAAATGGGTCCAGCATTTTGTTGCCTATGATAATAATTCTTTGGTGATTCACTTTTTGTCGGGAACAAGACAGTATCTCACATCTCAGTAATAGCCTTTCAAATGTAAAGAAATAATGAAAGAATTCATCTGTAGACAAATACTTTCAAAAAGATAACCCTTTTCCACGCCTATGTGAAATTCTTACAACACTTAATAAAACCAGAGTGAAAATCCTCATTCTTGTATCTCATAATGAGCAAAAGATTAAACAGAGAACGCTTACACTCTTTCCAAATTTTGGAAGATACCAAGATAGCAATAACAACAGCAATAGCACTTAGACTTATATACCACTTCATAGTACTTTACAGCCCTCTCTAAGTGATTTACAGAGTCAGCATATGGCCCCCAACAATCTGGCTCCTCATTTTATTGACTTTGGAAGGATGAAAGATTGAGTCAACCTTGAGCTGGTCAGGATTGAACTGCTGGCAGTGGGCAGAATTAGCCTGCAATACAGCATTCTAACCACAAGCCATTGACTTCAATGGAGGACTTTCAAAGAGGCAGTCATGCTAACAAAGCTGCAGATTACAACAATACAGAGTTGAAGAATGAATAGGCAGTCTAAAAGATTTATGTCACTGTTGATGGTTCTAACCTTATTACTTACTATATCAGGGTTTCAAAATGAAACATGGTATTTGTTAGCCAAGTCTCATTGTTCCTTACATTGGATAAACTAGCCAGGTCCTATGGAATTGGATGATGATGATGATGATGATGATGATGTAATAATAATAATAATAATAATAATAATAATAATAATAATAATAATAATAATAATAATAATAATAAAAAAAAAAAAACCTCGTGGTACGAGGAGACACCAGAGTCATAGAAAAAGAACTGGAAAAAATCATGAAATATCGCAACCTGGATATAGAAACTACACAGCTATGGATGAAACATGTCACAGTGATAGCCATTGTCATCGGGGCACTTGGTACCATGTCCATGAATTTAACAAAACACTTCAAGAAATTGCAGCTTCCTGCAATAACAGCAGCGGAACTGCAAAAAACTGCACTACTCTGAACATCATATATTTTAAGAAGATACTTGGTTGATACCTAGTGTTGTGGTCCGCCAGCAGCCTGCAGAGTTGGCAGCAGAGTTGGACAGCGATGAGGCTGAGGAAGAACATGGGCCAGTCCTGGAGGCTGGGGAAGGCCCGGATGAGGACTCTGCATCGGAGACAGAGATGGGGCCAGGGCCATCAGGGAGTAAGGTGCAGACTCCAGAGCCTCCAGAGCCTGATAGGAGTGAGGCAGAGGAACAGGAGGAGCCTGTTCCTAATGCACGCATGAGAAGAGCTGCCAGAAGGCAAGAGCAGCACAAGCAAAGAGGACAGCTTGGGAGTAGGGCCAAGAGATGATTGGCCCCTCCCATAAGGCTTAAAACAGACCAGCAATGGTGTTTGGACTTTGCCAGAAAACAACTTTGATAGCTTCATCTTCGTCTTCTTCATCTTTGTCTTCGTCTACATCTTGTATTTATTTTTTTATCTGTGACTTCTGAATGTTTGCCAAGAAAGGCCTTTGGCAGTTTGCCTAATTGGACCAAGGTTTGAGATAGGATTGAGGAATTTGTGTTGGGAGGAATTTGCTTTAATTTAGTTGAACGACGCTGGGAATGAAGTAATTCTCAGCTGTTCGAATAAAGTTTGTTTGTTTTTTCACTGAGTGATTTTCCTACTACTTACTTGGGCCTGGGTCATAACACCCAGGATGCTGGTAGCAACCTATATCAACCATTAGCACCAGTCAATGGTATTTGTGACACATTTTTAAATGTCCAGTTGACTGAGTTTCATTTTTAATTAATAAAAGAGAATAATAATAGCAATAATAGCAATAATAGCAATAATAGCAATAATAGCAATAATAGCAATAATAGCAATAATAGCAATAATAGCAATAATAATAATAATAATAATAATAATAATAATAATAATAATAATAATAATAATAAACAACTTTTTGCCTATCCTCATCCAGGATAACATGGATGCATGTGAATGCAGCAAAATTGCACAAACTGATTACAAAGCTAGACATGACTGAGTTGCTAAATTAATCCACTGGTCATTATGTAAAAAATATGATTTACCTGTATCCAAAAAGTCATGGGAAGATAAAGTGGAAAAAGTTATAGAAAATGAAAAGGTGAAGATTTTGTGGGACTTTTGAATACAGACAGATCATCATTTGGAACACAATATGCCAGATATCACAGTTGTCGAAAACCCAAACATACAATTTATTGACATCACCGTACGAGGAGATGCCAGAGTCGAAGAAAAAGAACTGGAAAAAATCATGAAATATTGTCATTGGCCATCGAAGCTACACGATTATGGATGAAACATGTAACAGTGATACCCATTGTCATCGGGGCACTTGGTGCCATGTCCAAAAATTTTATAAGATACATCAACAAATTGCACCTTCCTGCAATAACACCAGTGGAACTGCAAAAAACTGTGCTACTTGGAACATCGTACATCTTAAGAAGGTACTGTACTTGATTGATACCTAGGATGCTGGCAGCAACCCGTATCAACCATTTGCACCAGTCAATGGTATTTGTGATGCATTTTTGAATGTTCAGTTGTCTGAGTTTCATGTTTAATGAATAAAGTATATAATAATGGACTTCTTGTCTATCCTCATCCGTGGTAACATCCACAACCAGCAGAGGGACCCTTCAATTTTCCAGGACACTTTCTTTCTGATGTCAAAATGTCCATCATAAAGCAGAGGAAGGACAGGTTCATTATGCTGTGAAGCCAGAGCTGGAATGTATCTCTTTAAGCTTCTCATCAGGGCAAGAATCTGTGCCACATTATATAGCTACCATCTGAATGAGTGAATGGGCACTGCCATTTCATAATTCAATGCCTGAACATTCTACATTTCACTTTTTTTTTGTGATTTCACCTTTGGCAGATAGATAGATAGATAGATAGATAGATAGATAGATAGATAGATAGATAGATGGATGGAGACACAGATTCGAACTTAAATACAAGATAACACTATATGCGTCTGATGATGTGAATTGTTGCCTACCTATGTTTATTCTATAATGCATGTGTTCTTATTTATTTTCAAGATGCCACAGGATTTATATAATCAACCAATATGGAAAAAGCTGTGAAAATTGTTACAATGTGTTGGTAAATTCTATTACTTTCTCTCTGAAGGATGGTTAGTTATCAACCATTTATTCCAATCAAAAGCAATGGTGCTAAGATGATGGTGAACCCAGATACGGTCATGACTTCTAAAATAATTCCTTCATATTTCTCCTGAGTTCTTTTCTCCCAGAACACCACATCTTGGGGATTGGAAGCATTGTTTATAGAAATTCTCAATCATCCAAGTCATGGTTGTCTGAAGAACTGAACTGAAGAAGTTTCTTGGATGAGAATTTAATCATTCTCAAACCAAGAAAGTCCAATTGCTTTTTGGAAAAATGTACTATTGGGATTGGAACCATTTTTTTTTCTATCCAGGTTCTTCCAATTTGTGATCACAATTTGCTTTGGGGTAAATCTAAATATTTATCAAATGCCCCCAGCTGCTTTATGCTATTCAGTTGTGAGAATCTCTTTGACAAAAGTGCTGTAGCAAATTTGATTTATGTGGCTTGGAAAAATAAGCCTGGCCTCATTCAGAAACCAACTGGAATCATGAGGAGATGAAGCATAATTACTCTGCCATGAACTTTCTATGGACTTTTCAAATCAATTATGTCAATTTATATCCAGATATAAACCCCCAACATTTCTGAACATGTACATTGCCCAGGTTTGACATATAATTTGCAGGGCAATTACAAGGATATCTCTTATATTACTCTAGTGTGCACGTGGTATGCCAATTATTCTGAGTTAGAAGATTTTAAAGTCAAGTTTTGCCTTAAAGGGAGCATAATATACTGTTATGTCTACTGAGTGTATTCTCCATGTCTGAAAACTAATGTGTCTTCATCTAGTGGTCTCCACATATTTTAGTGGTAGCTCAAATCCATGGCCATTAGCCATGTTGAATGTGGCTTACAGAAATTCTTCTTCAAAACATTGCAGAGCTCAGAACTAAGAAGGATACAGTGAAAACATAAATGATTTTAAAAGAAACCTGTTAATTCTTTTTCTTGTGGCCTCCATCTCTGTTCTGCTTTTGTCCTGACCATCATAGGGGAATACTATAGAAAATGACCATGCTATTCAGAGCCATATGCTCTGAATCAAAGTGTTTGAAGATTTTTTATAGTCTTTATTGTACAGAGTGAAACCATCTCCCAGACTGATGTATGGGATAGACCTAATTTCTCTTCACATTTCACACATTCCTAAATATAATAATGCAGCTCTCAATTCAGATTAATATGTATTAATATGTATTTTCTAGTCAGGTTTGACCTCTTGCAACTATTCCACAAGACTTTCTAGTTTTCCTGGCAATGCTTTCTGAAGTGGTTTTCCAGAGCCTTCTTCTTAGGGCTGAGAGAAAGTGACTTATTCATACTTAAAAAATGGTGAGGGTTTCATTTGACAAAGGCAACTTCTAGCCCCTTCTGCAATTCACAGCATTGTATCACTCACCAGTTGCCAGTCCTTCTAAATTAGTGTCAATCACCCTAGCTAATATCATCACAGATGACAGACTTTTATTCCTTATTGGCAAAATGATGAAATGGATGCTATTACCCATGTTAAAATAAACAAGCCAAGGAATGGGATTATATTCCTATTTCTCATGCACATTGAACTTCTTCATTTAAAAGCGCTAGCGTAGATTGCAGAAAGTCCTACAAACAGTAACCATGGTTAATAAATAGCTGTTTTCATTAGAACACAATCAAACTTTTTTTCCCCTCTGCCCTTGCACATTGTTGTCAACATGCTAATGTAGAATACAATAATTTCCTATTCAGCATCAAATGTTGGAATTTCCATATAAATCAAGCTCTTTTAACATCTTTGTGTCTTAGCATGATGCCAAGCTGTGAATTTAAATAGTGGCATGTCTCATATTTATTTGTATAGACTGTATTTAAGTGACTAACTACACAATATTAACAATATAAATTTGACAATTTTCAGCCTACCAAGTGAGCTGTTGTGATAAATATTGTATTAAGTGACAACCCTGCTGAGTAGCTAATGAGTTCATTGTGCCCTTTCCTTTTCTATCCATAGACCCTGCTTTGACTATCAGTATTTATGGGGTGATAGCTGAAGCTGTTGACAGAAGTGTGTGCTGGCAGTGACAGGACAAAGACTAATGGCTGGGACGTGTCACTGATTACATTAAGAACAAAGTGACAAAAGCTAAAGTCAGCTCCTGCAGCGGAGATGCCATTTTCTGCCATTTGAGGGGCATCCTTCCAGCTTTTATGGCGGGCATTTACAGGAGTGCCTAACCATGATTCAGATAGGGTAACCCTTACCGAGCCAAATGTATGTCAGGCAAGGCAGAATAAGGAGCTCTATATTTTCTATGGCTGTATCTCATATATTTAAACTCCTCCATCTCCTCCATTCTCTTATATTAAAAATTAGAATTAGGCAATATAACTTATTCAGAATTTTGGGGATTGCATTTGGCTCTGGTGTTTCATATTCTTTAGTCATGGTGTAAGTGAATAGAAATTAAAAGAAAACCTCACTGCTGACACTTGTTGTATGTGTGAATGAATGCAAAACAAGCTTGTAATGCAAAGTGTATGGGCTGGCACATACAGGTTTAGAAAGGGCAGACTTTACAATTGTATGTTCTATAGTTTTCTCTGTTTATGGCTTGATATAAATATCTAGTCACTTTAAAAAAAAGGGACGTGGTGGGTCAATGGCTAAAATGCTGAGATTGGCGATAGAAAGGTTGGCAGTTCAGCAATTCGAATCCCTAGTGCTGCATAACGGGGTGAGATCCCATTACATGTCCCAGCTTCTGCCAACCTAGCAGTTTGAAAGCACGTAAAAAATGCAAGTAGAAAAATAGGGACCACGTTTGGTGGGAAGGTAACAATGTTCTGTACGCCTTTGGCATGCCAGCCACATGACCATTGGGACGTCTTCGGACGGCACTGGCTCTTCAGCTTTGAAACAGAGATGAGCACCACCCCCTAGAGTCGGGAACGACTAGCACATATGTGCGAGGGGAACCTTTACCTTTTAAAATATCTAGCAGAACAAGAACACAAAACTGTAAATTTTAAAATTGTAAAGTAAGTAAAATTGGATGGGAAAATTATCTAGGTGTTACAAGTTTTCTAAGTTTCCAAAAGGAAATCTTCCCCTCCTTGGAAATGCCAGAAACTGAATCAAGAACATTTTTCACATGATTCATGAGCTCCAATTCATAACCCTTTATCATTTGTCCTAATATTTATTATACACCACCTTTTTATAACTGTACTGCTGAGTCATCTCCTCAGATCAGACACAGAAAAGAATCTCTGTAGATACAGTATCTTAAATGACTGAAATTGAGATGGCAAAACAGACAGATTACTGATGGAGATGAAGAATCAGGGGTGAAATTCAAAATTTTTCCCTACTGGTTCTTTGGGCATGGCTTGGTGGGTGTGGCAGGGGAAGGATACTGCAAAATCCCCATTCCCTCTCCACTCTGGGGCCATCCAGAGGTGGTATTTGCCAGTTCTCTGAACTACTCAAAATTTCCGCTACCGGTTCTCCAGAACCTGTCAGAACCTGCTGGATTTCACCCCTGTGAAGAATACATTTTAAAATTATTAGCTGCATTAAAAACTCACTATATTAACAACAAAACAACAACAACAATAACAAAGCATAGAACTCAAATGTCCTCTATTGTCCAACCTGGTGGAGCATTATAAAAAGCGAGGCCCCTGTCTATAGCCTAGTATAGTTCAGGGCATGCTATCAGCTCATAACTTTACTGTTACATTATTCAGCATATAGAGATCTCTGATAAATAAAATTTACAACCTTAGTTTTACTTTGCTAGTTTTTAGAGGTCATCTGATTTTCTCCTGGGCTGTTTTTTTTTAAAAAAAACAATCCCACCTGTCATCTTGCTGAATAGTTCTTGCTAAGGATAGACGTTCCCGACAATGTTACAGCTCCCAGCATCTATCTCTCCTGCTGTTGCCTTCAGTAAATTTCCTCTAAATAAGCCATTGTTTGTCTGGCTGAAGACAGTTTTCTGCTTGGATGGCTTAACAGGGCAGCCAAGCATTGATTTATGGTGTGTGAAAGGGGCTCTGTTCACATCTGAGAGGGCCAGAGAATACTTTTTTTACTGCCTTTTGAAAAGCCAGAATTAGCGAAAGGACAAATTCTAAATCTTGGCTGTTCATGATACGTTCATGCTATCATCTTCCTTCTGGTTGCATCTGGGAACGATGAAGCTAGGTTTTCAGTTTGGATAAATTAAGGCCGATGGGATAAATTGAGACAAATGGGCCTTTACATTCCCCAACACCTGATCTCACACGCTTAGCAAAGTCAGACATCTGATTAGGTTCATCAGCCAACAGTTTGAAGATGTATCACAAAGGTACTACGCAGGAGCCAAGCCCCAAATGCAGAAAACCTCACTGATTCATCTATTTCTCCTGTTTCTTTAGCCTCAGGATACACTTGAAGAATACTTTAAGTCTTCCCCTAATGACACATTTCCTTGCCAGAAGTATGGAAATTATTTGCCATTCAAAAAAAAATTTTCCGTCAACTTTCTAGGCTAGTGAGTGAGTAGCCTGGGATGTCCTGATGGCCTTCCCATCAAATGACTAGCCAGATTTGGTGATCAGTCAATGTCAGCTAGAGCTACCACCCACTGCATAGTGCTACAATATAAAAAAGAGTCCAGCTCTTTCTTTCTCACCGTAGAAAGCCAGATACTGAGGGTTCCATAAGAGCAGAAAAAGCAGATGCAACGGAGGCTCTGAAACCATCATTAAGGACATTTTCTCCAGAGGTGGCTTCTAATGAGCACACCAACCTATAGAATCGTAGAATTGTAGGAATTGGAGAAAACTACAAGATTTATCCAACCGCAAAATGCAAAGGAAACCAATTAAACCACCCTGAGAGGTGGTTCTCCAGGTTCTTAAAAATCTCCAGACATATAGAACAGTGGTGGGTTGCCCCCGGTTCAGACCGGTTTGCAAGAACTGGTAGTAAAATTGGCGGGAGCAGAGGTGGGTTTCAGCAGGTTCTGACCAGTTCTGGAGAACCGGTAGCAGAAATTTTGAGTAGTTCAGAGAACCAGTAATAAAAGTTCTGACTGTCCCTGCCCCCACCTATCTCTTCCTCCCAAGTCTCAGCTGATCAGGAAGAAATGGGGATTTTGCAGTAACTGGTAGCGGAAATTTTGAGTAGTTTGGAGAACCAGAAAATACCACCTCTGGCTGGCCCCAGGAGTGGGGTAGGAATGGAGATTTTACAGTATCCTTCCCCTGCCACGCCCACCAAGCCATGCCTACAGAACCGGTAGTAAAAAGTTTGAAATCCACCACTGGATGGCAGGCTCTGCCCACTGCCCCGGATGTCGTCATCAGCGATCTTCCTTGCAGAAGCAAGGCGCAGAAGCAAGGCGCGTGCACGATCCCGTTGCAAACTTGATTTCGTAAAGGTAAGTAGAACCCACCCCTGATGTAGAACCCCCCAACCTCCACAGGCTGACTATTCCACATGACTACTATTCCTATTGCAAAGAAAAAAGTTTTCATTTTAAAATGCTGTGTTATGATGAAACCTGCCTTGAAGTTTTATTTGCCTCTTAAGAAGGCTTTCAACGACTGGTATTATTTTCTGTAATAGATCTTTCCATCTGTCTGAATCTTTGCTGGCTGTACAGAACTGCCGGTATGAAAATACGAGATGGGAGAAGTTGTCTCCTCATATTTCCTGATTCCTGCCCCGGGCAGGGGATTGGACCAATTGACCTCTTGGTAAGTCTTGCCTCCTCTGATCCTGTGCCTTAAGATTTAATTGAAGCTTAGGTAGCCAGAAAGGCTGAAGATTGCAGAACAGGTAACCGTCCACCAAATTGGGGAGGTGGATTTACACACATCGTTTGGACACTTTGTTATTAAATCGGTGCAAGAACATGCTTCACCAATGAGAATTTCATAGCAATTCTCTTTTCCTCTGAACTTTCAAAAATAAGTTCTTCATCAAATGTAGAAAGTGTTATCTTCAGTTAGTGGGTCTGAATACATTTAAAGGATAACAGGAGGGGGTAAAAAATAAAAAAACTGTTGAGGTCAGCCAGAAATACAAAAGATATAGCCGGTGCTAATTACATGAAGGCTTAAACAGCTGTAAAATAATTATGCTGACAGCTCATAAAACAATGTGGATGACAACACAAACAACTTGGCATTAGTAAGTTAATTAACACTTTTGTAATCAGACAAAATCCCATTATCTCAATTCAAGCTACGTGTGGCAGAATTACCTCCTTCAGAATCGCTCCTCTATTGAAATACATGTGTATTCCTTTAGTTCTTATATTAACGTAATGCATCTTCCAGCAGTCAACACCCAGTAAAGCAGGGATTAACCCCAGACAAACAATCAAGCAGAAAATAATATCCTAATCAGGGAACTACCAAGGAGGAAATTATATCCTCATCAACACTGGCATGGCAAACTATTCTTTAGAAACCCACACTCTCTAGCACTGCTGATATTACCTAGTCAGGTAATTAAATGTCTGCATGCAAACAACCAAACACCAAGGACTCCACATTTTTATCTATAATTATATCTATTTAGAAAGTTAATACGTCTATTTGGAAAGATAATATCAGCAGACATGATTCCTCTTCTCATATACCAGAAATCCTGTGATTAGAATGTACACCTTCCTCTGAATATTTGATATGGCAGATGTCCTGTTGCTTTTAAAATATAATTGGATTTATTATATGGAATATCTGACTGTTCTTTCTCTAGTTATAGTAATGAACTCTATGACTATATCTTTAAAGTAACCTAAATGATTTAAAAGCTAAGTAGCTGATGCAGTTAAGCAGGTGGAACATTAGCGCAAAAGAGAATAAGAAAACCTCTACTAGATCACTCCAATAGCTCATCCTGTTGAATATTCTGACCTAAACTGGTAGTTGATATTCCAGAGGTACATGACAGCTACTGTATAGCCCTCTTTCTCTTGCTCCTTGATATCTCTGTGTAGAAAATGTTGCTTTGGACTCTTGGGATATATCAAGACTAGTCACACCATTCCATATAAATGTTGCTTGGGCCACCACAGGCGCCCCCAACATGAGTGATGTAGAGTTGGCCATGCCCATCCCGGCCCGCTGAGGTCAAACACAACCCTGATGTGGCCCTCAATGAAATTGAGTTGGACACCCTTGATCTTGACAAACATGAACATTGGGCACTATCTAATAAAATGAAATTCAATGGTGAAAAAAGTAAGGTCCTGCATTTAGGCAAGAAAAACAAATTGCACAGGTGCAGTATATGTGGTACCTCACTCAATAGTAGTAATTAGGACTCCTAGTGGACAATCATTTAAATATGAGCCAGCAGTGTACTGCAACTGCCAAAAAAGCCAACACAGTTCTAGGCTGCATTGACAGAGGAATTGAAACAAGATCACATAAAGTATTAATACCAGTTTATAATGCCTTGCTAAGGCCACACTTGGAATACTGCATTCAATTTTGATCGCCACAATGTAAAAAAGAAGTTGAGACTCTAGAAAGAGTGCAGAGAAGAGCAACAAAGAAGATTAGGGGACTGGAGGTTAAAACGTATAAGGAATGGTTGCTGAAATTTTGTATGTATAGTTTAATGAAAAGAACAACTCGGGGTGACATGATACCATTGTTCTGATATCTCAGGGGTTGCCACAAAGAAGAGGGAATCAACCTATTCTCCAAAGCACCTGAGGGCAGGACAGGAAGCAATAGATGGAAACTAATCAAGGAGAGAAGCAATCTAGAACTAAGGATAAATTTCCTGACAGTTAGAACAATTAATCAGTGGAACAACTTGCCTCCAGAAGTTGTGAATGCTCCAACCCTGGAAGTTATTAAGAAGATGTTGGATAAACATTTGTCTGAAATGGTATAGGATTTCCTGCCTAAGCAGGGGGTTGGACTAGAAGACCTCCAAGATCCCTTCCAACTCTATTATTCTATTCTACTTTTTTCTCATCCTTTTTTGCAAATAATTTTGCAAAAACCTTGGAGTTTTGTGTGAATAAACTGTCCAATCAATCTTGACTAGGATTAGGCAAATTCACAAGAATTTATGAAAAGTAAATTTTATTGAAAGAAGTTAGGCTACAATAAACAAACAATTTTCAGCAATAGCTGTGGTTCAAGAGCAAATCCTTTATACAGGAGAATTGTTCAAACTTGCTTTTTCTCTTCTTTCTGCCATGGACAAATTAACTGGTCTCCTCTTTTAAGAAGCTTGATTTGCTTTTATCTGCCCAGGTCTCAATGGCCAGATTTTTTTTTATCTTACTTCCTAATTTTACTGTGTGAAAACTTGGTATATATAGTAAAGAGATCTTATAGCCTGATGTTTTTCATACATTTTGTATTAAGGTTCTCTAGTCAGTGTCATTATGACTTGGACTGATAACAATTTAAATCCAAAATTTCTGGTAGGCCCCAGATTGTCTAGGAACATCTCCAGCTCCTGGCAAACAATTTACAGGATGTACATTTTCAGAATAACATTGATATTCTGTCTGAATTCGCTCTGACTTTTCTAAGAGCAACTTCACAGTTCACAGGGAAAATTAATCTTTGAGAATTTCTTTCCCTCCTTCCTCTTGTTAAATTCACCTAATATAAACAGTTCTTCAACTTTCAGAAGAATGATCTTTCATATCTGATGAGCTCTATAACATAGGAGATATTATTATTATTGTTGTTGTTGTTTGGTAAAATTTTCAGCAGATTACATAGCATGTCCTGTGCTCAGTGTAAAGTGCAGGCTAGACTTTCTGATGGTTTAAATCACCAAACACAAGGGAAAGTGGTTTTTGCTGTTTGAAGGATTATGCCTACAGCATAATTCCAATAATGGCAGTAATATCAGATCGCAAAGAGTTGAGGCTTTCACTCTGCAGAGCTGAAAAATGTTGATAGGGTTGCACTGGGAATTTCCCCTTCAGTTTAAATATTTGAGACACGGATGTCTCAGACAATCATAATCCTTTGGAAATTACCTTGATATCACAAGAAATGAAAGATGAAAGATATTATAATTAAGATGTGGAAATCTTATTTTCAGAAAGATTTTAAACAAAGGAAAGAAAAGCAATCCAGGGCTTATACTTCAGTTAGGTTATTCCTACATTCAGCTCATGAATCCTGAAAATTAAAAAAAAAAAGTTTGGTAATAGCAAATGTTTCATTTTTTTCATTTATTCATGTATTTCTGTCCTCATCTCTGCTTTCAATGCATAGATTCTCATTCATTCCAATTCATTTGCTGTAATATTACCATCAGGTAAATTATATTTAGTTCTAACTGTAACATGACTTGGATTTGCCGCACTGAGGCATTTTGAAGCATTCTGCAGCTTTAAGTAGAATTTGCAAGTAGCCTCTGAGCACATGAGGTATATATGCAGAAACCTATTCCAACAATTGTCAATCTTAGGAAGAAACATAGGAACAAAGCAATAGCAGCGGCTGTGGTCTTAGAACAGGGGTATCAAACTCAAGGCTCATAGGCCAAATCTGGCCCATGGAGTGCTTAGATCTGGCCTGCAGGGGCCCTTTGGAAAAAGTGAAGGACCCACCTGAGGTGCCTCTGCCAGTGAAAACGGACCTCCCAAACTCTGTTTTTGCTGGCAGAGGATTGCAGGAGGCCTCCCAAGGTCAAACACAACTCTGATGCAACTCTCAATGAAATCGAGTTGGACACCCCTGTCTTAGAAGAATCAGATTATCTTGCTTTTCAAAGAATGTTTAAGAGGGTATTTTGCTCAGACATCATCAAAATGCCCCATCACAATGCTAATTTCAACTTTGATTGTCTCCAAACAATGGTTTGCAGTTGGGAGGCAATTTCTAGTCACAGCTTTAGTTTTCTCAAATGGTGCAGCAAACCACTATTGGAGTGTACCGAGAAAGAAAATACATGGTTAAAAAAAGATCTAGTTGTATTTTTCAGATGACCTGAAGACTAGGCCTCACATATTTGAACTTTGCTCAATTTTAACTTTGAAATTTCTGGATTTTTCATTTTTTAAAGATTTTATTAGAGCTACATAAACTTGGCACCAAACAATTAAGAATAATCTTAATGTCCCTTGGGACAATTCCAAAGATGCTGCTAATGATCAAAACTACTGGTCAATGTTTTCTGCACAGGACATGTTGTTGTTAATGATGATGGTGACGATACATAAAATGGGGAAAGGCCTGGATTTCCAATAACTAAAAATGAAAAGCTCTGGCATGGTTGCTCTGGCATGTTAGCAGTATAATTTCTAAGAATTAATTGTTGGCAATCTCAAGTGAGAATTCTTGCTGAAAGCCATACTGAATGCAACTGACTTTGCCATGAAAGAAACTTAATCTATTAAAATGTCAATCAGAGAACAGACATGTTGACAGATATTACATGTGGCATGGACTATGACCACCATAATCACTTATTTATTATTTATTTTATTTTATTTTATTTTTCATATTTGTATACCGCCCTACTCCTGAAGGACTCAGGGCGGTGAACAGCCATAATAAATACAAATACATATAGAAGTTAAAAACTATTAAGAAACAGATTAAGTAATTTAGGCTCAAAGATTAAGAACATCCAAATTTATCTAAAGAGGTTTAAAACCCAATTTAAAAGCTAGTTTAAAAGCCAAATTAAAAAGGGAGAGTTAGGCCAGACCAGCTTGTTGGAATAGAAATGTTTTCAGGGCACGGCGGAATATGCGTAAATCTTGGATATCTCCAGATTTCCTGCAGGCAATTATAATCCTGGAAATGTAGATTAACACAAAGACAACACAAGAAAACACCACTTCAACAAGTGCAGGGATGGATTCTACTTACCTTTACTACCGGTTTACAATGGGACCACGCATGTGCAGAAGCTTCTGTGCATGCGCAGATTGCCCATGATGACATCATGGTGGGTGGGCAGAGCCTCCCGCCAGTTTTACTACCGGTTCTATAGAACCGGACTGAACTGGGAGTAACCCACCACTGGTCAAGTGAGAAAAACAAAAAACTACATCAAAAAGGCATTAAAAAGAATATGCAAAAATAATTCAATCTGGATTACAAATTGGCAACACATTGGAATTATAACCAAAGTCTTCTGGGTGAGTCAGAATAAAAATCTAATATTTTTAAAAGAATAGTTCATAAAAATCTAGCATTTTCTGGGGATTGTATTCTGTCGCTCGGGTGTTACTCCAACAAGAAGCCCTTTTCTATTAGCAACTTGGTACACTATCTTATTTTAAGGTTCAGGCAGGCATTTATGGGAAAAGGTGATCTTCCAGGTAACCTCTCAGCTTTCATTCATTCAACGAATTGGGCTTGGAAACATGCCTCTGTAGACCTTGATATCATTGCTCTATAATGAAAGGGGGAAAATGCGGCTCAACCTCACTGTGGACTTTTCTCTCTTTATTTGTGTTTGGTGGGATTTGGGAAGGAATTTAACAGACCTTGAAATCACTTGTACATGGTAAGGTATCTGACTCTTGAGATTTTCCATGAGCCTATCAAGGACTCAAGTGCTGCTGGTGCCTGACCTTTTTCACATGCATATCTAAGACAAATGAGTAGCAAAGATCCTTGTCTAAGAAAAAGCTGAACATTCATCCCGAACATCTCTAGGGACTCCTTACCTCTCCCTATACTTATGAAGTAACATCCGCTTGACTAACTGTGCTTACCGAGAGGAACATGGGTCTCTAATATAAAGAATATTGATCTGCTAAGGGGAGATATTTGGGGCCATAAAACTCTTGAGGAAAATCTAGTAGAAGGAAATTTTCTCTAAGAAAAAAGCAGCAACTACAATCCTGAAACATAACAAGGCTCAAGTAAAGGTTAATTTAGTTTGACAGAAAAAAAATTAAGTGATTAGAAAGCTAACTAACTGGACATTTAGGTTTAATGGTGTTTAGAATGGGCCTGAAGGGCAAGTACAGGTTTTTATTTTCACCTCTCTTCTACTCTTAACACAGGGATGCTAAAGACATGTGAATAAGTGCCTTGATGTGCATCCACATCTAAAAAGAAATTATTGAAGAAACTTGTACCAGACACTGAGAAAAAAAGGAAATGACTTTAGCCTTCTTTGGGACTATGATCTAAATAATTTTATATATGTGTATACCATAGGAAGTCCACAACCCCATTGCAAACCAGTAGTAAAGGTAAGTAGAACCCACCCCTGGAATGAATGAATGAATGAATGAATGAATCTTATTATCCCTAATGTGCATTGACACATATGTCAGCATAATGAAAATATTATTAAAAATGTCCCCCCCCACTTCCCCCCATCCTCTTGGTGATCTTTAAGCAGCCAACAAAGTTCTTAGCATGTGACACCAGTTGAAAACAGCTGAAATCTTTCATTATTCATCCTTTGGTTGGGTTTTGGATTTTGAAGAATCTCTCTTTTCTTTTCTAGTATGGCGCCATCATAAAAAAAAAAAACCGCAGCCTTATGAACAGCCTCACAGTAAGTATATGGGTTGTTGGGCTAGGAAGAAGGAAAGGAATACTAAAATGAGGAGCGGAAGGAAGGCTTTTAAATGGGCAAGGAAGGAATTCAATTTTCATGGGAATGGTGGGACCGGGACTAGGATAGATTTTGAAACAGATTAAAATAAACCATGTTATTTTTCATGTTTGAGAAAAGGTGGACATAATGGAGTTTATTTTAAATTAGTCTAAACTGAGCTATTTGTCTGTTCGCCCATGATTCAGGTCCAGGTTTGTCATCCGTTTTTTGATTTAATCTGGGGATTCAATTTATGAATCCATTATCTAAATTTACAACTAATGTGGTAACTCCTACACAGATATTAGAATATGTGAGAAAAATACATGTTAGGGGGCTGATCCCAAATTTCAGCAGCTGTATCAAATAAGAGTTCTACAATTCTCAGTAACCATGGCAACACGGAATCACTGCATTTGAAAGAGAAATACCAAATGTGGCTTGACTGAAATGGATGACTTTTAATTTATTATCAATTTACACAATAACTTTTTAAACTTATGTTCTTCATTACGAACATATTGCTATACTATGGCTTCCTGCCTGAATTAACTTTTTAAAAAAAACAAAGTTGGCAAATCTACAATGTTTAGATCTATTTTATTTTATTTGCTTACATGTCTTGTATATTTCAAGAGGATGGGAAGTACATGCTAATGGGAGGGGGAAGAGACTAAAAAAATACAATTATTTTTCCCAAATTCCAACTCTTTTTCATCTATTCTATTTTATTAATATGCAATAGAATGAACTGCATCTATTTTAAATGTATTAAATAATGGAATACAGGGAGTCCTCATTTAGTGACCACCACTGGGACCAGCAACTTGGTCATTAAGTGAAGTGATCACTAAATGAAACCTAGATTGTGTTTACGATCTTATTTCCTTTGCTTTATAGGCCTGCAAAGGTAATAAATGTGAATTTTCTCAAAAGTGCTTTTTCAAAAGGCCGCTGGACTGTTTTTTCCTTGAGGAAGAAGAATATATTTCATTTCTCATCTAAGAAGCTTCATCATGATAATTCTTCTCCCTCAAGGAAAAAGCAGTCCGGTTGCTTTTTGAAAAAGCACCTTTGAGACAATTATGACCAGGATAATTTGAGAATCTCCACAAATGTTAATTTTATTTATAAATTTTATTTATATATTTATAATTTATAAATGGTATAGGGTCCCCTGCCTCAGATAGGGTGGACTACAAGACCTCCAAGATCCCTTCCAGCTCTATTCTGATTGATTGAGTTTGTTATTTATTTATTTATAATCTAATTGAACATAGGTTCAACTTGAAATCATGACGAATCTACAGTGCACTGTGGACAGCACAAAATGCAATAAGTCCTCTACTTACGACTGGTTGCTTAGTCACCATTTGAAGTTACAATAGACACCCCCCCCCCAAAAGGTACTTACGATCCAATTCCTAAATTATGACGGATAGGTCCCTCCCTCCCATGTTCATATGACTGCCTTTTTGATACTCAGCAACTGACCTATATTGATGGCTGTTTGCAGTATTTCATAGTCATGTGATTGTGATTTATGATGTTTTTGCTGAAAACTGGTATTTTGAAAGGAGAGAAGCAATCTACAACTAAGGAGAAATTTCCTAATAGTGAGAGCAATTAACCAACGGAATAGCTTGCCTTCAGAAGTTGTGGGTGCTCCATCACTGGAGGCTTTCAAAAAGAGACTGGACAACCATTTATCTGAAATGGTATAGGGCCATGATGGCGAACCTATGGCACCATGGTTAATGAACCATGGTTAGTTGCTTAATGAGGACCGCACAAAAGGTTGTAAAATCCATATTCCAGAAATAATCCATAATTCCAGACAATAATTCAGACCCATTGTGACTATGGTACAAAAATGGAAGGTGTGATTTTTTTTCAGACTTTACACGAGATCCTCCTGAAATGATATGCAAAAACATTTCTTGTCTCTCTGCCTAGAACGAGCCACTGCAATCATACAGAATCGTACAGAATAATCCATAATAATCACCAGTCTGAGAAATTTTGTTATGACTAGGTTGTGTATCAGAGGCACGTATCCTTGTGATTTGACAGAAACAATTCTTATCTCTGCTTCGAAGGAACCATGGCAATTGCATTGATTGTTTTTGATGTTACCATTTTATTCATTTATTTATCTAATTTATATAGCCGCCCATATCATACTTTCTACTATTGGTATCTTATGATTGTATTAGTTTGTCATTTGTTGTTTGTATGTATACTGAGAGCTTGTGCACCAGAGAATAATTCCTTGCGTTCAATCACACAAGGGCCAATAAAGAATACTGCATTGTACTGTATCACCAAAAGTGACTTTGAGCAGTGTATAGCAAAGTTTTTGTACTAAACCATGGTACAAAAAGTGGCAAAAATGAAGATCAGAGGGATGCCATCTTATGGAATTTTATGAAACTTCAACTTGCAACAATTCATTTAGTGACCATTCAAAGTTACAACATCACTGAAAGAAGTGGCTTATGACCATTTTTCACATTTTACGACTGTTGCAGCGTCCCCATGGTCACGTGGTCAAAATTCAGACTGTTGGAAACTGACTCGTATTTATGACGGTTGCAGTGTCCTGGGTTCATGTGATCACTTTTGGGGACCTTCTGATAAGCAAAGTCAAGACGGGGAAGCAAGGAACACTTAACAACTGTTTTACTAACTTAACAACTGCAATGATTCACTTAACAATTATGGCAAGAAAGGTCATAAAATGGGGCAAAGCTCACTTAACCAATGTGTCATTTAGCAACATAAATTTTGGGCTCAATTGGGATCGTAAGTCGAGGAGTACCCATATATGAAACCACCATAAATACATAAACCATGCCTACCACCAATGCCAGCATGAAATCTTGGTTTATGAAAGTCATCTCGAGATCTTGGTTGGGCTGTCTGTATGTATTTCCTCTCAACTGTTCTGAATGCATATGGACTATTAAAAAAGAAAAAAAATCCAGTCTACATTTATTGCATTCACCATAAACGCAACTGTAAAAGGAAAAAAAAATCTATACAAAGAAACAGAGTATATCACTGCAGGTTGAAGATGTTGTGATCTGCCAGCAGCCTGCGGAGCTGGCAGCAAAGTTGGACAGCAATGAGGCTGAAGAAGAACATGGGCCAATCCTGGAGGCTGGGGAAGGCCCAGATGAGGCCTCTGCGTCGGAGGCAGAGATGAGGCCAGGGCCATTGGGGAATGATGTGTGGACTTCGGAGCCTCCAGAGGCTGACAGTAGAGAGGCAGAGGAAAAGGAGGAACCTATTCCTAGTGCACGTATGAGAAGAGCTGCCAGAAGGCAGGAGCAGCTAAAGCAGAGAGGATGACTTGGGAGTAGGGCCAAGAGATGTTTGGCCCTTCCCATAAGGCTTAAAAGGCCAGCAACGGCTCTTGGCCTCTTTGCCGGAAAACAACAGTTGAGAGAATTGCTTCTTGTTTGGCTGTAGTTATTTCTTCTGTTCCTGAACTGTTGCCAAGAAAAGCCTTTGTCAGTTTGCCTAACTATCCCAAGGTCAGAAATAAACTAAAGACTGGTGTTTTAAGGGCTTTGTTTTCATTTCATTTAGAATACGCTGAGAGTGAGTTAATTCTCAGCTGTTTTAATAAAATCTGTTTGTTTTTTGGAACTGTTTTGCATTTAATATCAACTACGTGGGCCTGGGTCACAACAGAAGAGGAAAATTCAGATCAACAAAGCATAGCAGGAACTACACATACCATCCTGGTCTACTTGTGTGTAAATATACATTTTTTCTCGATCCTATGAAGCTTTTAAAGTGGGCATGACTGTATTTTAAAGCGAACCAGAGGGAATAAAAAAACCCATCACTGTTATTTTCTGCATGTATGAAAAATTGGTGATTCTTATTACCTCACTGAGAGAACTATTGCAATTGCCAGATATGATAATGTAAATTTACTCCTGCTGTCAAAGATTTTAACCCTGCTAAATACAAGGATTTTTATAAGAACAGGTTACTATAGTTACTACAATCTGGCTACTTTCTTTTTCTTTTTTGGAAAAAAAATGTAAATGGTTTAGGGTGACAGTACTATATAAAGAGCTGAACTGTGTTGATTTTTTTTTTAAACTTTAATCCAAGGCACCATATGAACAGCTTTGATTCTAAATCTGCTGATCAAGCCCAGGACATTAAACGTAGAAGACGTTAAGGAAATGAGCACAATTCTTCAAGGCAGAAATGAAAACTAACAAGAGTATTACTGTCTTTTGAAAGCTTAAAAAAAGATTAACATTTTTTTCCTTGTAATTTTCTATTGAGCATCAGCATAATTGTTGATGTGGGGAATGTTCTGTATAAGCCGTTATAATACAAACGTAATCTTTGAAAGGTGTCTAAATGTGCAGGATGTAACGGCTTTCTAATTTTGTAGGTCTGCTTTAGTTGGTTTATCAATCCACCAACCTCCTCCCTCGTTTGCCCCCTTCAATCACTCATATTTTGAAAATCGAGAGGTTAAGCCTCCGTAAGACAAAAATGCATTCTCATCTTTCAAGCTCTAAAGCTCTCCAAAATATAAAAATGAGCCAAATAGTTTCATCTTCACCCATCTCATCTCATAATTGGATACACTCCTTGAGGATGTTCTACCCATGTTACGCTCTTCTTGAACAGGACACAGCTGTTTTAATGAGATTCTCCTCTACTTCTCTCTCATGTTAATTAAGGAACAACTCTCATGGTCTTGGATAAAATCAGATTCAGAGCTCAGCTTTCTCTATACAATGGATCAACTTCCTTATTATTCAAGTGCACCATATTTTTCAAAGGCATTTTCTTTGTCAAAGAAAAAGGAGGGTTATCTGAAAAATTAGTACTGGGAATTCCTTCATTCTCAATCCAACCTCTTATTAAAGTTCAAAGTGTATGCCATGCCCTATGACCTATGGACAATTGCTTCCCATCCACCGCAAAATAATGATTTTGATCACCGTTTTCTTCACTGATAGTTCTTTTTTTCTTTCTGAGCATTGTTCAGGATCAAAAACTACCCATCTCTTGATGATGTCACTGAATACTGCTAGGTCCTTTAGAATTAGCTTCTTGAAATGGTTTAATAACCAGAGTTCTCTGGGCAAATGACAATGCATTTTCAAAATCTAAAGCAGTAAAAAATACAAAAATCATGCAACCATAAAAATAGTACAATTCCTTCATTATGAACAATTTAATTAAACATTCATTAATAACAGTTAAGCAACAAACAAAAGAATAAGAAAATTAAATATATAAAGAGAGTGTGAGAGAATATAATCTCTAGATTTAGATTTACGCCTATATGTACAATAGAACTGTACTCCCTCCCTCCCTCCCTCCCTCCCTCCCTTCCTTCCTTCCTTCTGGCTTGACTCCTGACAACTGCCTGGACTAGTCTGTGTGGTTTTCTTGACAAGATTTCAGAAGTGGTTTGCCATTACCTTCTTCCAAGGGCTGAGAAAGAGTGACTGTCCCAAGAGCACCTAGTTTGTTGTGGCCATGGGACTGGAACTCACAGTTTCCCAGTTTCTAGCCTGGTGCCTTAACCACTATACCAAATTCCCTCATGGCTCTCATCACCTATAAATATATAGATAATATTTATTTATTTATCAAATTTATACAGCTGCCCATCTCACCAAAAATGATTCTGATAAAATCAGATAAAATATCAAATTAAAACCCATATCAATAAATACCATAGAGTGAAAAATAATAAATCATAGGAGAGGGAGGAAAAAAATGGCAAGTCTCTGGTTGCCAGGAGATGACACAGCTAGGTCTTGAGGACCTTTTGGAACATCAAAAGGGGAATATCATAATTCCTGGTGAAAAGTTGCTCCTTAATATCAAAAAGGGGAAAGAGTTGTATCTTAGCCTGGCATTAAAACAATATTCAAGAGTGAGTGGGCATTCCCCAGATATTAGTTTAGCATTGGGAAGTTCTTTTCTCTTGTAACTTGATTATAGTTAGAAGATTAGAAATCCATTCATTTCTAAGAATATATTTTCTTACTTTTTCGTAGGTTTTATATGTGTTTTTCTTTTAGCCAGGTTTTTCCTACGTAACCAAGATTTTTCTACAGCCCTACTGTATAAACTAATGTATACATATACTGTCTCTCTATGTGAGTGTGTATAGCTATAGGTATAGGTAAAGAAAGGTATCCAGCATGATTATATGTCAAGGTATACGGGACGTTGTTACCTTCCTACAGAAGTGGTACCTATCTATTTACTCACATTTGCATGCTTTTGAAATGCTAGGTGGGCAGGAGCTGGAGCAAGAACGGGAGCTCAACCTGTCGTTTAGTGCTCAGGTCTTGAACCTAGGCTGTCAGCTTTCCAGCTGGCAAGTTCAGCATCTTTAACCACACTCATATGGTGCCTCGATAGAAAAACACTTAATCTCTCCCCTGGCTCAAGCTGATGAAGGGAGGAGAACTTGTGGCTCAGAGGTTAACACAACTGCCTAACATGCAGGCAGCCCAAGTTCAAATCCAAGTAAGGGTATGGCTAGCTGATGAGAGCTAAATAGCTTGAAATAGATCTATACTAGTCTCCCTTTATTTCTTTATCAGCGAAATATAAATTTGGTATAAAATGGTTTGTCCTGAATGCGACTGCTTGAGGGCTCCTGGATTGGAGCTGAAAGGCAAAAGGGATGCAGTATGCTCCCTCCCACATGCTGGGGTAGACCAGGTGCCTCAATAGAAAAACACTTTATATATAAATATATGCGTGTGTGTTTAGCCTTATGTATTATATATTTGTAGCCTTAAAATTATTAATGGTTTTATTTTATTTTTCTTATGCTGGTTTAGGATCGTAATAAAGAGTTTGATTTCATTTCATTTCACATATAGGTACATACAGGTGTACCTGTATGTAGGTGGGTTCTAAATTTTTTTACTACCGGTTCTGTAGGCGTGGCTTATTTTGTGGGCGTGGCTTGGAGGTCATGTGACTGGGTGGGCGTGGTTAGATGGTCATGTGACCAGGTGGCCATGGCTATGTGTATAGGGACTACTCTGAGGGCTGAAAAAAGTCATTTCTGACAGGTCCTCACACTTTTGACTGGTCCTCACACTTATGACCATCCTCACATTTATGCCCGTGCAGCATTCTTAACAACCATGTCACTCATTTCACAACTGCTTCTCTTCACCATGGTGACAAGGTAGGGCAAAAAATGTAAAATGTGAGAACAGTCATAAGTTTGAGGACTGGTCAAAAGTGCGAGGACCAGTTAAAATAACTTTTTCAGCCCTCTGAGTAATCCATATGCACAAAAGGATACAGCAATAGAGAGGGATGAAGGAAGGAGAAGAGAGATGGAAGAAGGAAGGAGAGAGGGAAGGAAGGGAAGGGAAATTAGAATAGGAGTGAGGGTAAGAGAGGGTGGAAGAGAGGAGGAGAAGGAGAAAGGAAGAGGAGAAGAAGGGGGGGGAAGAGAAAGTAAGAAGGAAAGAAAAGAGAGAGGTGGTAGGTTTGAGGAGAAAGATTGCTATACAATAAAAAAGATGAAAGGGAAGAAAGGCAACCCCAAACAAATATAAAGATATTAAGATAAAGAATAAATTGTTAAACTTTAAAGAATAAAAGAGAACAAATATGAATAAATAGCAATAATTAGAAACACACATACAAACATACAATGTATTTTCTTTGAACAGAGTATTTGGCTGGTTCACAAATTTAAACAGTGTTTAGTCATTTCAATTAAATTTACAATTTCTATATTTCCTTTTTGCCATATTTATTCCTCATTTATTTTTTTAAAAAACCAATATTACCCTTCATCCTCATCTCTAATCTTAATCAAATTCAATTTTTCCTTTTATTCTATATTATACCCCTTCCCATTGTCATCTATTTTTATATCCATCCTCACATTGGTTAATTATGTAATATTATAGTTGTTTAATACAAATTCAACATTTTAATATAAATCAATTAGTTATATAACTATCTTTTTTGTATATTAATCAATATGAACATGAATATTCCAATTATTTCCATGCAATCCAATTTCTTACAAATCAATTAATTATATTTACCAATAATAATAAACCAAATAATTTCTCCCATATATTCCTCCAAACCACAACTTAACCATTTCTGCTTTCAACACAATATACAATTAATAGTATCTCAATTATTACAATTCCCTAGTTAAATAGAGCTTTTTTTCTTTTGTGTTTTAAAATCTTGAACTCTCCTCTTTTGCCCTAAATTTCCCATTGTTACTTTGCACCTACCTTTTTTGGTGAGGAAAAAGAAAAGAAATCTGCCTCTGCCTAATTTTCCAACGTTGCAGCAACAGCAAAGCCAACAGCCTGCTTTACTTTCAGTTTCGTTTTTCAGCATAGCTGGGGAAAAAAAAATCTGCTCCAGCACTCTTTGCAAGGAAGCAGCAGAGCCCTGCGCAAAACAGCTGAGAGCAAATCAGCTGAGAGTGGGGAGGCAGATCTAATCAACGGGCTAATTAGCCTATGCTGAAGCTGAAAGAAGTTGTTTTTTCTTGCTGTTTGCTTGCAAGGAGGTAACTTCTGTGAGGCACAGGCCAAAGGGTGAGGGCCACTCTCCTTGCCACTTAGCACCCCCCCGTCGCCCCTTTTTGCCTCTAGCACCCCCCTGCCGCCCCCTTGCCTCTTACCGCCTCCCTAAGGCATGGTACCGCCTACTTTGGGAACCACTGGCTTAACTACTTAACAACCGGTTCTACTGAAGTAGAATCCCTCCACTGGGTCTACCCATTTATTTTTGCAGACACTGGTCTTCTCATTTATTTTCTTTTAACACTGATCAGCTGTATGGTGGCCCTTTGAAGCCCCGCGGCAAGAGTTTAAACAGTTTTTTTCCCTCTAGCCATCAGCTGGGACTCAGGAGGCAGCAATAGATTGTGGGTGGGACCAAATAAAAGTAAGAATAACGCGGGGGAGAGAAGCGGTTCGGTGACGTCATATCATCACTGCTACTGGCTTGCGGGAACCGGGGCGAACCGGGAGGAGTCCACCACTGGGTACATATAAAAAAATGTTTAAGGTTATAATCCTGAGCTCTATGTACTGCTGGTGTTTAAACCACAACAAATCCAGACATTCAGATATTTCTTGCCTAGCTTTCATGAATGCACATCACCATTATGAGTTTCAGGTATCCTCAGGAAAAGATCTGGAGATGAGATTTTTTCCCCCCTCACATCAAGGACATTGTATTCAATGTCAAGCTAGTTTGGCATTGTGAGCTGATATTTTCAGACAAACGCCAGGGTTAGTGTTCACATCCAAAACTATCTGCAATACCCTTTCAGAGCAGAGTGGAGTATTTACAGTACATGTCCTGGGTTTTTAATATGTAGCATCAAGCCCATGAGGATTTCTTATCTGGTTGAAGTTTCATGTTAACCTTTTTAAACTTGCTTTTTGTTGTGATTTACCTTTATTATGGAAACCAGATGTTGTGTTTATTATGTTCATTATTTTAAATTATTCAGTTTGTTGTTATTGGGGCAAATGAGAAAGAGTGGGAGCTTAGCTTGCTTTGATTACAATCTGTCTCTGAGCAGCCCTGTTTACCCACCTAACTCAGGTGGTGATGTGAGGGAGCCACAAAGTCAGTAAATAAGCAACAATTCTTTGCCACTCGCTTTCTCTAAACATCAGAAGGGAGAGAGACTGCACTGATTCAGCTGACAATAGTATGGCCTGCATGAGTGAACACAAATGTAATAAAGAACATTTGTCAAGCATCTATCAAAAACTATGTCCAACTGTGTCTAAATTGGTACAAAAAACTAATTAATGTATTCTTGGTCCCCCTCGCCTAATTTGTGATGAAAAAAAAAAGATAATGCAATTTACCAAGAGCAAATTCTAAATTTTGCTTAGTGGTCTCTTTCAGCAGAATAATTAAAATTCATCTGCCTTTTCTTTCATCTGTGTTCTTGAAGGTTGCCACATGCTACAGTTGACTAGCTAAATTATATGAATCAACTTCCATTCTATTGAATAGAAATCATGAGTATGTCGATAACAATACAGAACAACCATTTAATGGAATACTATTAACGATAAGTTGACAACCTTATCCAGGCAGAGCCAAGAGAGAAAACAGTAAAAATGTGGCGAGAAGGCCAGAAACTAGATTTAAAAAAACCCAAAAGATAATAAGTTTGATATTAATTAAATAAATAATCAATTTGGCATTAGGTGTCACACAACAGGACCAAAAAGGATGAACTTGAGCTATGACAAGAACTTTTCTATAAAAACAAGTTTGAGAATTTCAGTTCTGATGAAGGGATTGAGGGGGTCTCAGTCAGGATTGTTCTTTACTGTTTAGCTTAATTTTGGCATCAGGGCCAAAACTTTAATTTTTCACCAGGGGCTCCTTTTACTTTCTCTATGAAGTTGAGTGGTCATCTTATGAGGTCATCATCTCAAATTATGTTATTATAAACACTCATGCATGTAAGGGAGTGTAATCTTGTCATTCCGGAGGTCTTGAAAATCAGATTGCACCAATTTAGTTATCAAATCGTATCTCAAACAATTTGAGGAAGGCCAGAAGGCCTAAAATTAAGGTATTTTGAAATGAAAATATAGCATGTGGTGTGATGTCTGTGGTTCTCTTAGACTTTATGGAAATTTGAACCTGGTATCTTAATTGCTAGTCCTGCTTGCAAGCATCATTTCAAGAATCCCCTTCCTTTTACAAAGGCAATTATTTTTTTGTTCAGCATTCAGTGGGGGAGATGAAAAATGACTTACAAAGACTTCCAACATTCTTTTTTTCCCCAGAAACCAATTAGGATCTCTAATTGTCAACCATGCTGCCCAAGGCAATATCATTTGTCATAGTCCAAGCACTAAAAAGTTAGGAATGAATAATTAAGGTTATCATGCATCTTTCACCAAATCAATGAAATTAAACAATAACAACAGATTAGTTACTGTTAAGCAAAGAAACAGTGTCTTACTCATGGAATTAATGACTCCCTTTGTTCTTGAAGGAAATTATTCTACAAGCTCAAATAAAGTGTGCAAATATTTGCCAGTGGTACATGACACATTCCTTCCATATGTACCCTCAATATCAGAGGACTTTAAACATTCTACAATAGGTTGCACTTCTGTTTATCATTCATTTTTGTATTAGATTTAAGGTGAATTACATTTTGAAGATTATCGTGTTTCTATCACTCTTAAAAAGTAGAAAAATTGACCCCAAACCATGCGGGTGAGTAACCTGGGGTTCTAGAAGCTACTAGACCCATATTCCTTAGGTATGTACTGTATGTATGTATGTATGTATGTATGTATGTATGTATGCATGCATGCATGCATATATGCATGTATGTATGTATCAGGAGTGAAATATTATTGGTTTGCTCCAGGTTCGGGCGAAGGCAACTCTAGGCAGTTTACAACATCAAAATAAAGCCATAAATATACATATATCAATGTATAAAATCACAATAAAACTACAATGAAAATACACATTTGTGATTTCCACAACCTTTTGGAAACTTGACCATCAACATTTTCTGGCAAATAAAGGCATTTTATAAAGTTGCTTTTTAAAAGCAATTTAGCAAAATTATTTTCTACAATCTCCTTCCCTAAATAGTTTAAAACCCTAAAAATTGTTTAAAACCTCAATCCAAATTTCAGTTTTCCTAACTCAGGGATGTAATTGATTGAACTTGTGGGTCACAATTTAATTTAAAGCTCATTACTGAAAAACATATTGATCCCCATCTAAGAAAAGTTGTTTATGCCTATTCTGTTATTTAATTAATTTATTTAATTCCATGAAGTAGGACTAAGCCTTCGGCTGCTGTCATGCAATGCCAGGTCCGTGGTAAATAAAGCCCCCCTCATTTGCGATCTTATTCAGGAGGGGGGAGCAGACCTGGCGGGTATTACAGAGACCTGGTTGGGCCACGAGGGAGGGGTTCCCCTTGTGGATATGTGCCCACCAGGTTTCCGAGCATTCCATCAGCCGAGAGCTCAGGGCAGGGGCGGGGGGGGTGGCGGTTATTATAAAAGAAAGTCTTGAACCGAGGGAGACCACTGTTCCACAGATAGCCGGATGTGAGTCCCTTTTTGTGAAGTGGGGTCGTGGAGTACAGATGGGCTTGTTGATCACGTACCTGGCTCCCTGCCGCGTGGCAACAGCCCTGCTCGAGCTGCTCAATGTCATAGCTGAGGTGGCGGTTGGTACCCCCAGACTTCTAGTCATGGGGGATTTCAACTGCCATCTGTCGGCGAAACGTCTGAGGTGGCTCGAGAGTTCATGGCTTCCATGACGGCCATGGACCTTACTCAGTTAATTCATGACCCCACTCACACGGGTGGACACACTCTGGACTTAGTTTTTGTCTCTGGTCAGTGGTTGAGTGGCCTTGATACAGGGGATATAGTCATCGAACCCTTGTCATGGTCTGACCACTCGCTCCTTCGACTGGACTTTCTAACCGCTGCACCCCGCTGCAGGGAGGCGGGACCGACCAGGTGGTTCCGCCCCAGGCGCCTGATGGACCCTGATAGGTTCCAGATGGAGCTTGGGCCATTTCCTGAGACTCTGGCTCATGACTCGGCTGAGGACCTGGTGGCCGCCTGGGATAGTGCAGCTGCCGGGGCCTTGGACCGTGTCGTGCCTTTGTGGCCTCTGACCCGGCACCGAACTCACCTGGCTCCTTGGTTCTCCGAGGAGCTCAGGGAGATGAAGCGCCGGAAAAGACGCCTGGAGAGTAGCTGGAGGACCAGCCGCTCCGAATCCGACCGAACACTGGTGAGGTCTCATATTAAGACCTACCTAGTGGCGATAAAAGCGGCGAAATCTAGCTATTTTGCCGCTCTTATCGCATCATCAGATAATCGCCCGGCCGCCCTGTTTAGGGTGACCCGCTCCCTCCTCCATCTGGAGGCGCGGGATGACTCCTTGCAGGGCCGAGCTGAGGACTTTGTGCAGTATCTGTATGACAAAATCGCTCAGATTCGGGAAGGGTTGGCCTCTGACTGGGTATGTCCGGACGGGATGACTGAGGCAGGTCTTGAGAGTGTTATCTGGGGGGAGTTCGATCCTGTGGCTCCCGAGGACATGGACAGGGTCCTGGGATGGCTGAACGTGACCACATGTTTATTGGACCCGTGCCCCTCCTGGTTGGTACTGGCTTCCCGGGAGGTGACACGAGGCTGGCTCCAGAAGATTGTTAACGCTTCTTTGAGTGAGGGGGTCCTGCCGGCTGCTTTGAAAGAAGCGGTTGTGAGGTCCTTCCTCAAGAAGCCCTCTCTGGATCCGGCTGTTTTGGCTAACTATCGTCCAGTCTCCAACCTTCGCTTCGTTGCGAAGGTTGTTGAGAGTGTGGTAGCGCAACAGCTTCCCCGGTACCTGGATGAAGCTGTCTATCTAGACCCGCTCCAGTCCGGCTTCCGGCCTGGGCACAGCACGGAAACGGCATTGGTCGCGTTGGTGGATGATCTCTGGAGGGCTCGGGATAGGGGTTGCTCCTCTATCCTGGTCCTGTTAGACCTCTCAGCGGCTTTTGATACCATCGACCATGGTATCATGTTGCGCCGGTTGGCGGGGTTGGGGGTGGGGGGCACCGTTTTGCGGTGGTTCTCCTCCTACCTCTCTGACCGGTCGCAATCTGTGTTGACGGGGGGGCAGCGGTCGACCCCGAGGCACCTTGCTTGTGGGGTGCCACAAGGTCGGTCCTCTCGCCCCTGCTGTTCAACATTTATGTAAAGCCGCTGGGTGAGATCATCCGTGGCTTTGGGGTGGAGTTCCATCAGTAAGCTGATGACACCCAGCTGTACATCTCCACCCCAGGCCACCCCAACGATGCCCTTGAAGTGATGTCCCAGTGCCTGGAGGCCGTGCGGGCTTGGATGGGGAGAAACAGGCTCCGACTCAACCCCTCCAAGACCGAGTGGCTGTGGCTTCCAGCGTCCCAATATAGCCAGCTGACGCCATCGCTGGCTATTGGGGGCGAATCACTCGCCCCCATGGAGAGGGCTCGTAACTTGGGCGTCCTCCTGGACGCACGGCTGTCTTTAGAAGATCATTTGACGGCCGTGGCCAGGGGGGCTTTTTATCAGGTTCGCCTGATACACCAGTTGCGTCCCTTTCTAGATCGGGACTCTTTACGCACAGTCACTCGGGCACTAGTCACTTCCCGCCTGGACTACTGCAACGCTCTCTACATGGGGCTCCCCCTGGGGTGCACCCGGAGGCTCCAGCTGGTCCAGAACGCGGCTGCGCGGGGGATTATGGGGGCGACGAGGCGCTCCCATGTGACACCTCTCCTGCGCGAGCTGCACTGGCTTCCGGTGGTCTTCCGGGTGCGCTTCAAGGTGTTGGTGACCACCTTTAAAGCGCTCCATGGCTTAGGACCGGGGTACTTACGAGACCGCCTTCTGCCACCAATAGCCTCCCACCGGCCAGTACGCTCGCACAGAGTGGGCCTCCTCAGGGTGCCGTCCGCCAGACAATGTCGGCTGGCGACCCCCAGGGGGAGAGCCTTCTCTGTGACGGCGCCCACCCTCTGGAACAACCTTCCCCCAGAGTTGCGTACAATAACAGACCTCCGGATTTTTCGTTGGGCCCTGAAAACCCATTTATTCCAACTAGCTGGGCTGGCTTGAGCCAAATTTTAAATTTTAAATTTTAAATTGATTTTAAATTGGGTTGTTTTAATTTACGGCCAAATATGTAATTATTTTAATACTGTTTTTAAATTTTGTATGCTCTGTTTTTACCTTGGCTGTGCACCGCCTTGAGTCCTATTTGGAGAAGGGCGGTCTAGAAATTAATTAATTAATTAATTAAATAAATAAATAAATAAATAAATAAATAAATAAAAGCTTATTTAGAGTTTTCAAACAACTAAATATTATTGTCAATATGGGTGATAAATCACTGTGATATTAGATTCACAACCTTATAGTGGATATGAGATATCCATGTCCATATACATATAATTACCTATGAAAAATTGCTATTTGAGTTGTTAGCACAGCTTATTAGGTTGTCCTCAAGTATCCTATTAAAGTAATTACAGAGTAGTTGCCATCACACCAATGAAGTATCCTATTCTAGTTAGTCTAGCGGACATACATATCTATCACAACACTTAAGAAAAATCTGTACAAAGCAATTAATTAACTGGAGCTAATAACAAACAAAAGACAGATATTTTATTTTATTTTTTTGTTAGATAGCTTCTGTAGTTTAAGGAAAATGAAAATACAGCAAGTCTGGCAAGCCCTCTAAAGCATCTTTTAAAGTTGGAGCAGGTTACTTTGCTGCGATTAGGAATTGTGTTAATTTTCAGTTTTTCTATTATAGGCTGTCAAGGCTGCAAAGAGACAGGATTAAGAGAAAGGCTGAAGTTCGGCCTAGTTTAAGGTGACCAGATGTCCTGCTTTTGGCGGGACAGTCCCGCTTTTTTTTTTTTTTTAATTTGATTTATATGCCGCCCTTCTCCGAAGACTCAGGGCGGCTTACAATGTGCTCAGCAATAGCCTTCATCCTTTTTGTATATTTATACAAAGTCAGCTTATTGCCCCCACAACTGGGTCCTCATTTCACCTACCTTAGAAAGGATGGAAGGCTGAGTCAACCTTGAGCCTTGGCGAGATTCGAACCCTGCAGTAATTGCAGGCAGCTGGTCTTAATAACCAGCTTAATAACAGGGTGCCTTAAACCCCTGTACCACCAAGGCTCTTTTGAGCAATTTGTCCCGCGTCCCACGGCGTTTTAAAAAAGTCCCGATTTTTCATTCTGCCTCCTGGTTCCCGGCTGCCTCCTGAATCCCCGCTGATGGCTAGAGGGAAAAAACCTGTTTAAACTCTTGCCGCGGGGCTTCAAAGGGCCGCCCTACGTTAATTAGCTCGGCTTCCCCCTCTCAGCTGATTTGCACAGGGCTCTGCTCTTGCTAAATTGCTCAGTTTTTTTTTCCTCTTTGTGCAAACCAGGCTCAAAACGAAACTGAAAGTAAAACAGGCTGTTGGCTTTGCGGTTTGCTTGCAACGTTGGAAAATTAGGCAGCAGATTTATTTTCCTTTTCCTCACCAAAAAAGGTAAGTGCAAACAATGGAAAATTATTTAGGGCAAAAGAGGAGAGTTCAAGATTTTAAAACACAAAAGAAAAAAAAGCTCTTTTTAACTAGGGAATTGTAATAATTGAGATATTATTAATTGTATACTGTGTTGAAAGCAGAAATGGTTAAGTTGTGGTTTGGAGGAATATATGGGGGAAATTATTTGGTTTATTATTATTGGTAAGTATAATTAATTGATTTGTAAGAAATTGGATTGCATGGAAATAATTGGAATATTCATGTTCATATTGATTAATATACAAAAAAGATAGTTATATAACTAATTGATTTATATTAAAATGTTGAATTTGTATTAAACAACTGTATTACATAATTACATAATTAACCAATGTGAGGATGGATATAAAAATAGATGACAATGGGAAGGGGTATAAAATAGAATAGAAGGGACAAATTGAATTTGATTAAGATTAGAGATGAGGATGAAGGGTAAAATTGTTTTTTTAAAAAAATAGATGAGGAATAAATATGGCAAAAAGGAAATATAGAAATTGTAAATTTAATTGAAATGACTAAACACTGTTTAAATTTGTGAACCAGCCAAATATTCTGTTCAAAGAAAATACATTGTATGTATGTGTGTTTCTAATTATTGCTATTTATTCATATTTGTTCTCTTTTATTCTTTAAAGTTTAACAATTCATTCTTTATCTTAATATCTTTATATTTGTTTGGGGTTGGCTTTCTTCCCTTTCATCTTTTTTATTGTACAGCAATCTTTCTCCTCAAACCTACCACCTCTCTTTTCTTTCCTTCTTACTTTCTCTTCCCCCCCTCTTCTTCTCCTCCCTACTTCCTCTTCCTTTCTCCTTCTCCTCCTCTCTTCCTCCCTCTCTTAACCGTCACTCCTACTCTAATTTCCCTTCCCTTCCTTCATCCCTCTCTATTACTGTATCCTTTTATGCATATGGACTACTCAGAGGGCTGAAAAAGTTATTTTTGACTGGTCCTCGCACTTTTGACCAGTCCTCGAACTTACGACTGTCCTCACATTTTACATTTTTGCCCTATCTTGTCATCATGGTGAAGAGAAGCAGTTGTGAAATGAGTGACATGGTTGATAAGAATGCTGCACGGGCATAAATGTGAGGATGGTCATAAGTGTGAGGACCAGTCAAAAGTGTGAGGACCTGTCAGAAATGACTTTTTTCAGCCCTCTGGTTAGTCCGTTTGTGCATATGGACTACTCAGAGGGCTGAAAAAGTTATTTTTGACTGGTCCTCGCACTTTTGACCAGTCCTCGAACTTACGACTGTCCTCACATTTTACGTTTTTTGCCCTATCTTGTCACCATGGTGAAGAGAAGCAGTTGTGAAATGAGTGACATGGTTGTTAAGAATGCTGCACGGGCATAAATGTGAGGATGGTCATAAGTGTGAGGACCAGTCAAAAGTGTGAGGACCTGTCAGAAATGACTTTTCAGCCCTCTGAGTAGTCCCTATACACACAGCCATGGCCACCCGGTCACATGACCAGCTAGCCACGCCCACCCAGTCACATGGCCTCCAAGCCACACCCACAAAATAAGCCACGCCCACAATGTCCCTCTTTACCAATGTTAAAATCTGGTCATCTTAGCCTAGTTTTTTCTGAAAGGATGGTTTTGGACAATATGTTTAAGCTGGTAGAAGATTAAAACACCTATTGTAGCCAATATTTTTGTAAATATTACTTATTTAATAATATTGTTAACTATTAATATTTACGAATATATTAATATTATATATTTATTAATATTTATTTTAAACACATATGTCCCTAAGATTTGCTATGAAATTTCAGAAGCATGATTTTGAGAGTTTCAAAAATTGGGTTGGGGAACTATATGGCACTTGTGGATTGCAAGTTATTCTATAGAATATTCTTAGGGTTCTTAGGTACCTGAGGGTAGAACAAGAAGCAATGGGTGGAAACTAATCAAGGAGAGAAGCAACTTAGAATTAAGGAGAAATTTCCTGACAGTTAGAACAATTATTAAGTGGAACAACTTGCCTGCAGAAGTTGTGAATGCTCCAACACCGGAAATTTTTAAGAAGATGTTGGATAACCATTTGTCTGAAGTGGTGTAGGGATTCCTGCCTGGGCAGGGGGTTGGACTAGAAGACCTCCAAGGTCCCTTCCAACTCTGTTATTCTATTTCTATTTCTTATAGAGGGAAAGCTTTCTCAACCGTTGTCCCTCAGGGTCTCAAGTTGAGAAAAAAAAAAAGTAATTGGTTCTCTACTGGGAATCTGAGTGCAAAATTACACTCGGGAGTATTTGTTGAACTATGGAACATCCTGATGATAGATCCAGAAAAAAAACCTGGAACAGATCAAGCCCTGGCATTCACAATATGGCATGTCTCCAAGATTTCTGTGACATATTTCAGGCCAGTTATGAATAAAGAAATGCTAAATAAGTTGCTAGGTGTCAGGCAGCATGGCTGCACTTTTCCCTCAGAGTTTGCCCGCCACTCAAAGAAAAGTGTCATTTTGTGCTGTAGTTACTGTGATGTTCTATGTTAATGAATTCACCAGGACCTTGTTCTATTTATCCAGTCATTTAGCTTTCTTTCATGCCAAGTCCAAGTCTCTAAAGGGCACTGCCAATTTAAAAGAACTCACGTTAAAATATGCACATTAGTGCTGTTTTAGGAATAAAATCCTTTTTATTCTGCCCCCAATTATGGTATCTTGAATTTCATTACAGCAGGAAAGGTTAGAAACTTTTATCAAGCAGTCATTCATGGGGATTTATCTGAGTCTAAAATATAATTAATCATCTTTTGTCATGTCTATATTATTCTCCAGTAGTCTCTGGAGCCAATCACCTTTATTTCTTCTTCATTTGTATTCCTCTGACCTTCCTTTTGTCTCTGATACCAGAGACCTCAGGTAAATTCCGGCTGACTGCTCCAGAAAAAGTGGATATTGTTAAACCATTTGTCAGCCACATTATCAGCTCACAAACACACAATCTCTCTGCAAATGTTTAGCATTTCCCTCATACAGCGCAATACTGCAAGTATTACCCATGGATGGCATCTGCCAATGTTGACAAAAATGAAAATTTTGACACTATTGTAAATAATAAAGCAGTCCTAGAAAGATTATTTCTCTGGAGCCTAAGCTATCAACAAATACGATTTGCATTTTGTGCCTACAGCTGTTTCAACATGACTTGTTTGCTGTGCTTCATTTAAATGATTTGATTTGTCAGATTTCATGAGTGCTACAAGTTCTCCAATGGAACGTCACAGGTATCCAAGTCGGGGTACATCAGATGTTCATAACTGTGTATATGGATACTCACAAGATCTGAGCAAAATTTGAAAGATCATTAGGGATACACTTAACAGCAAGAGCATGTGTTAGAGTATGAAAAATATATGAATTTAAAGACTTCTCAATTTTTAAAGATCAACAGAATAGAAAGCCCTTATTTAGAAATGCCATCTTGCAGATTCTTTTCCTTGTTTATGGCAATTACCAAAGCTTGAGAATCCTATTACCATCAATCTGAAACTAATTTAAGTGAATGAAGATTTAATACCTGTGCTTGTTTTTTTAAAATGTTCACTTAGAAAGAAGTATTTTCAACAGAGAGAATAAATATTCAGGCAGACTATGGAGTCAAACTTTCCCAAGTTCTTTTTACAGATTTTTTTTTTTAAGGAAGATCATACTTATTGGTTCTGACCAGTGGTGGGATTCAGCCAGTTCGCACCACTTCGGGAGAACCGGTTGTTAACTTTCTGAGCAGTTTGAGGAACTGGTTGTTGGAAGAAATCATTAGGGCAGAGAACTGGTAGTTAAATTATTTGAATCCCACCACTGGTTCTGACTTCTGGGTCTGGATACTGGAGTCTGTCTTCCAAACATACTAGGAAACCATCAAACTGAACAAAAATGATGTAACCTCTATCCCAGTTTATTTATTAAATATTTACATACTAGATTTTAACTCAATTAATAACCCCAAAGCAAGTTTACAAGTAATCTACAATCCCTCCCCCGATCATTGTGAATTTTAGCAGTGTAATCCAAAACATGGCTATTTAAAGTAGATCTTCTAAAATTGCCCAAGCCTATAGTTGATTTTTAATGGTCATATTGATTCATTTGTTGGATATAGAGAAGATTTTTTTAAAAAAATACAGCAGTTACACCCTGGAGATGATTTATCTACAGTAAGTAGTTACTAAGAATTGACATTGACTTGAGGGCATATAGTCATCATCATAATTATTTGGTAGATGAATTCTGAAAAGTTTGCTTATTAAGTCTTATGCCACCAGACTTGAAATTCTGGGCTTGGACAATCTGGAACTGTGCCGCCTGCGGTCTGATCTAAGCATAGTACACAAAATTATCTGCTACAATGTCTTGCCTGTTAATGACTTCTTCAGCTTCAACCACAATAATACATGGGCAAACAATCGATACAAACTCAAGGTAAACCACTCCAAACTTGATTGCAGTAAATACGACTTCAGCAACAGAGTGGTCAATGCCTGGAATGCTCTACCCGACTCTGTTGTTACAGCCTCAAACCCTCACAACCTCAACCTCAAACTGTCTACCATTGACCTCACCCCATTCATAAGAGGTCCATAAAGGGGACGTGAAAAGGCGCACCAGTGTGCCTACCGTACCTGTCTTACTGTTCCCATTTAACTGTACTTACTTCCTTTGTTTATGTTTATACCTATACCTGCTATCTTGTACATGTTTGACAAATAAATAAATAAATTCTGCTCATCAGAACAGTTACTAGTTCATTGGTGTAATACAACTGGCAAGTCACCCTACAATATAAGTAACACTTCTCTTTTTGGTGTATCCCTCTTATCATCTTTATCTCTTTCATAGTTGTATTCAATTATTGTCAAGAGAGACTTTCAGTTCAGCCTAACCAGAGCATCTACTGGCATTAAGCAAGGCAGGTTCAAGATGAATGACCCCATTCAAACTTTTCAACAGTCTTCCAGGGGTCTTCATTTTAGATAGTACATGCATTTAGGTTAAGAGTCCTGGTTGTGCAGTGATTACAATGCACTATTGCAGGCTAATTCTGCCTATAGTCTGGAATTCAATCCTGATGGGGCTCAAGGTTGACTTACCCTTCCATCCTTCCAAGGTTGGTAAAATGAGGGCCCAGATTGTTGGGGACAATATGTTAACATTGTAAACTGCTCAGAGAATGCTGTAAAGCACTATGGGACAGTATATAAGTCTAAATCCCATTGCTATTATTACTTTTATTGGTATTAGTGCTATTGTTATTGCTATTTTTTTAGTGAAACTGTCATATGTATTACTATTATTTTATAAAATGACAAATAATGTTAGTTGAGACTCTTTGGTCTGATCCATTCCTGTCAAAAGAAACAGTCAATATTTCAGGTTCTTTAAAATCACTTATTAATAAGTTCTTTCTAATTAATAAATCCTGTGTTCTAAGGTCCAGAAAAGGTTATTAGAAAGAGAAACCCCATTTATATTTATATCAAAGTAGAAATGTTGAAAAAGCAAAGTAGGTCCTAAGGCCTGATAAATCATGATTCAGATTAGATTGTATCAGGCTTCTCTGATCTACAAGATATATTGAAATATCCCCGTTCCACCCCAAAAAACCCTTAAGACTCCTGTTGGAGGAAAGCTTGTTATACTCTTACTTGATAGTGTATTTTTCTTTCAAAGAGTAACTGTCTCAGAATTTATAACGCCTTTCTGCTTTAGTCTACTGTGTGTAAAATAGCACCAAGCTGAATTTTATCTCCCCACCACCACCAAAAAAGCAAGACTTTTCATCTCTAGAATTGGCTTCCCTTAAAGTTGGAGCTTCTCTCTATTCTTTAGTATCCCAGAGAGATCACAGAAAATTCCCACTTCAACTCTACATCTAAGAAACCTTATAAAACCTTCCACAAGGTAATATACAAAATATTTGCTGCTAGGACTGTGTTATAACTAATAAGTCCATTAAAAATGTGAACTTTATGTTTAGAAAAATTCAGTCTTGCAGACTTTAAAATACTTTGAAAAAAAATAAAGGAAAAATGGTTTATATCGTTGACTATTTCAGAGAAAAATCTACACAAATTGTCACAACAAAATCAGTAAAGAATAGCAGCCAAAACAAGGTAAAGGTATTTCCACATTACAGGCAGTAAATTGTGCGGTGTTTGTTAGTATTTATTAACGCTAACAAGCTACATTTCTTGATGTAATCTCAAATTCTATCACGAATCAGTTTTGAAAGAGTGTATAAGCTAGTCTGCAATGGTTAGCACAATCTTGCTGGTCTTATCTGCTAAATTGCTTTGAAGCAAAGTTTCTCTGTGCCCTTGATCATGTTTGAAAAGTATTTGTCCACAGCTTCCAAACAAGATGATCATTGACTTTGTAGCTTTCAAATATCTTAAGATATAATTTTCTTTTAATAGCCACCTTCTTTCCTTGATGCCATTTTCCAGGCTGAAGATGGATGATGAAAGTTGAAAACTAGAGCAACATTCATTTATCAACTGGATCCCTCTGCAAAGAATTTAACTAGATAATAGGAGCAACACATACACATATACACATACCCTCACATACCAAGATATGGGCTTTAATAGCAAAGCCTAATGGTGAAAATCAAAAGGTTACTGTTTGATAGCATCACACTGCATTCAGAGTTCCTTTCATGAGGGAATGTATGACAGAATGAAGGAAGAATTATTACCTTAGCAACAGTGGTGAAATCTAAAATTTGTTACTACTGGTTCTGTGGGCGTGGCTTGGTGGTGGTGGTGGTAATGTGACTGGGTGGGCATGGCCATTTTTTTAAAACTTTTAAAACCATTTTTTCTACAACTTCTTCTGTGAAGAGGTTGTAAAAAAATGCTTTCAAAAGGCTCTGACGATCCCAGCTGAGTTGCCTGATCAGCAGAGGCTTTTTTTCTTTTAAAAGCCTTTGACGATCCCAGCTGAGCCACATGATCATCAGAGGCTTTTTTTTTTTACTTTTAAAAGCACTTTTTCGGCTGAAGAGGTTGTAGAAAAAATATTTTTAAAAGTAAAAAAAAAGCCTCTGATGATTGTGTGGCTTAGCTGGGCATGGGGGGTGGGCAGGGATTTTTGCTACCGGTTCTCCGAACCACCCACTTCCATCGCTACCGGATCGGGTGATCCAGTCTGAACCGGGAGCATTTCACCCCTGCTTAGCATTAAGAGTAATTCAGCTGCTAAATTGTGTCCGACTCTTCATGGCCCCCTGGACCATAGCATGCCAGGCCACCCTATCCTCCACTGTCTCCTGGAGTTTGCTCAAATTCATGTTCATTGTGTCAATGGCACTATCTAATCAAGCACTGTACGTAACAATGGCTATATAGGTCACAAGGGAAAAAGCCCCCATATTTAGAAGGAATAGCTTTATTAAACTAACGGAAAGATCAGAAAACAGTTGTCAGAAAAGAATATTGCTGAAGTGGAGGAATGAATAATACATTTGTAACAGGTAACATTTTAAAAAAAATTCCTCCTGTTTTAGTGATTTTAACCATTCTGCCTCAAAAGCAGTTTTCTTGGAAAATAAAAAAGCATGCACTGAAGTTAAGAAGATGTAAAGCCGAGACACCTCAATTTTGCAGAGTTTTCCAAAGTATATAAATTCTTACTCTGTTCTGCTTGAAAGAAAGTTTGAAATATTACCCATGCTGTACCTTGAACAGAATACTTTGTTTGATTTATTTGTTTGTTGATATGTTACATTTATATTCCTCAGAAATTCAAGGTGCTGTTTAGACTTGGTTCTCCATTCTTCATTTTATCCTAATAAGAAGTCTGTACAATAAGTTACTAAGAGGGAAATTATGAGGCCTATCATTTGTAAGCTTCAACCTGGGTTTTCTGTTCTAACAGCCACACTACAATGGCTCCCTTCTGGTGACATCTTATTTATTTATTTGTTTGTTATTTTGTTTCCTCTTTAACAACCTTGATTATTTCTTACAAACATTCAGCCAAAGGGAACATTATTATATCAATTTCAAACTGTAAATCTGGCATGTATTGTATGATAAATTTAGGAATGTATATATGAAGTGGCCAATTAAGGAGAACACATGAATACTAAATGGCATCAGATTTCTGCTTTCCTTTTTTGTTATCAACAAGAACTGTAACACCTTTTTTTTTTACTTCATGAATCTAAGCTGAGGGGGCTTAAAAATCTTGCAAAGCCACAGGTTTTTTTTTTCTTGTACATCCCAAAAAATATTCCATATTTTTGTGACTGCTCTCTTTCAATTGGATTGAAAATAATTTTATTTTTTTTATTGTTGAGGTTGTTCAGAAGAGCAGTAAATAAAAGTAATGCTTCATGGATGAGGTAGAGTGGAAATCTTAATGCCCTGCCTTTAGTTGTGAACTCATTTTGCAGATAAAATTTTCCAGCTTTCAATCTTTCAATCATATTCTAAGGAAAAGCATCATATTACTAACTCTTCCCATGTGCCTTGTTTGGGTTGGGAAGCATAGATGTAAGATAAATAAATATTACCTGCTCCCTTTTATTGAGGTATAATATTTGTATATGTTTCCCACCCCCTGCTTTTAATTGTACACTGTTCAGAGCTGTGGACAGAATGTAATGTGTGGTCTCTAAATTTGATAGATAGATAGATAGATAGATAGATAGATAGATAGATAGATGATAGATAGATAGATAGATGATAGATAGATAGATAGATAGATAGATAATTTAACACAACTTAACACAAAACATGTGAATCTGTGCATGAACACTCCCCTTCTCCACAAAAGCCTTATAATTATAAGTTAAGTTTAGTGCAACCACTACCAATGTTCTTTGTTGCCTCTGAGACTGTAACAAGATGACATTTCATCTGCTTCCAAGGAAAGTCATATGAACAGCGCATAGACATAAGTTGCCTAAGATAGGAAATCAATGAATTTTATAAGCCTCCCTTGTTCTGTCTTGCCCCCTTCCTAAATTTTGTGATGAATAAGCAGGTTAGCATACAGTAGCTCCTCTAATAAATCACAGTTAAGCCCCATGGGAAGAAGAGTCCGGCAGTAGAGAACTTTGCCGATGAAACTCTCAATACGGACCGAAAAAGTTAACAGTTCTGTGTTTAGACTGCAAGCAATGGGCCAGATGGTTCATCTTCAGGACAAATATATAATTGGCTTGAGATACTTGACTGGACCAGGGCAAGAAGTAGCAAGTGAGTTCTGGCAATGATGGAGCAGGTTATAGAATCATAGGTCGAGGACTTGAATGAGAGACCCCAAGCAGGAAAAAAACAGGGCTGTGCTAACCTACAGTAACTTAGTTGCCTTTAAAGAAGAGCTAAATTCATCTCAGAAGGTCCCACATGGGGAGAGCAATGACAGTTTTAGAGTACAATTCATTTTTACTAATCCTCCCAAACTAAAAAGCTCAAGCCAGGCGACTCTTGATTCATTACAGGTAAATCAGAAATACAGTATGTAACCAAAAGAAGACATGAAATAGGAACAAGCAGCAGATAGATAAATTGTCAGCCCTGGAGGCCATCTTTTTCTTTGGATCTTCAGGGATGCCACACTTAGTACTGTGGGAAACTGGGAGTGGGGATTATATGGAGTTGGGGAGATATCTAGCCATGATAACATTCTTTTCTCTGGGAATCAAGGACGTTCAGCCTGCACCTGGAGTGGCATGACTGGGAGGCATCTCCTGTTGAGACGGTGCATTGATTGGACTATGTAATGGACATGTAGGTGCTGGGTCAGGGACTTGGACTTTCTTTTGGGTGGTGAAAACCTGGAAGTTTTCAGATTCAGGTATTCCCAGATGTGCCAATATGACATTTCTAATAAAGTGGAACTTTGAGAAACTTCTAACCTCAGAGTCTTCTTTCATTGGGGGTGTTACTTGGAACTCTGACATAAGCATCTTCTGAACTGTCTCCTGAGAAGAAGATGCTTAATTTTTCTGGTAACTAACCATCACTTGATGCTGCAGAACTTTCAAGCCAAGATCAGAGGAGTAGGCCTAAGAAGAATGGTCAAGGAACATGGATAAAATAGAAGGAGACAATGGATGAATTCCCTGTTAGGGTTAAGACCCTGGCAGCCCTAAAAGGGACAACCCAACAAAGGGTCACAAATGACCTTTGCAACATGGAAATGGCTACTAGGTAGGGCTCATACAAAAGTCATTTGATTTAATTTTCTTTGGCGGATCTTTGTGTCTCTGATATCCACTATTGTAATGCTAGACTGTATTTCAGCATCCATTGTTTTAACATTACAGATTCTATATAATTACCATTTTTTCCTAAAAGCCTAAAGTCATATTTGATTTACGTTGATGCCAGATAATGAGATTAAAAAAACTAGAATGCCCACAGGTTTTGTAGGTTTTGCACCAAGTGTTAGGTTAGCTAATCTAGCAATTAAGCACATTTTTAATGATCTATGAGCGACTTGAAAGAAAACAAACCCAAAGTGCAAAGTTGATTGTAAATTGGGAAAATCAAGCACCACAGGTCATTAATTACCAAAGACATCATGGTTATGCTTCCTGCATTATTATAGGGGCTACTTTCTCATTGGAGATGCATGAGCAAGCCGTTGAATAATGGGATGTGAAATATCCTTAATAGGAGACTGGGATCACAGTCTTTGAGAGGTTTCTACATGTCTTTCTGTTCCTTTGATGGTCCACCTGCCATGTACTAGAGATTCCATCCATTTTTGGCAGCCTTATCTTCAAGGGTGAATAGAACCAGCCTTTCAGAATGGAGGGGCATGATCAAAAGACCCAACTCATTTAGATACTGCCTTTAAAACTGTGAAGTTGGAAGGTTAAGTCTGCAGATTGAGGATTCAGTGTTTACAAGCATGAAGGGAAATTTTCAACCCTGCCTCCTTAGCCAAAGAATTTATTTTTAACATTTCTATCTTGCCTTTCTGTTAACGTAGTCCATTAAGTTGCTTACAGCAATTAAAAAAATGTATTATTATTATTAAACAAAATTTAGTACATTTTTAAAGCAAATAAAATAAAATAAAAACAAACTAATTAAATTCAGGTTGGAATCAATGTCATTAAAACCAAATCAATCCATTTGGAAATTCATATATCCAAAGCAATGAAAGCAATGACCTGAGAAAGGCTTTTGTTAATGATAACGGTCAAACTGACAGTTAGCCTAATTGACCCATACTATATTTTAGTTAACAGGTTTTCTTTCGAAGGAAAAAATAAAATGAGAGATTTGCTATATAAGATAACATTCCTCTAGGAATGTGAGAAGTATGTTTTTCTCTTCCTCCAATGTGACAACTCAATGCTATTGAGAGAATGCTGGAGCTTTATGTTGATATGATCCTATATTCTTTGTTAGAATTGGAAAAGATCGGAGACATCATCAAGTCTCACTCCATGAGGCCATTTCTGCTCTTGCCGTACTAAAAGGACAGTTATAGTTGCATTTTACATAAACAGAACTATCTATAGTTCTGTCTCTATCTCTATGGACACCATAATCACTTTACTGCCTTGGCTTCTTCGAAGATATATATCCGTCAAATCTTAAAAAAAAAGGAGAAAAGGAACTGAAAATAACAAGTCAGTCAAATGAATTTTTGCTGAACTGTGCATTTGACCAGCTGAATGTTCTGTCTGTTTTTGCTACCCACAGACTTGGCAGAAAAAAAATCATAAATAATTGCACAAATCTTCAGTCACACTTATCTTAATGTAGATATTTTATTGTGCACTTTTATGCACTTTGTAAGCTACTTTTCCTTGGGAAAATGCAATTTACATAACTTTCCCTTGTGCCCATATTTCTTGCCAATGTTCTCTTAGTTCGTTCTTTCTTTCTTTAAAAGACATATAAAATCATTTTTAAAATTATGAAACCTCAGCCAAATAAATATAAAGCAGTAAAAACAACAAGAACCTATTTAGGTTAGCAAATACTAATTCTACTCAGAAAACAATAATTCAAAATGCATGATCTTTGATTTGCATATGTCGTGTGGGTTTCTTTACATATTTTGCAAGTCAAAACTTGAGAAAATTCTGATGAATGATATTATTTTTTCTACTAGAAAAGGTAGAGGGAAAAAGAGGTAATTAAAAAGAACATTTCAGTGTACTAGCTTCTCCCTGCAGTTAATCTACAAGATTCTGCACTAAATTTTATCCATGTAAAAGTCCTTAATTAAATGAGTTTCACATGAACTTCAAGGGAAGAGAATCAGAAGTGTGCCAAAGACCAGTTTATTTTATTTTGTGTTAATATTATTGACATACATAATTCGTTGAATCATGTGATGTTCTATTCAAAGTGCTTTGACAGCAAATTTATTTTGCTGTGTACTAAAATATCACAGTTCACACTGAAGTAACTCAAAAATTATGATTCATCTCATTTGTAAACCTACAAATTATCACTTATTTCATTCACCCACTATAGAATTGTTTGTTAACTTTTAAGCCTTAGGCGAGACAGTGTATTTAATAGGATCAAAAGGTAATTATACAAAGAAGTTTTCTTTAAAAAATAATTTATAATTTGTGCAGGTTATCTCACAGAGATAAAAGCTTGTAACTGCTTCCATCTAGCTCTTTTCAGAAGATTTGCTTAAATAATTCTCAAAAATTCTAGACAAATGGAGAGTTCTTTGTCAGGAAGTCTTGTCTGGGAAGCATCCAAACAGAATTGCTGGGTTCTATTTTTTTTAAAGGTGATCAAGGTTCATAATAATCTCCTGGACATACATCTCTCCACACAACACATACACCCAGAGAGAAAAATGTGCAGATGACGACTGCGCTGTTATCCACATTCAAATCTGGAAGCAAGCCCCATTGTCTCTGCTGTCTGAATAAAGAGGGTACTGTCAGGGAGACAGATGTGATTAGGAGACCGGCCCAAGAACTTTACACAGGGGCTACAGCCGTAATCCAAAGGCAGAACAAAATTGGAGAGACTTCCAGCATGATCTGAGCAAAGTCATGTGGCATTTAACCCACCTTCCTTCCTACCAGCAGCAGAGGTAGTAGACAACTAGTTCATTACAGGTAGTCCTTGGCCATTTGTTTGGTGACCGTTTAAATTTACAACAGCAATGAAAAAGTGACTTATAACCAGTTTTCACACAACTTTTGTAGCAACCCCGTGGTCGCATGATCAAAATTGGGGCCATACAATAGTTGCACCATCCTGGGGTCATGTGATCATCATTTGTAACCTTCTCAGCTGGCTTCCAACAAGGAAAGTCAATGGATTCTTTGAACATCAACACGATTCGCCTAAGAACTGCAGTACTTACTTAACAACTGCAGCAAAAGGTTGCAAAATGGGGCAAAGCTCACTTAACAACTGCTGCACTTAGCAGCACAAATTTTGGGCTCTATTGTGGTCATAAGTCATTGACTATCTGTATGTTTCAAAGGGAATCTATGAAGGAAGGAGAAGGTAAAATTAAATTAAGTTAAGAGGCCAGGTGTCATAATGCAAATTAAATTAAATTAAGAGGCCAGGTGTCATAATGTAATGGATGTCCTCTCTCTTTTTACAGGCATGTGACACATATAAAAAAGAGGTAGGGCTTTGATTGCACAGTCATGCCCTCTATCTTTATTTTTTTGACCTCACTCTGCCCCTTGGGTTTGTCAGACACCAGTAATTGGTTTTCTGCTTAGGCTACTTGAAATATTTTTATTTCACAATTGAGCCCAAAATTTGCCTCCTGCATCCCACAGTTCTAGAAGTTGGCATTTCATCCTAGGCTTCTTGAATGAAAAAGCCCTAATACTGGAGTATGCCTAACTCACTTTTCATAGTCCACCTCTCTACCCATCTCACTGCTGGTTCTCAGTCCTGGAATAATGTTCCAGGGCTGACTGAATAGCCTATTCAGGGCTGATTGAATAGAGAGGGTGCTACCTGGGAAATGGATGTGATCAGGAAATTAGGTTCAAGAACCTTACCCACGGGCTACGGCCATAATCCAAAGGCTTCTTATCTGTAGTAAAGAGTAACTATATAGTAGGATGAATTACTCAAAGTTCTGAAGCACGTAGAACAGTATTCTACAATACTTTTGGAAGCATCAAAATAAGAGCCTTGGTAGTACAGTGGTTTAAAGCACCCTGTTATTAAAAACAGCTGCCTGCAATTACTGCAGGTTCGAATCTTGCCAAGGCTCAAGGTTGACTCAGCCTTCCATCCTTTCTAAGGTAAATTGAGGACCCAGTTGTGGGGGCAATAAACTGACTTTGCATAAATATACAAAAGAATGAAGGCTATTGCTTAGCGCATTGTAAGCCACCCTGAGTCTCCGGAGAAGGGCGGCATATAAATAATAATAATAATAAAAAAGTGCCATCCCAAATTTAAAATGCAGCTCCATGGTTTACCATTTTCTCTCCTTTCTTCATCTTGCCACTTACTTACTCATTGAGACTCTGATCTGATGTATCACTTCCTTTCCACTCCTCTTCTATACAACTTTTTTTTGTTATGAGTAGTATGTTCCTTCTCCACCGTGATGCCTTCTCTTGAATGTAGCGTTTCTGAAATAAGCTACATACAATTCTTTTTTGTAAATTGGATTGTAATTCCTCTACCTTGCAACTAGAGCAAATCATAGGTTGCATTTTATTAAACCATATGAACTCCTTATTTATGTTTAAGGCATTCCGTAAACAATTTACAAAGCAGAGCTGTTTGTCTCAATATCTCCACAAACTGAAGGAAACAGATTGTTCGGTGAGTCTCATTCTGCCTGGGCTAAGGGAACCTGCCTGTTTGCAAATGCCTAATGGCAGAACACCTCCACTATGCAAAACAATTGTAAGAGGCTGCTATGGAAGCCTAAATGGATTTCCTTCCCTGAAATCATAATATAATCCCATTATGACTCCCTAAATAGGTAGATATTGTGTCAACACAATGCACCAAATGTTGCTAAACTATAAAAGCTCCAAAGAAATACGTAACACAGGACATAATTACTGAGGAAATTATAGTCTGCAAATTCATTTAGAAAAGATGGGTTACAAAAAAACATGCATTAAGGAAGTATCGATTGTACTTCTTAAGTTTCTTTTGAGGGGAACTTCTATGGAATAACAGTCTACTGTATGTAGTAAGATGCTGCCTCTCATATTAAACAAGCAAGAAGACTGCAAAGAAGGAACGCCACATACAATTCCCAGAAGGGTTTGCAAACTGCCGAATATTCTTCAGGAAGGCAACAGTTCATGGCTCGACAGAAACACCAGTCCGATGTATTATTTATTTCTACAAGAAAGATGCACACAAACATACAAATATATCCCTGGAATTATACCAATGTGAAACAGCCTTGAGTAGTAACTCAAGTAGTAACAAGGATATGGGCACTATGGGAAAAAGACTGGGGTGGGAGCCTGGTCAGCCCAGGGCAACCTGATCAGCTATGTGGCTTTTTTTAGAATTCAGAATCTGAACAAAACTGACCTTCAATTAAATTCTACAACAGTTTTTAATACTATTGCTTTGGATAGTGAGATGAGTGACATATAAATTCAATAAATAATGGTAGAATGAGTATTCAATGATATAACTGTAATTGCACTTCAGGAAGTTCCTATTAGACTACTATGCAAGAGAAAACTTAACTATTTTTTCTCACAAAGTTAAACAGAAGGAAATTGGATAACTTGGAGGGAGGGATTTTTATTTTTAAACAACAGAGATTTAGGTTGAACACTGTGCAGAAAGCAAGAGATTAAAAAATAAATAAAGAAGAACTGAAGAAGACTGCAAAGGGAAGTAACGATGGATGAGACTAAACAAATGCCATAACAGATATAAGACACCAAGGAGAATTCCATGTTGGATGATACAAATGTTGACTTTTCCAAAAGGCTCAAGGTTGACTCAGCCTTCCATCCTTTCTAAGGTAGGTTAAATGAGGACCCAGTTTGTGGGGGCAATAAGCTGACTTTGTATAAATATACAAAAGTATGAAGGCTATTGCTTAACGCATTGTAAGCCGCCCTGAGTCACTGGAGAAGGGCAGCATATAAATCAAATTTTAAAAAAAACTTGACCAGATTATAGAGTGTAACTGCTTAACATGGCATATAAGTGGCAAATGCCCCTTGAAAGAGAAAGTAAAGGTTTCATTATTTGAAGAAAAAGTTAAAACAAGAATTCACAAAAACCAGGAATTTATTTCAGCAAGAGTTAAAAATCAATGGAGATGTTTTGTATATAAACCCCCAACGATATCCAAAACATATACTGAGTAATAATTATGGCAGATATGTTGGGATGGAAGTTAATCTACAGGGGGCTAAGACTTTGATATTGGGAATTTATGTCTGAAATTAAGATAAAACAGCATTTTAGAAAGGACCAATAGATATATTTCTGCTTCTGATTGCTATAGACATTTAAAGGTAGACTAAAACATGCTTTAGGGAAGGTAGAATTATTCTGATTAGTGTATATGTTCACAGAATGGACATAAAGGAATTTATTTATTTATTTATTTTATTTAAAGTTGTATATCGCCCTTCTCCTAGTGGACTCAGGGCGGTGCACAGCCAAGTAAAAAACATTCAATACAAAATTTAAAAATTTAAAAGAATTATACCCTTTGGCCAAAAATTAAGAACCTTACGACTAAAACCCATTAAACAATTAAAAAATCTAATATCTCAAAAACGGGGGGGGGGGTGTTTCACACCAGCCCTGCTTGATGGAAGAAAAAAGTTTTTAGGGCACGGCGAAAAGCCCGGAGATCTGATATCCTCCGTATCTCTGGGGGCAAATCATTCCAGAGGGCAGGTGCTGCCACAGAGAAGGCCCTCCCCCTGGGGGTCGCCAGCCAACACTGCCTAGCTGATGGCACCCTGAGGAGTCCCTCTCTGTGGGAGCGTACTGGCCGGTGGGAGGCTATTGGCGGCAGAAGGCGGTCCCGCAAATACCCAGGTCCGATGCCATGGAGTGCTTTAAAGGTGGTAACCAGTACCTTGAAGCGCACCCGGAAGTCCACTGGGAGCCAATGCAGCTCACGCAGGAGAGGTGTCACATGGGAGAGCACTCTCGCTCCCATAATCCCCCGCGCAGCTGCATTCTGCACCAGCTGGAGCCTCCGGGTGCACCTCAAGGGGAGCCCCGTGTAGAGAGCATTGCAGTAGTCCAGGCGGGAAATGACAAGTGCCTGAGTGACTGTGCGTAAGGAGTCCCGATCCAGAAAGGGACGCAACTGGCGAATCAGGCGAACCTGATGAAAAGTCCCCCTGGCCACGGCCGTCATATGCTCTTCTAAAGACAGCTGTGCATCCAGGAGGACACCCAAGTTGCGAGCCCTCTCCGTGGGGGCCAATAACTCGCCCCCAATAGCCAGCGATGGCGCCAGCTGGCTATATCGGGACGCCGGAAGCCACAGCCACTCAGTCTTGGAAGGGTTGAGTCGAAGCCAGTTACTCCCCATTCAGATCCGCATGGCCTCCAAGCACCGGGACATCACTTCAAGGGCATCGTTGGGATGGCCTGGGGTGGAAATGTACAGCTGAGTATCGTCAGCATACTGATGGAATTCCACCCCGAAGCCACGGACGATCTCGCCCAGTGGCTTCACATAAATGTTGAACAGAAGGGGCGAGAGGACCGATCCCTGCGGTACCCCACACACAAGGCGCCTCGGAGTCGACCTCTGCCCCCCTGCCAACACTGACTGCGTCCAGTCGGAGAGATAGGAGGAGAACCACTGTAGAACGGTGCCCCCCACTCCCAGCCTCTCCAACCGGCACAGCATGATACCATGGTCGATGGTATCAAAAGCCATTGAGAGATCTAATAGGACGAGATAGAGGAGCAACCCCTATCTCGAGCCCTCCAGAGATCATCCACCAACGCGACCAATGCCGTTTCCGTGCTGTGCCCAGGCCTGAAGCCGGACTGGCATGGATCCAGATAGACAGCTTCATCCAGGTATCCAGGCAGCTGTTGTGCCACCACACTCTCAACAACCTTCGCCACAAAGGGAAGGTTGGAGACCGGATGATAGTTAGCCAAAACAGCCAGGTCCAGAGCAGGCTTCTTGAGGAGGGGCCTCACCACCGCCTCTTTCAAGGCTGATGGCAAGACACCCTCACCCAAGGAAGCATTGATAATACCCTGGAGTCAGCCTCGCGTAACCTCCCGGGAGGCCAGTACCAGCCAGGAGGGACACGGGTCCAATAAACATGTGGTCACATTCAGCCGCCCCAGTATCCTGTCCACATCCTCAGGAGCAACAGGATCGAACTCCTCCCATATGACATTCTCAAGACCAGCCTCCATCATCCTGCCTGTACCTACCCAGTCGGAGACCAGGCCTTCCCGAATCTGAGTGATTTTATCGTGCAGATACTGAACAAAATCCTCAGCACGACCCTGCAAGAGATCCTCCCACGCTCCCGAATGGAGGAGGGAGTGGGTCACCCTAAACAGGGCGGCTGGGCGATTATCTGCTGATGCGATAAGAGCGGAAAAATAATTAAATTTTGCCACTTTTACCACCACTAGGTAGGTCTTAATATGAGTTCTTACCTGTTTTCGGTCAGATTCGGACCGGTTAGACCTCCAACTGCTCTCTAGGCATCTTTTCCGGTGCTTCATCTCCCTCAGCTCCTCAGAGAACCAAGGAGCCAAGTAGACTCGGCGACGGGTCAGAGGCCGCAAAGGCACGACTTGGTCCAAAGCGCCAGTGGCCGCCCTATCCCAGGCGACCACCAGTTCCTCGGCCGAGTCATGAGTCAGAGCCTCAGGAAATGGCCCAAGCTCCATCTGGAACCTATCAGGATCCATCAGGCACCTGGGGCAGAACCATCTAGTTTGTTCCGCCTCCCTGTGGTGGAGTGTAGCGGTTAGAAAGTCAAGCCTAAGAAGGGAATGATCCGACCATGACAAGGGCTCAATCGCTATTGCCCCTATCTCGAGATCATTCATCCACTGCCCAGAGACAAAAATCAAGTCCAGAGTGTGCCCTCCTGCGTGAGTGGGTCCATGAATTAACTGGGTCAGGTCCATGGCCGTCATGGAAGCCATGAACTCCCGAGCCACCTCAGACGTTTCGCCGACAGATGGCAGGTTGAAGTCCCCCATGACCATAAGCCTGGGGGTCTCCACCGCCATCTCAGCAATCACGTTGAGTAGCTCGGGCAGGGTAGCCGACACGTGGCAGGGAGCCAGGTACGTAATCAGCAAACCCATCTGCCTCCCTTGTCCCCACTTCACCAGGAGAGACTCACATCTGGCTATCTGAGGTGCAGTGGCCTCTCTTGGGACGAGACCCTCCTTCACAAGAACTGCCACCCCCCCCCGCCCCTCCCCTGGGCCCTTGGTTGATGGAATGTGCAGAAACCTGGTGGGCACATCTCAATGAGGGGGACCCCCCCCTCCTGGCCCAACCAGGTCTCCGTAATACCTACCAGATCCGCCCCCCCTCCTCAGTCAGATCACAAATGAGGGGGGCTTTATTTACCATGGACCTGGCATTGCACAACATCAACCATAGGCCCTGGGCCTGAGGGTCTGAACAACCCGGGGAGCGAGAAGAGCATTGGGGGCCGGAGCACGCAATCGCTCGCAAGTAGCGAGTGTGTCCTCCCCTAATACGATGTGGCCCCCGGCTCCCGCCATATCTGCTCCTCCCACCCACAATGCCAATGGAAACACCCTCTCCCCTGTAGGAACTGAGCCCCCCAACCCCCTATGACACCTGTGGGTTGCCCCCCAAACCCACCCCGGTCGTACAAATTACATTTTCCCTCCCACCCCTTAAAAATGAATTAAAAATGAATACAAAGCACTTTTAAAATCCCCAATGCCTTGGTGCCACCTCTCGGGATCCCAGGACCCGTCTTTGAGGTACTTTTTGGCAAGGCCAATAGGCCACTTCCAGGAATGGGGGACATTCCTCAGAGCCCATAAGTCCGATCTTGCATATAGTCGCGGAGCCATAACAACCATGGAAGAGGGTGCGACAAATGGCAAACAGAAGATGTTGATAGTGGACTGGGAACTGGTTAAGATTCTCCCAAACGTCAGGAACCTCCTCACCCAGGCATCCCCTCACAACACCTGGGTGAGGCATAGCTGGTAACTACCGTTGTCCTCACACCACGACGGCATCCTGAACATCAACTGGGAGTTCTGTCCAGCGGTTTTCTCAGCCCCTGCAGAGCTCCCACCTCTGCATGGCCAGTTCGATGACATAGAACCACCACTGCCCTCTCACGGCAGTGGGAGTCCCCGTCCAGGACAAGCCAGTTCCATGGAGGAGGTAAAACCAGCGCCCTCACAGCCGTCCAAGTCTGAGTTCCAGTCGCTGGTCCTGGGCAGAATCCCCACATGGACTAAAAGGGGCCCAAGGCCTAATGCCCCCTCTCGGGGGGGTAGAGAAGTCTTGTGGGGTTACTACACTCCAAAGACCCCTCTTGCCCAGGTAGTGCCCAGGAAACACAATCGGCACAGCTAATACAGCTCCAGTGGGTAATCTCAGTGGCAACCAGCAGAGGGCAGAGGCGGTCCCTTGATGTTCCATGGGTACAGCAGGCCTCACAGTCGCCTTCGACATCAGCAGAACAAGGCTCGGGGCAGCGAGCTGCCTCCAACTCCCTTCGGCTCCGCCCCTCCAGCCTTCGTCTCCTCTGTCGATCGGCTCGAGACCCCACAGGCTTTTCAGGAGACCCTCTCCGACGTTCCTGGAGAGGGTCCGCACTGTCCTCACTCCTCAGCCCCCCAACGACCCGGCCCGCCGACTCCGCCACTCCGGCCTCTCCAGACCTCGCAGCTCCGTCGCCAACCGCCCGATTCCATTGCCGAGAGCCTGGGCGCCATCCGTAACTCGCCGAGTCCCACCACAGCCGTCTCGCCCCTCACCCAGGCAGCAGCAAGCCTCCTCAGATACCCCAAACAGCTCCCCCAGTCCTCCGGTAAAACCTCTCTCCACCCATGTCGGGGGGGTGCTGGAACAACCCCCCTCGGCAGTCCTGTTTAACCAAAATTGCTGCTCCTCGGCAGAGGCTTAACACGCAGCGGCCATGTTGAAGGCATGTTGAATTAATGGATTAGCTGGGAAAATGGATATAACTTTTTCTTGTCTATAATAATTCATATAATATATTTGAATTAGATACCTATCTAGCTACCTAGGAGATAGTAGGTATTTTGGAGGCTATCTAGTTCAGCTTTCCACAATTTTGGAAACTTACAGATGTCCATTCTTCAACTTTGAGAATTCTTAACAGAAGTCATGCTAATTTGAATTTGGGACAAAGACCTGAAAAAACGAAGCTAAATAGCAACACAGACAAGGAATAATTAGGTTGCTTAAACAACTCCAAAGGTAGCTTGTTCCATTGCTGTTCATTTCTCAACCTTGGAAAGTCTACAGTTAATGGACATAAATTAATACGAGAATAAGATGGGACTGTTATATATCATACCTTTTTCTTTTTAAATTTTCCTTCACAGCAGCAATATAGATATCAATTACTGAGCAAATTAGTTATACCTTTTGACTTATGTGCAAAGCAGAGATTTGCTACTTTATTTTTTTAAAAAAACGCACACATTTCTTACTAAGGTGGTTGTCTAGTAATTAGAGAACTGTCAAAGCTCGTTATGTTATCTCCTAGCGTTTGGTATGCAGTATCCTTCTTGCCATCATTGATTCAGCTAGTTTGCTATTAATATGCAGCTATAGTCTACAAGAAGTTCAAAGGGTAGAATTTAATTATGAGACCAAATTCATAATTTTCAATTATTGTGGCACTAGGGAGCTGCCCTTGAGAAAGGGCAGATAAAAAACAGCTTTGCACTCTTCATAAATGTATGAATAAGTAGCAAAAGCCGACAGAAATATTTATCGGGTAAGTTAGTTAAGCCAGGAACATTTGTACCTTCTTTGAGAAGTAATCCCTTATGTTCACTTCTGCTGTAAAGCAGTTCACTTGTGCAATGTTTGCACAAGCCTGTCTCAAACCACTACTCATCCTTTTTGCTTCCTTTCCCTGCTGAAGAGTAAAAATTCAGAATCCTCTCATCCCATCTACACACACACTACTTTTCTCTTATTAAGTCAGGCCAAGCAATGTCTGCCTTTCACTGTTGTTTGTAGCTCCCCAAATCTTCTGAGAACATGCAGGCAAACTCGACAATGGGAAGACAACTTGTCAATTATTTTCAGAAGAAGACAACCCGTTCCAAAAGTTATGTTCTAGCTGTGCTATTTCTAGCGACCTCTATGACAGCCTTTGATGATGCCAAAATGACAACATGCATGTGATGATGTATTATTATTATGCCACTGTTTTGCCCACAGAGCTGATCTCTCCTCCTCCCCCTATTTTTTAATATGGCCTCAATTGCTGAAAATATTTGAGAAATACACTTCTGTATCTTTTTAGGTAAGACATTGTTTCTACTCACAGTTTGTTTTCCGTTATCTTTTCCTCCAGAAAAGCTTTCTTTTTATAAGCCACCTGGGGTCACCTATGTGTGAGTTGGGCAAGTATGTAAACTTGTAACATGACATGATGTGACTAATGTAATGTAAGGTAATGTAACATAATAGTACTGCTTTATAATGCCTTGGTAAGCTCGCACTTCGAATATTGGATTCAGTTTTGTTGAGAAAATATATTGAGACTCTAGAAAAAGTGCAGAGAAGAGCAACAAAGATGAAAAGGGGTCCAGAGATTAAAATATATGATGAATGGCTGCAGGAACTGAGTATGTCTAGTCTAACAAAAAAAAAAAAAAAAAAAGAAAGAAAGAAAGAAAGAAAGAAAGAAAGAAAGAAAGAAAGAAAGAAAGAAAAGAAACACTATGGGTGACATGATAGCAGTCTTCCAATATCTGAGGGGTTGTCATAAAGAAGAGGGGGTCAACCTATTCTCTAAACACCTAAGGGCAGGACAAGTTATTTCTTGTCCTGCCCTTAGGTGTTTTAGAGAAAAGGTTGAAAATTTATGAAGGAGAGATCCAACCTAGAACAAAGGAGAAATTTCCTGACAGAACAAATAACCAGTGGAATAGAATAGAATAGAATAGAATAGAATAGAATAGAATAGAATAGAATAGAATAGAATAGAATCAGAGGTGGGTTTCAGTAGGTTCTGACCAGTTCTGGAGAACCGGTAGCGGAAATTTTGAGTAGTTCAGAGAACCAGTAGTAAAAATTCTGACTGGCCCTGCCCCCATCTTTTCTCTGCCTCCCAAGTCCCAGCTGATCGGGAGGAAATGGGGATTTTGCAGTATCCTTCCCCTGCCATGCCCACCAAGCCACGTCTACAAAGTCACACCCACAGAACTGGTAATAAAAAATTTTGAAACCCACCACAGAATAGAATAGAATAGAATAGAATAGAATAGAATAGAATAGAATAGAATAGAATAGAATAGAATAGAATAGAATAAACAGAGTTGGAAGGATCTTGGAGGTCTTCTAGTCCAACCCCCCGCTTAGGCAGGAAACCCTACACCACTTCAGACAAGTGATTATCCAACATCTTCTTAAAAACTTCCAGTGTTGGAGCATTCACAACTTCTGGAGGCAAGTTGTTCCACTGATTAATTGTTCTAACTGTCAGGAAATTTCTCCTTAGTCCTAGTCCTCTCTCCTTGATTAATTCCCACCCATTGCTTCTTGTCCTGCCCTCAGGTGCTTTGGAGAATAGCTTGACTCCCTCTTCTTTGTGGCAACCCCTGAGATATTGGAACACTGCTATCATGTCTCCCCTAGTCCTCCTTTTCATTATTGTCTTCAGAAGTTGCAGGTGCTCCATCACTGGAGGTTTTTCCGAAGAGCAATTTGTCTGAAATGATATAGGACCTCCTGTTTGGACTAGGGGGTTGGATTAGAAGTCCTCCAAGATCTCTTCCAAAATAACATAACATAACAAACATAGCATCAATGGCTCCTGGTAACAGAGGGGTACAAAATAGAGGATTACAAAATTCATAGCCAAGGATTGGCAGCTGTAGAACACACCATCTAAACTTGATTTGGCTGCTGTACCGCTGTTATAAAATGTATTAGAAGATTTTACTGGGAAATTGTTCCTTGTCTACTTTTTTTACATTCATTTTGCCACTTTAAACAAGTGGGAAAGCATTATGAATGAACAGACCTTCCAGTGAATCGAAGATTGGAGTGCCCAGAAGAAATAAATCTGCCAGTCTTGTTTGACTTATGTTGTTGTCATCATCTGACAAGAAGGCCAGATGCGAGGGCTAAAGCTGCCATTGCCAAAACAAGGAGCCTAAGATCAGATGGCAGCATGATCAAAACATTGTGTTTTAACTTCAAATCATTTATCTCAGAAGCCAAAGAGCCAATGGAGCAATACCCAGGAGAATGATTCTCAGCACCATCACTTAAGTCTGTTCTCAATTCCATTCTAGCAATTGTAATGCTGATGATACGAAGGAAAATCACAATTCTTGCTCTTTTTATACTTCAGCGTTCATGCTTTTTGGAATTTCACAATACATGTTATTAAAAAAAAAAAAAGTCTCGCATTTGGTAGGCTTGACAACTGACTCATAGTTATGACAGTTGCAGTGTCCCAGGGTCATGCGATCCCATTTTCACCCTTCTGACATGCAAATTCAATGGGGAAGCCAGATTCACTTAACAACCATATTGCTAACTTAACTGCAATGATTCACTTAAGAACCTGTATAATGCACGAGTCAAAAAAAGGGCTGTGAAAATATTTATAGACCCCTCACATCGTGGACATAAATTATTTCAACTTCTACCCTCAAAAAGACACTATAGGGCATTGCACACTGGAACAACTAGGCACAAGGACAGTTTTTTCCCGAATGCCATCACCCTGCTTAACAACTAATTCCCACAACACTGTCAAATAATTTTTTAAGACTGTATTACTATTCTTCTTGTCTTCCTTACTAGTATCTATCTCTTCCCACTTATTACTATAACCACGTCACTTGTATCTTTCAATTTATATTGTTTTTATTTGTTTCCTAGTACGACTTGATAGCTTATTAGTAACCTTGACTATCACTAAGTATTGTATCTTTTTATTCTTGATAAATGTATTTTATTCTCCTTATGTACACTGAGAGTAAAGTCAAATTCCTTGTGTGTCCAATCACACCTGGCCAATAAAGAATTCTATTCTAAAAAAAATGTGGCAAGAAAAGTCGTAAAATGGGGCAAAACTTACATAATGAATTTCTCACTTAGCAAAATAAATTTTGGGTGCAATTGTGGTTGTAAGTTGAGGACTACCTGTATGCTGTGGGACTTTCTCTATAATAAGCAAATACGGTCCTGTCCTATAACCTTCATTCAATATAGTCAGTTTATTGAGTCAGGACTCTTAAAACTCACCAAAAACTTATTTCCATCCAGAAAACTTTCTCATTCCAAAATCTTATTTGATTTACCAGCCACCCTGATATATGTTTTTATTAGTATATATCTGTTTGTGAAACTGAATTTTTAATCCTATTAGTGAAAATGGTTTGCAAACTGCCTGTTTTGGAAACATATAGATTTTATACAAAATTCACAGCAATTCTACCCAAAATCACAAATCAGGATGGAAATGTGATGACAAGAACTCAGGATTAGAAAGCTGAGAATCTATGAAAAATTGAAATGAGGGGATGTCCTCATATCTATATATAGAAAGAGATAACTTTAACTCCTCTCCTCCCCCAATGCTCAGAAGCATTGATTTCTGTTCCTACTTGGTGATGCCTGTTTTCAACTGTTGCAGAAAATATCATTGTTTAGTGATTGGAACACAGATGGAGAGATTGCTCTGAATCATTGGAGAATTCTATAACTTCTGTCTGTGAGCTAAAGTACCTTTTTTTTTTTTTTTTTTTTTTTGAAAACAAGAAAATTGTTTGCTGCTCTGGCTATTTCTATTTTTGATTGCTTCAACCTTCTCTTTTCAAATATCCTTTTATGTTATTCCCATTCAAGATTCTACTGTTTAAATAACCTCTATCGCCATGTCTCCATTGAGTTCTCTGATCCTATACCCTGACTCTTCCCTCTCTACAGTCTTTGATCCTCCACCTCTATCATCTGTCCCTCTCTCCTTTGCCCCATGGACCTTCTTCTTACACAATGCATGATGCATGCAATATGCTATTTCTATTCTGCTCATCACATTACAAAAACCCATATAACAAAGCTGGAAAAATGCAGAAGAGGGCAACTGAATTGATCAGGGTTTTTCCTATGAGCAAAGGCTAGAAAATCAGGTCTGCCTCCGACTGGGAAAACAGTGATGCAATCAAGGTGTGACCAATTATGCACAAAATGGAGAAAGTAAATACGGAGAAGGTTTTTTAAAACTCTCTTAACATCAGATTTGAAGCTGATCTGAAAGAGGATTAAAAATGCTTTTTTACATGGCACAAGGACAAATAGGCTGAAAAACAGCTTCTATCCCAGAGTAGTAACTATAATAAATTCTACTGTATAGAGCAATATTAATGCAGTATCAGGGTTTTTCAATTCAATTGTATAGAATGTGAAGAATGTGTGTTTGTGTTTTATTTTTATAGTTATAATGTACACTGAAAATGGCATTTAATTTCTTTGTATGAGGTGCAATGACAATAAAGTAAACTAACTAATTGGTGTAATTCATTACTAATGATGGTCACTAACATGGATGACTTTAGGAGGTGTTTGGTTATATTTATGGAAAACAACTGTATTTTGGCAGATTTTTCTCACCTATCATTTGGAAAACAGGGACTTCTTCTCTGAATTAACAACTCTTATTTATTATTGCAGAAAACACCAGTAATCTCTCTTTAACAAATTAATCAAATTCCTCCATCCCTCAGCTTAACTTCTAAAGTTTAACAGTTGGTATATTTATATTGCTTATGTAGTTTATATTTACTTTGATAAAAAAAAATCAAGGATTAGTCTGTTACTAAACAGATAATGTTCTGATTTTGGACAGACATTAACAGTTTAATACATAAGGGACATAGAAATAAGCCATTCGAAAGAAACAACAAAACACTAAAAAGGAAACAAAGAAGACCAGAACACATCCTCTTCAAACGCCTCCCCTTCAGCAGCCAACATACAGATAAACAAGGATTAACACCAGACAAACAATGAAGCAGAAAAGAATACCCTAATCAAAAAACTACCAAAGAGAAAACTACACCCTTACCAATACTGGCATAGCAAGTTAATATATATAAACGGAAAGCAAACCTCACTTCCTTATGTGAGTGTGTATTTATGTATACATGTATGTATATATTATGGGCAACATACAAATTTAATAAATTAATTATTATATTTTTCTTATATAGCTCCTGTAGATCTAAGCCTTGAGGAATTCTAGAGTCAAATTCCTACTTCAGCTTTCTTGAATGAGACAGAACATTGGATACCTAAAGTCTGCAATATTTTCTTTATGTTCATTGTCTGCTTATAAGGGAAGGTAAATAAATAGCTTTATTATTTATTATTATTTAAATTGATTCACTGAACAACTCCAGTGTATTTGCTCTACATTCCAAGCTGCCCCCCATCATTCCCTGATTCTCTCCTACAAAACCACCTGCCTCCTCTTGATAATTGAAAAGAAGTTACACAGGGAAATCTCTCAAAAACAACTGAATGAACAGGAAATGATCTCCCACTGGCGAATCATGAAATGTCCATCCTGGACTATTAAGGAGAAATGGAATATTCAGATGTTGTCACAACATTTTATTAAACCAGATCATAAGTAATATATTAATATACTAGCACTGATACTAGCACTGATGATATACTAGCACTAATTGGATAATGAAACATCTGCAAGCAAACAACCAAACTCGGAGAGCACCAAGAACGCCATAGTTTACTATATTTATTAGGACTGTTCATCCCAGGCTTTAGCACTTCAGTCATCAAAAGTTAAATGCATGCAGCCCTAACAATTGAAATAAAGCTCTGCTTTCTACCAATATATATATTCCATTGAAATCATGTCAGAGTATATTCATGAACTGGAATAGGGCATAGCAACAGGTAAGCCAATGAGGGCTGTTTGGTAACTGAAACATAGTATTTGTTGTATGGGACCATAAGAGACAGTTTAGAGCCTGGGCATGGCTTAACTGTTCTGTATATAAGCTTGAGGGCACTAGCTTCTCTCTCTTCCATTTTGCCTACTGCATTTTGTGCTGTGTTTGTGTTGTTTGCCTTAAGTGTTGGTATTGTATATAAAGAAGTTTCTTACATAATTTGAATCCTGCTTAATAGTCTGCTTGTGTGTGCTGCAACAAACTCTGACAAATCAGATGTCTTCTTTCTACATTATTGTATAGAGATCACTTGCACAGGTCCTTTAATATTATTTTCGGTTTTGTTAAAAAGAAAGAGAAATAGTCATATTTCTATGCCTTTTTAAGAAATTCCCCATCATCACACAGAAGTGTAAAAAAAATAGACAGGAGAAAGATGTTTTTATGCCCTCTTAAAGTCAAGGGTGCAAGGGACAAATCAACTTAAAGAGGAGTTGAAGAGGAATCAAGTGCTTGAATTTCAGATAAAAATGCAACCCAGTGGGATAATCATTTTCTGGAATGCTTTACATTCCCGGTTGTTGTTTTTACCTTTGCGTGCACAAAGTGTGCTATTCAAAGCAAGTAGCTGATGTCTGGCATCATTATTTATTACTCTTCAAATGATGAAAGAATGTATTGTAAGTCTATATCTGTATAGGCTTTAGGGCATTGAGCCTGTAATTGCAATCCAAAGCATGAATCTAATGACAAAGCTTCTGGGATACTTATTCAGAAAGTTAAAAGAATGGCAGAAAACTGTTGATAGAACAGAGCAGTAAAGTTACAGGTGAGACCTTCCAAATGTTGCACCTTGAGATTTAAACCACTTACCAATGCCTGGAACTCTCATCTACAATCTGATAGCAATTTGTTCTTCTACTCAGTTTTCTGATTTAAAGATTGGTGCAAGGACTTGGGTAAAATGTTACCAAATGCAAACATTAACTAAAATCTCTAGACAGTGCACAAATCTGACTCTAAATCAACTACAAAAACTCAAGGATTTTTGTAAAGTACCAAAAAATGTATCTGAACAATTTAACAAGTGAAAGATGTTTATTTGGATTTTTGTAAAGTATCAAAAATATATCTGAACAATTTAACAAGTGAAAGACGTTTATTTGGAGAAAAATGACTCACATGGCAGCAAGGTTTAAGACTACCAAATGAAGGAACTAAAGTAAAGCAATTTTTAGAGGAGATGCGATTCTCGCACCAGAAAGATTTTAATAAAGAATGGTGACATGTCAGAACAGGGTTCTAGAAGTAATGGCGTATTTTCCGGGAAACACTGTTTAGGAAATGCACAAGGATGATCTGTCTCACCCACCAACGCTAACACAGAGGTGGGGAACTATGGCCCTTTTATGACTTGTGGACTTCAACTCCCAGAATTCCAGCATAGGTGGCTCAGGAATTCTGGAAGTTGAAGTCCACAACTTATAAAAGGGCCATTGTTCCCCACCCCTGCACTAACACTTCCAGAGATGGGATTCAGCCAGTTCTGTCCAGTTCGGGCGAACCGGTAGTGGCAACTGTGGGAGGCTCTGCCCACCCGCCCGGACATAATGTGCGAGCACTGTGCATGCGCGGATAGCCGTGCGCATGCACAGATGAGGCGCACGCACTCACATTTGTGAACTGGTAGGGAAGGGAAGTGAATCCCACCTCTGCTTGACTTCGTTATTGCAGTCACCTCCCAAATCCAGCTAAAGGCAAATCAGATTAGTCCTTTTAATCCTACTCTTTTCAGAAAAAGTTATGTGGACTTTCATGCTGCAGTGCTACATAATATATACTACTAGGAAGACATATAAATGACCCCACACAAAAAGGTACCAGATTTTGAACCAGGGGTGGGTTCTAAAATTTTTTACTGCCGTTTCTGTGGGCATGGCTTATTTTGTGGGTGTGGCTGGGTGGGTGGGGTAATGTGACTGGGTGGGTAAGGCCAACTTTTTTTTTTAACTTTTAAAAGCATTTTTTTCTACAACCTTAAGAGGTTGCAGAAAAAAAAAATGCTTTTAAAAGCCTCTGCCGATCAGGCAACTCAGCTGGGATTGCCAGAGGCTTCTAAAGGCATTTTCCCTCCTACAACCGATTTGGCTGAAGAGGTTGCAGAAAAAAATGCTTTTAAAAGCCTCTGATGATCTCAGCTGAGCCGCGCGATCATCAGAGGCTTTTTTTTTTTTACTTTTAAAAGCATTTTTTCGGGCAAAGAGGTTGTAGAAAAAAATGCTTTTAAAAGTAAAAAAAAAAAAAAAAAAGCCTCTGATGAGATGGGCAGGGTAAGCGAGCGGCGACTGGGCCAGGGACCGGTTCGGGGGCATGGCCAGCCAATGTTATTACTGGTTCTCTGAACCAGCCTCCCTGAGTCTTCGGAGAAAGGCGGCATATAAATTGAACTAATAAATAAATAAATAAACTACTACAAATTTTTACTACTGGTTCTTGGGAACTGGTGCGAACCAGGAGCAACCCACCACTGCTTTGAACTATCATGTCAGCAATAAATAATCCCGAATAGGATTCACATTTCACACGGCGTCTGCCAGGACTCTCTGAATAACTGGGGCAGAGCATCCATCCCTCAGTGTGACTGAAGGGTCTGACATCAAACTTTAGATCACATCATGACCGGCTGTAAGCTGATGACATATACTGGTCTAGTATCTGATTTTTTTAAAATATAAATGATGCTGTGTTTCAATAGTTAGATGGCCTAGACCAGTGGTGTCAAACTCACATCGTCACGGCGGTATCACATGACCTATCGGGACTTTTTTCCCCTTCGCTAAACTGGGCGTGGGCATGGCCAGATCATGATGCATCCGGCCTGTGGACCGGGAGTTTGACAGCCCTGGCCTAGACATTGATACTTGGAACTAGATCGTTTTAACATTTATATTTCATTGTGTTTCCTGACCTAGGTGAAATGTTAATATATATTGCTAGTCCATATATGATATGCCATACACTAAATAAATAAATAATAGACTGCCCTGTAAAGCTATACTGGTAGTCCTTGACTTACAACAGTTCATTTAGTGACTGTTTGAAGTTACAACAGCACTGAAAAAAGGGACTTATGACCATTTTTTACACTTATGACCATTGCAGCATTTCAATGGTCATGTGATTTACGTACAGATGCTTGACAACTGACTCATATTTATGATATTTGAGTCTCCTAGGGTCAGGCGATCCCCTTTTGTGACCTTCTGACAAACAAAGTCAATGGATCTGCCAGATTCACTTAAAAACCACGTTGCTAACTTAACAACTGCAGTGATTCACTTAACAAATGAGGCACGAAAAGTCGTAAAATGGGGCAAAACTCACTTAGCAAGATAAATTTTGAGTGCAATTGTGCTGTGGTAACTCAGCGGTTAGAATGCAGTACTGTAGGCTACTTCTGCTGCCTGCCAGCTGCCTTCAATTTGGCAGTTCGAGTCTCACCAGACTCAAGGTTGATTCAGTCTTCCATCCTTCTGAAGTTCGTAAAATGAGGACCCAAATTGTTGGGGCCAATATGCTGACTCTGTAAACTGTTTAGAGAGGGCTGTAAAGTACTGTGAAGTGATATATAAGTGTTGTGGCCCACCAGCTGCCAGTGGAGCTGGAGGCAGATTCGGACAATGAGGAGGTTGGGGAGGAACTTGGGCCAGTTCTGGAGTCTGGAGAAGGCTCTGCTGGATGCCTGCATTGGATGCAGAGATAGAGCCAGGGCCATCCAACATTTCCCAGCCACTAGAGAGGCAGCTGCCTTTGGAGGTTGAGATAATTGAGGAGGAAGAACAGGGGCCTGTTCCATATGCGCGTACGCACAGAGCTGTTAGAAGAGGAGAACAACTGAGGATAAGGAGTTCACTCGGGAAGCAAGGCACATGTGGACGCTGAATGGCCCCTCCCTGGCTGGGGAATAAATAGAAGGAAAGGAGAATGATGGTCGTAGGAGACAACCGTTCAGATTTCTGAAGACTTGGTTCATTGTGTTTCGTGCCTCAGAGATTGCTTGGCAGAACTTAATTTGCAGTTTTATAGCTGGGAGCTCACGGTCGGGCAATTATTGCAAGGAACTGATGAGGTCTCTTACTGCAGTTAACTCTTTGAAGGACTATTGTCTGGATTTCTCGGTGTGTGAATGCCATTAATTCACAGGAGATAAATAAAAAGGGGTTTTTTTGGACAAGGAGTCTGTTTCTTGTTTCTGCTAAGGCTGGGCCAGAACAATAAGCCTAAATGCTATTGCTATTCTAGTCGTAAGTTGAGGACTACCTGTATGCTATTGGGACTTTCTCTAGAATAAGCAAATATGGTCCTGTCCTGTAACCTTAATTCAATATAGTCAGTTTATGAGCTGCGGTGGCGCAGTGGTTAGAGTGCAGTACTGCAGGCTACTTCTGACTGCCGGCTGCCAGAAGTTTAGCAGATCAAATCTCACCAGGCTCAAGGTTAACTCAGCCTTCCATCCTTCCGAGGTGGATAAAATGAGGACCCCGATTGTTGAAGGCAATATGCTGACTCTGTAAACCGCTTAGAGAGGGCTGTAAAAACACTATGAAGCTGTATATAAGTCTAAGTGCTATTGCTATTTATTGAGTCAGAACTCTTAAAACGCACTGAGAACTTGTTTCCATCCAGAAAACTTTCTCATTCCAAAATCTTACCTGACAGCCACTCTGGTCTATGTTTTTATTAGTAGCTATCAGTTGGTGAAACTGAAGATGAAGATGATGATAACTGTTATTACTGCCAAATCTCTAGAATAAGTTATGGATTTTTAACCATTTTTTGCAGGATGGAAGATGAAAGGTGTCTTTTACACAAGCTGGGTAAACAACCGTCTCTAGGGAGCTTGATGGGGAAAGGGATAAATAGCCTTTATAGAACTCTTATCTGGTGAGAATCTGTATGCTATGAAAGAGAAGTATTAAGGCATATTTTTGGATGTAGTTTTAAAACATTTAAAATGTATATAAAAGCAGCAGGGGACACCTTTAAAGTTATTTAGCATGAAAGTCCAATAAAACCTCCTTAGGTTTTGGCAGTGTGAAGTGATCTCTTTCACAGTAGGTATTGTTAGCCAATTCTTATATTCAGAAGTATTTGGAACAAAGGCCCTGTATTTAATGATCTATGTCAAATCAAAGAAAGGTGGAGTAGGGAAGGACTGATTTTGCCACTCACTGGGATTTACATGTAGTGCAAATTCAACCTGAAAATGAGGCTTATTTTGTCCAAGGTTGCTTAAGAAGAATGCAAAATAAAATAAAATAAAGCAAGGAATGAAAGGGGGGGGGGGGAAGGACAGAAAAGGTCACGGGCAAACCCACACACTTTAAAATACAAAGCTTCTTGATTAGGCATTCTTTGCTGTTGGGAGATGGCTGGAGTACTTTTGGAGTAAGTGCTTCCTGTTGGGGGAACATAATGGGAGCAGTCAGCTTTCATCAGTCATTGGATCCCTCCTCAGGAGAAGTTACTCCCACCAAAATCAAGGGAATCCACTTCACATAATGGACCGAAGATTGGAGCACAGGAGATCTTCAGGCAGCTCTCCCCCCCACTCCGCCTACGGTTTACAAGAGGGATACATGCAGGGCAAATGCAACAAACCTATTCCAGTTTGTTTCCCCTTCAAAGAAACCTCTCTTGTGTAGGCGACAGTGAATTCATTGATTGTGTCTTGTTTCAAGTGGCTAAAAATTGTTTGTGTGGGATTGTATTGGTCCTTGTAACAACCCCATGGGGTAATCTGGATTTATTTTGGTTGTTATATTTAATTCTCTTTTTTCCCCATTATGGGTAGCAAATCGACACTACCAAGTTCCTTAGCAATCTTCCAAGAAGACCCAACTACCTCTAAACGTGTTTTAGTTTCTGTCACGTTGATTCAACATGAATGTTAGTGTCACAAATTCAGTATGGACCATATGGAGCATTACACAATTTGTCCCAAAGAATATAGGTATAAATGCTCCACGAAGGGAAAATTGAGTAATGAATGTAAAACAATCAGATGGTTAACAAGTGTAGGGAGAGCTAAACACAAGATAGAGATGTAGAGATGAATGCAGTTATGTAAATGATTTCAAGGAAGATTTCAGTGGAGGGGGGCACTTGAAGGACTTGTAAATGACAACATTAATAGCATGGACATAACAGAAACTGGGTGGAATTTGTGAAATATTGATATATTCTTAGAAAAATTACATACAAATCTATTCTTAATCATGCCAAAATGTCATTCGTGGAATATGGAGTTTAGGAACCTACTTTTCAGTATGCTAGGAAAAAAAAAAAACTTCCTAATTTTTCAGCTCAGCAGTGAAACCAATTGCTTAGGAAGGGAATAGGCTCCCATTCAGTGGCTTCATTCAAGATAGTTATTTGTATTCAATGGAGCAACATTTTTCATAAAAGTTTAAATTGGGGTCCTTTACTGAGTGCAGGACTGGACTCAAAGATCCAAATTATTCCTTACAGTCCTACAATTTTAGGAAAGATAGGAAATCCGTGATCCATTGGGTCATCATTTCACTGATATTTCCTTACCTAAACAGAGGAACAGAATGACCATGGGTGGCAAAAGGTGAGCCCGAGTGGCGTAGGAGGCTAATGCCTCCTACTAAGGCAGCATTTAACATCCAGCTGCCTGCAATTACTGTGAGTTCAATTCTCACCAGGCTCAAGGTCGACTCAGCCTTCCATCCTTTCTAAGGTGGGTAAAATGAGGACCCAGTTTGTGGGGGCAATAAGCTGACTTTGTATAAAATATACAAAAGTATGAAGGCTATTGCTTAATGCATTGTAAGCCTCTCCCTGAGGGCGGCATATAAAAAAAATAATAATAAAATAAAATAAAATAAAATAAATAAATAAAAAAACAAAAAAAGCAGTAGGAGCAGGAATGACTTCTGACCTTTTATTGGCTTCCCTATTGATTTTCCTTATGTGAAGCTGGCAGTGAGCTTTGGTGATTTTCCTCCCTCCCTCCCTCCCCTCCCCTTCCCTTCCTCCCTTCCTTTTCTCTCTCCCTCTCCCTGTCATTCTTTCATTATCTTCCATCCCTTCCTTTCCCACCATTCTCCTCCATTTCCTAAAGCAGCTAAGGGGAACTAGTGGTGCTATAGAGCCTGCTAGATGGCTATATGGATTGTACTATATGGATTTTGCTCTCTTGCAGATTATGTTGTGGGAGGTTCATCACTGGAGGCTTTCAAGAAGAGATTGGACTGCCATTTGTCAGAAATGGTGTAGGGTCTCCTGCTTGGGCGGGGGGTTGGACTAGATGTCCTACAAGGTCCCTTCCAACTCTGTTAATCTGAAATCTATTTCTATTCTGGATTTAAAGTTAATGTTTTATAGTTAATTGGTTTTATTTGTTTGGGTTATTTATTCATATTTGTATTTTTTGTTTGTTATTTTTACTATGTGAGGCGCCCAAAGTCACATATATGAGATGGGCAGCTATATGGATGGATGAAAAATCTTATTCCTGGCTATGTAAATTTCCTTTTGATTTATCAGCTTTGGCATTTATTGTATAAGCATCCTTCCCCCCCCCCCCCCGCTTTTTTTTTTTAAACACCAAACACTATGTAAAAAACCTGGGTCTTAGTAAAGTGCAGTAATGTTAATCTAAAATGTGAAAAACAATTATAGCTGCCAGCACCATGGTGTGTAGAGGCTTTGAAAAGGTCACTGGGGATATTTCTTTGTCCACCTAACAAGCTGATGAAAGTTTTTTGATCAGATGATTTTTTTCCCCCTGGATAAGTGCTGGAGTTTAGAGAATGCTTCAAATTATAAAGAGTATAGTATACACCCTGGTTATTCCAAGGTGTTCTTTCCTCCACTAAGGAGTAGCATAATGCTTGAATTAGCTCTGAACAATTCTCACAAAGGCAGGAAGTGAGAGAAGTTAAAGACCCAACTAATTTCAGAATGGTTGTTTACCACACCACTGATATCTGTTTTCTGAAAAAGCCCACTCCAAGTTCAATGTAGTTTTATCCAGAAAGAAAAGAAGGGACAAACCATTTTGACTTGTAGTTGCTAAACATATGATTACTCCTACAATCCTCTCAGAACTAGAGTGATAATTTCTGCAAAGGGAAACAGAGTCTACTCGTGTAGAGCTAAGCTTCTTACACAGTTTACAACTTTGCTTTCCTGGGATTTAACTTTTTCCCCTCCCATGGATTGAAGGCTTCTTAGATGTGCATGAATGGCCCCTAATGTGATTGTAATCAAGTGGGGAATTCGAATTTAGAGTCATAGCATTGATGATCCTGCAGCCTGCATAGGCTGCTGGCTTTTAGTTATACCATCAATCTGCATACCAGAGGTGGGTTTCAGCAGGTTCTAACCAGTTCTGGAGAACCGGTAGTGAAAATTTTGAGTAGTTCGGAGAACTGGTAAATACTACCTCTGACTGGCCCTGCCCCCATCTTTTCTCTGCCTCCTGAGTCCCAGCTGATTGGGAGGAAATGGAGATTTTGCAGTAACCTTATCCTGGAGTGGGGTGGGAATGGAGATTTTACAGTATCCTTCCCCTGCCACGCCTACCAAGCCATACCCACCAAACTATGTCACACCCACAGAACTGGTAGTAAAAAATTTTGAATCCCACCACTGCTGCATACTTATTCATAGAGATACCTTCCTGTATTGAATTCTACAAAATAATTCTAAGAAAAGCATTCTAAGAAAAGCATTGCCTGGACCAGCCCCGTAATCAGTTGTGTTGGGACTACAAAACCCCCAAATTTTCACCCAATATGATCAGAGTAGGTTAGAAAAAAAATCTACTGTAACCTTCCAGGCTCTTATCAAAATAATATATGCACAAATAACACGAGCCAAGGTTTTACATTAATTTGACATGGTCTCATAAAATCTCATAACAAAGCACCTCAATCTGGGAAAACTGGCAAAATGTGACGAGATTTCATTGCAACCTTAGGAAGTTTTGGAATTTTCACAGAAGACCTGAAGGTACTTTGATATTCTAACATGAGACCTGATGAAAGTTTTGTAAACCTTGTGGGTGGGGGGGAGGTCTTAGTGTGCTCCAAGTCGTGATAGTGAGATCCACATTACCATATTACTAACCACTCCTCTAGTTGTGGAATACTTCCCACATATCTATGAGGAAGGAAGGGGTGTCCTTCTGGTTTAAATTTCATTTTGAACTTTGCCCCTGATTTATTCTTTCTTTGACTCTCTTTCAAGAATGCAATATAAAAAATGTCACTCTGGAGCCCTAAGATGAAACAGTAGTTCTTAGAAAAATGAATGCTGAGAGCAATTTCACACTTGAACTTTTCTCACTGGTGTGGTTTTCTGTCCCCATTGTGTATATTGGTTGCCCAATATTTGCAGCGGAAGAGAAATGAATTGTAACCTGTCTACGTGTTGCCTAAGTTAGACTAAGCGATCAGGATAAGTAATTCAAATGGCAATAGCAACAGCTGCACACAAATACACTGAGTCCTTGACTTATGACCACGGTGGATCCCAACATTTCTGTTGCTAAGCGAAACATTTGTTAAATGAATTTTGCTCTGTTTTATGACTTGTCTTGCCACAGTTGTTCAGTGAATCATTTTTTAAAAAAAAATTGATTTAAATTTGATTTATATGCTGCCCTTCTCCGGAGACTCAGGGCGGCTTACAATGCGTTAAGCAATAGGCTTCATACTTTTGTATATTTTTATAAAGTCAGCTTATTGCCCCCACAAACTGGGTCCTCAATTTACCTTAGAAAGGATGGAAGGCTGAGTCAACCTTGAGCCTGGCAAGATTCAAACTTACTAACTGCAGACAGCTGGAGTTAAATTACAATGTATTAGTCTGCTGAACTATCCAGGCTCCTTGAAGTTGTTAAGTTAGTAATATGACTGTTAAGCGAATCTGGTTTCTTCATTTACTTTGCTTGGCACAAGGTCACAAAAGGTGATCACATGACCCTGGGACACTGCAATGTCCTCAATTTGAGTCAAGTCTCCAAGCATCTGAATTTTGATCATGTGACCATGGGGATGCTGCAATGATCATAAGCGTGAAAAAGGCTCATAAGTCACTTTTTCCAGTGCTGGTTACTAAGTGAAATGAGCAAATATCTGGTTTGCTGACCCTGCAGGGCATAAGCCAGTACTACACAATACTGCCAGATTTGCCGGATTGTGTTGAACACTCCTAACAGAAAGAATAAAAACAACAAGAGCAATAGAATATATATGGAGTGTTTTGCAAATCAAATTTGACTTAATAACTTTCTGCAATAAATGCTGTACTGTAGAGGTCCATTTAATAGGACCAAGAAGAAGCATTCTCTCTGAGGTGGCTCCCTCCCTATGGAATATCATCCCTACAGAAATAAACCTGGCCCCCTACTTTGACACTCTTCCAAAAGGACCTGAAGATATGGTTTTACCAAAGGACCTGGAGCCCATCAAGTCGTTGGTTTGATTGTTGTTACTGGGGTGGGGAGTGGGTAGGAATTTACCAGGTCTTGTATTTGGGGTTTTATTTTTATAAGCCATCCAGAGTCACATGAGTGAGTTGGGTGGGCATATTAGCTTTCTAAATATTATAATAAACATGACATGACATGACACGACACAACACAACCTAATGACATGACATGACATGACACGACACGACACGACACAACATGACAACAACATAAATATGCTACCTACAGTGGAGGAATGATTGGTGACATTGATGGAAGTTGCTGAGATGACACCCTGATTTCTTTCACCCCCAAAAAGCAATATCTACCTTTATTGCCAATGGAAAACCTTTTATAGACTTTTTCTGTGAATCAGAAAAAAAATAGCCTTATGATTTATGATTTTGATAATTAGAAAGAATAGATTTTAGAAGAATAGAGTTATGTTGTAACCTTAGAGCAAGAGATAAATTTATAATTTTACTTATGACTCCTATAAAAAAGATCAGAAGCTACGTCTTTTTTCTTTCTTTGGTTTTACATTTTTAGCTTTTTCTTTGATTTCTTTTTTTCCTTACTCTCTAGTAATCTCTATTAATTTTTTGTCTCCTTTCTTAAAATTGTTTGTGTGTGTGTGTATGTGTGTGTTCAGCCTATTTTTCTAATCATATTGACACCTAGATCTTTTGAAGCCATTGGGTTTTACATGATTCTGACTGTGATTTGAAAGGTCAGCTTGGAAGCCATGAGAAAATTTAATAATAAAGGGGCAATCAGTGTTGCTGGTAGGAGATTTATGATCAGAATGTTGACATTTTAAAACAGTTCAGAACAATTAGTTTTGTGTCTGTATGTATCATGTTTGAGAGGGTGAGATCCTGGTGTGAAATGTCTCCCACGAGACTTCTTTTTGTGCCAAAGGGAATTGTTCCTCTCCACAATTAATGAAACTATTTGCCGTTTCCTGTCTTTTTGAAGAGGGAAAAATAGCAATAGCACTTAGACTTATATACCGCTTTGCAGTGCTTTACAGCTCTCTCTAAGTGGTTTACAGAGTCAGCATATTGCCCCCAACAACAATCTGGGCCCTCATTTTAACAACTCGGAAGGATGGAAGGCTGAGTCAGCCTTGAGCCTGGTGAGATTTGAATTTCCAAATTGCAGAAGCCAACAGTCAGCAGAAGTAGCCTTTAGTACTGCACTCTAACTACTGCACCATTGTAATACACGAGGGGGAATATCCCCAAAATTGTATTAGTTCATTGTTAAATAAAATAGAGAGAAATAGAACAATGTTCTCCCATCCTATGCTCAAGAAAACACAGATAATCCTACCTAACCTGCTCACTTGAATGACACAATCATTTTGCATAGCTAGCCTAATGCAGACCAATGCAGTTTTCTATTCTCAAAAATATTGTGGGGTCCTTGGTGCGCTCTGAGTTTGGTGGTTTTCTTGCAGACAATTCATTCGCAAATTAGGTAACTATCAGTGCAATGTTGTTTTGCTCATACCTTTCCTCATGTCTTTGCAAACAGATAACTGATCAGTGGATTTCTCATCACAAAACTAGCAGAGAAAAATATATGATTGTTGATGCCTAAAAATACACATGAAATAATTGACAAACTAGAAAACTGGTGTCATGACTTTCTTATTAAAAACTAGGAACAACTCTGGTGCTGTCCAAGCTTGGTTGCTTCCTTTACCCAAATTATGTAACCTCCTCAGTGCACTGATTATGTTACCTAGTTTGCTAATGAAATGTCTATGTCAAACTGTGACATATTGACTATTTTGAGATAGCAGTGAAGTCTGACATGCAAGACATTTAACCCCACCCTTAGATATTTTTAACCCCCCCTTAGATATTTTTAACCCCCCCCCCCTTAGATATTTTTAATTGTTAATTTGATTTTAGTTGGGGTGTTTTAAATTATTGGGCCAAAATTTGTTTAATTCTTTTTAAACATTTTAAATTTTGTATGTGATGTTTTTATTCTTGGCTGTTCACCGCCCTGAGTCCAGTTCGGAGAAGGGTGATATAAAAAAATCTAATAAAATAAAAAAAAATAAAATAAAACCACCAAGCTCAGAGAGCACCAAGGATCTCACAGCCTGAGCTACAACTATTCTCTTCTATTGGTCTCATAAATATTCTCTGAAAAATATTAGATTTGAATATAGATCCTTGGAGGGAAACAGGATTACATGGGTATTTTTTGATTATATCTTCCCTTTCTGAAGCATAGAAATAATTGTTACAAATCCAGCCACAAGGCTGTGTCAACTGTATCCTCTGGATATTATTACATTATATTGCCCAAGAAATGAAGCCAACAGAGCCAATGGTGAAGACTGTGATTTGCCAACTTTTCTACTGATTCAAATAATTTATCTGGAAATGTGTGCTTTTGGGATATCTAACATAGAACTGATGTTTCAAAATTCATTAGCTCTACTACGAGGTCCCACTTAATAAGTTTAAAAATCGCTGTCTTTTAATATATAATTTCATGTTTACCTACTGTATCATTTTTATAATATTTCAATGAACAAAGAATTGAGGAAATAAACAGAAAAATCTGTGTGTTTTATGCAGGACAATCCAATCTTTTCTTCATTTACTGTAAAAAAGTGTACAACCTATAGTTTCGACTTGTTGTAGCAGATAATAAGATTTTAGCAAACAATTTATCCTTCTCTTGAGGAAAATCTATTTTTCAAATGTACATAAATGTCTGTTGCCTATATATGTGTGTGTGTTGAGAATGTAAAGACTTTAAAGAAAAAGGGGATAAAAAGCACAACCATACCACAGTTTTATTACTATTATTTTTAATTTATTTTCTGCGCAGCTTGATTTTCTACTAGAAAAAGAGGGTTTTTTTTTTAAAAAAAAGGCTGTGAATAATCCATCTAACCCCATCTAAAGATTGGGTGAAAATGACAGAATGATGTGACAAAATACCGTTTGTCTGAAGAGATTGGAAAAGACCATTTGCCATCTCTGGACTTAAAGGAGCTTTACTGTTCTTCTCCATGAACTTGGCATCTTTTGCTGCTTGTTCCTATAAGGCAACTGCAAATCCTGAACTGATGGGCTATAACAGGAGAGTTTCATCACAGGCAGCTTAAGATCCTTGCTGTCAACATAGGCAGCCCTTGCTGATTTTATGAATACTCAGAAACATCCAGTGGAATTCTTTATTCTAAATTAAAACCATGATGCAGTCCATATTTTATTTATTGCTACCATCCTGTCCCATTTCTATTCACCAAGGGCCTCATTTTCTATGCCTATTGACTAGTTCCAGGAAAATGCTGGATTTTGACCAGTGTTTATTAATTACAGATAGATAGATAGATAGATAGATAGATAGATAGATAGATAGATCTTATATCTATGTCATCTATCTATCTATCTATCTATCTATCTATCTATCTATCTATCTATCTCTATCCCTATCCCTATCTCTCTCTATATATATCTATATATCTATCTGTCTGTCTCTCTCTCTCTCTCTCATGTCTGTCTGTCTGTCTATCTATCTACCTACCTACCTACCTACCTACCTACCTACCTACCTACCTATATCAACAGATAGATAAATAGATAGATGATATAGATATAAGATCTATCTATCTATCTATCTATCTATCTATCTATCTATCTATCTATCTATCTATCTATCTAGATCTAAAGATATACAGAGATACAAAGATACAGAGATATAGATATAGATACATAGTATTCTTTTCTTGTGCTTTACCAGTTTTATATTTGTGTCAGCTTGGTTATTTAGGTAGATACAATTTAAAATGATAGAACATGTATAAATTATCAAGAAAGATGAGGAAGACACAGTTCAAATAATATTCAAGTACAAATCTATAAACTTTTCATAAATTCATTTGAGCTAAGAATTGGTGAGAAGAATTCATACAGTTAAATTATTTTTCTAGGATGAGGTGGTTGTAGTTCTTTTTGAGTCAGAATTGACTTCTGGTGATTGCCTGGACGAGTCCTTGCAGTTTTCTTGACAAGAATATTGAAAATGGTTTGCCATTATCTTCTTCCTATGGCTGAGAGAACATGACTGGCCCAAGGTCACCTGGTTTTCTTTACTTAAGGTGGGACTAGAACTCCCAGTCTCCCAGTTTCTAGCCTGATGCTTTAACTCAGGGGTATCAAACTCACGGCCCATAGGCCAGATATGTCATGTGCTGGCCACGCCCATGCCCAGTTTAGCAAAGGAGAAAAAAGTCATGATATGTCATGTGATGACACCGTGATGATATGAGATTAACATGCCTGCCTTAACTACTACACTAACTACGCTCTCAGGATGAATTTAGAATATAAGAAAGCTAAAGATGGAGATTTCAGCACATTAGACAGCTCACTGAAAGTTAACAACTGCTTGATGCTAGATTGAGTTTCATTTTAGCATAAAACTGTCGTATACTCCCTCCGTCCTTTGTGCCAATGGGAGGAAAGGAAACAAGGAAGAAATGAGGAGAAAAGTGGGTGGTGAAATATTATGGCTCTGGGGTTGGCATTTCTCAGCTCAGAGGTCTTACATTTCAGCAACCAAAGACAGCAACAAGGACATTTTTTGGTAAAACTCCCCACTTCCTTTAAATTGTCTGTACTGCATGTATGTTGGGTTGGTTGGGGTGAAACTATCTTTCATGCCATGCTGGGTGCCTCCTTTATGAAGGTTGAAATAGCAAAAGAAAATTTGTTTGGAGAGGAAAGCTTTACAAAGAAATAGCTTCTGCTACTGCCTACCACTACTATAGGTAAGGAATATGCTCTATCTACATCCACATCTATATTCACATCTATATCATCTGTCATCTATCCCATCATCTATTTGTATCTATTATTGAATGTTTTTATATAAAAGATAAACTTGAAAGAATATAAAGAAAAGTTAGGAGAAGGAAACAAAAGAAAAAAGTGAAAGCAGTACAGTTAAAGAAATAAAATAAGAGAAAGTGATAATTAAAGCAACAATTTCTGATTTTTGCAGCAATTACAAGCAAACTGATTAACCCTCTTCCCGCTTTCAAATTGCATTACAGAGATCACTTCTGTCCCATATTTAGCACTTCTTTCAACCAACAAATGCAGACATCATACTTTCCCAATTTTCAGCAAGATGTCCATTAGGGGTTTCCAGTCTTTTACAGAAGTACTAGTTGTTTTATCCCTCGCCAGACAGCTCAGTTTTGCCATTTCTGCTGCCATCTTTCCAATCTATTCCTCCACTGTGGGCATTTCAGTTTTTCTCCACTGATTCACATATAATAATCTTGCTGCAATGGCCATATATAAAATCAATCTTCTGAAGTCTCTTCTAAATGATAATCAGTAAGTCCAAATAAAAAAGAGCCTTCTGGTTTCATCTTAATATGTATTTTCAAAATTATTTGTATCAACATATCTATGTTTTTCTTTTTCATAAGCCTACCAGGCATGGTAAGATGTCTCTTCATGCTTTTCACATTTCCAACATTGACTACAAATACCTTTATGTATTTCAGATCATTTCTCTGGTGTTGTATACCAGCAGTACATCAATATATATATATATATATATATATATATATATATATATATATATATATATATATATATATATATATATATATATATTCTCTTAAATTGTAACGTGAATTTTTACCCTTTTACCCACATTTTCTCCCATCTATTCATTTGTATGTTATGACCAGAATTCTTAGTCTTTAACATGTTCTTCCATTTCAAATCAACAAAAGTTTATATATATTTGCAATCTCATGTTCATCATTTGTTCATAGCTCAGTTTCAAATTCCATCTTGTTATTAAATTCTTTTTTCCCCTCTGTATTAAATCTTCCTCTTATTTGTGCATTTGGAAACAATCAAAAACTAAATCCCTTTGCAATCAATTGTTCTTCTGATTTTTTTTTTTAAAATGTACCCAATTATGGTTGGAGACATTAATACACCAGAAGAGTTCTTCATGTTCCTGTACTAAGGCAATATACCTAAAATATTTTCTTGAAGATGCTACCTGAAAAAGAAAGCTGAGAAAATGAAGAAACACTTTATAAGCAATCCTATGTAGCAATCTCCAAAGGCAGGCTGCTGTATGCATGTTCTATCCCTTTGCCAAAAAAGAGAGCATCTTAAATGACCAAATCTATTTTGGAGGTTAGTACCTGTTTTTGTACTTTCTATATTTTTTTCACTGGAGATATATCTATACTGTATATCTATAATCTATATATCTATATATCTATATATGATATATCTATTATTTAGCATTGATATCATCTATTTATATCTATCTTTCTATCTGTCTGTCTGTCTGCCCGTCCGTCCATCCATCCATATCTCTCTCTCTCTCTCTCTCTCTCTCTCTCTCTCTCTCTCTCTCTCTCCCTCTCTCTCTCTCTCTCTCTCTCTCTGTGTGTGTGTGTGTGTACCTGTATATGTATATGTACACACACACACACACACACACACACACAATCTGACACGAACAGGGGACATTACTAAAGATGCTTAAGAGTACTTGGATTACTCCCTTGTCAATTCATATTTTTTTTCCAACTTAAGCTATCTCACAGGAAGGTTTGAAGATAAATTGAGCAAGAGAGAGAACCTTACATAATCTTGAGTTCTAACAGAATAGTAAATAGTTCAGGCCTCACTAGACTTGGGGTTCTTAGTAGTTAGCCTAAGGCTTGGTAACAATACCCATATCCAATGTTTATCTGCAGAACCAGCACTATTGAAATGGTTGACTGTTTCATGGCATATATTTGGCTACCAGTGAGCAGTACACTCTGTTGTACATTACCACTGAACAGTACAATACCCATTAGGAGTCCTGAGGTCAAAAGACTACTGTCCCCCCTGAAGCTGACCTGGCTGTGGCCATCTTGGAGCTTCAGTGCTGTCACACTGGAGCGAGGGATAGGGAGGGGGATTAGAGATAGGTGGGATTGTGTAGTCAAAATAAAATACTTTCTCTTGGGAACCAAGGACGTTCTCACACCTAGCTGGAGGAAGGAGGAGTGATGTCACCAGACCTCAGGACGCTACAGTGATTGGGCCATATGACTGATTGTTTGGGGTTGGGGAAAAAACTTTTATTTAGGTGAAAACCAAGGGGCCTTTCAGAGTTGGTTTTCCCCAGATATTTGCCAATATAGCAATAACAATAGCACTTAGACTTATATACTGCTTTACAGTGCTTTACAGCCCCTCTCTAAGTGGTTTACAGAGTCAGCATATTGCCCCCAACAATTTGGGTCCTCATTTTACCCACCTCAAAAGGATAGAAGGCTGAGTCAACCTTAAGCCTGGTGGGATTTGAACTACTAAATTGCAGGCAGCCAGCAGGCAGCCGAAGTAGCCTGCAGTACTGCACTCTAATCTCTGCACCACCCAAGGCTTTCTGATATTTCAAATAAAGCTATTCTTTGAGGAATTCACCTGCTTCGGAGTTCTTGCTTGCAGTGGATCTATTTGTTGGAACCCTGACAACTACACTGCTGATTGATCAGTACATTTTTATTTATTTAATCTATTTAATATCCAATCTTCAACTTGAAACAAGATTTCTTTGCCATTGAATGTCAATCTGTTATTTACACTTTTTTATTCATAATGGGCAACGTTTCATGCAGCAGATCACTTCTGTATTAATGTCTCCAACCATAAGTTAATACATTTTAAAAAATCAGAAGCTCTAAAATATCTCTGGCTAGATAAAAATGAGCTGGATAAAAAATATATGTACTGTAGTATTTGAACATAACTGGCTGTGGAAATCAGATCTTACAGGCAAGATTACAGAATTAAATTTAAAAATCTTTATCCTCTGGAAAGAAGTGCAGCATTAGTGTCATCTTCATATTTTGCTTCTATTGCCAATCATTAAGGCAAAATATGATACATTTAATTTGAAAATATTAAAAAATAAAGGCTATTAGTGGTAGTGTGGCAGCCTTAACTTTCAAGCAAATAAATAAATAAAATAAACCTCTCAATATACTTCAAAAGATGGTTCTGTGGAAAAATCAAATTGTGGCTCAAATGGCTCAAATAATCTGAATTATTTTAAGTATAATGATCATTAGCAAGAGGTGAAATATGTAATATATATATGCAAATACAGTATATTACTCCAGTTTATCATGAGAAAATAAAAAATATACAACTACAATAACAATCATATACCCAACCATGAAAAATTGGTTGGGACAAACAATAACTCCAGATTTATTTCCTTAAAGCAGTTTCCAATTATGTGGAATATAAATAACCCCAATGGATGCAGGAGAAAAAAAAATAAACATACAGTTTCTGAGATTGACTTCTTTGGCAATTCTTTTTGTCTTTTAAATTAATGTTTCAAACTTTTCACTCCTGCTTAAAAACGCTGCTTTCTAAAGCCATCAGGAATAACTCCTGTTAAGACTCAAACCAACCTCTATTTTTTCCTCGATTAGCTGAGAAACATTTTTGTACGCTATGCAGCAAGGCATGCATTGATATTTCTAGCAGTTGTTTTCGGACATTTGGCTGGTGTAATGCTGTGCCATATCTTATCTGAACTTTTCATGCAAACAAATTCATGTGCAGACACCCAGAAAGAGTCACATTAAGCATTTCCGTGAAGATTTCTTAGCTGTTTCCTTATGCCATATAAATGAACTCGATCATTTGAATTTTCATATTCTAATCAGAGCTAGTCAGGAATACTGGTAAGGCAAGTTTTAGCAATTAGGTTATTCTTCATAATATGTAGCAGAAGTGTGTATAGAATTAATGAAACAAATAAATATTAGTTTACATTTTAATATTTTACATTGTATCATCTATCTGGAGACTTTTCTGCATAGAGAAGCCATAATTTATTTAATATTATATCTTCTACTCCAGATAGATGATACAATGTAAAATATTAAAATGTAAACTAATATTTACTTGTTTCATTAATTGTTTTATTAATTTCCAGGGGGGGAAAAAAGGTTTTCTGGAAATATATGATACATGGACTAGGCTGGTTTTTATGAAAGGGATTGGTGAGGGATTGATTTGAAATAGATTTATTCAGTCTGGTAGAGATTTAATAATAATAATGAAAAGCTACCAGCTCAATGTAACTTTATGTTCGCTAGACAGATAATAAGACTAGTAGAAAATCAAAAATTAACTGCTAAACAAATGAAAATAGCACCCAATCATTCAATCTGACAATAACAGTTAAACTGTTCTACATTAGCATAGTACACAAAATTGTCTGCTACAAGGTCTTACCTGTCAACGACTTCTTCAGCTTCAACCACCATCCCTGTCCTACTGTCCCAATTTATCTGTACTTACTTCCTTTGTTTATGTTTATGTTTATACCCATACCTGCTATCTTGTACATGTTTGACAAATAAATAAAATAAAATAAATAAAATAAGATGATCAGTTCTTGAAAAGATATTCCAAAGGAAAAGAGATAAAGGCATATTTTTTTTAAAAAAATGATTTATATGCCGCCCTTCTCCAGAGACTTAGGGCGGCTTACAATGCGCTAAGCAGTAGCCTTCATTCTTTTGTATATTTATACAAAGTCAGCTTATTGCACCCACAACTGGGTCCTCAATTTACCTACCTTAGAAAGGATGGAAGGCTGAGTCAACCTTGAGCCTTGGCGAGATTCGAACCTGCAGTAATTGCAGGCAGCTGGTCTTAATAACCAGCTTAATAACAGGGTGCCTTAGACCACTGTACTACCAAGGCTCTTATATGACAGATTTTCTGAAAAGAGGCCATTCTCATGCACAGGATCCAATATTGAGAAGACTTTGGCTTCAGTTTTCATGGGCCACATTTCCATCAGTATGAGCAACCTTGGTATTTAGCAAATTACTATATGAGAAGGCCACCCTTAAATTACCAGATATATAGAACTCTATAAGGGATGTGGTGGCTCAGTGGCTAAGATGCTGAACTTGTTGATCAAAAGGTTGGCAGTTCAGCGGTTCGAATCCCTAGTGCTGCATAATGGGGTGAGCTCCTGTTACTTGTCCCAGCTTCTGCCAACCTAGCAGTTTGAAAGCACATAGAAAATGCAAGTAGAAAAATTGGGATCACCTTTTGTGGGAAGGTAACCACATTCCGTCCGCCTTTGGCATTTAGTCATGCCACCCACATGACCACAGAGACATCTTCGGACAGCGCTGGCTCTTTGAAACAGAGATGTGCACTGCCCCCTAGAATCAGGAATGACTAGCACATATGTGTGAGGGGAACCTTTACCTTTGCCTTTATAGAACTCTATAAATTAAAACCATCCCTTTGAACTGGACTCAGAAACGTAGCTATAAGGAGCTAGTTAGTTTCTTTCTTTCTTTCTTTCTTTCTTTCTTTCTTTCTTTCTTTCCCTTCCTTCCGTCCTTCCTTCCTTCCTTCTCTTTCTTTCTTTCTTTCTTTCTTTCTTTCTTTCTTTCTTTCTTTCTTTCTTTCTTTCTTTCTTTCTTTCTTTCTTTCTTTCTTTCCTTCTTTCCAAAGATAAACTTTTTTGGTTCATATTAGTTGAATCCTAGACTAGCTGTGGTTTCTGGACTGTCTTCAAATAAATATTAATCATCTGGCCTAGAGGTTTGCTCATTTACTGTTTTAATTTATATGGCCTTCCATGACTGCGGGTGGCTAGCAACAGTTAAAAACATCATAAAACACATAACTATAAAAACACAAGTTAACAGAGATGGAATTACTAGAGCCAAGTTATGCCAATGTAGATTTATCAGTCTCAGTTGATAGAAAGCTGCGGGTGCCAGTAAACCAACTGAAACTGCAGTGATAAAAATGAATCAAATACCATGTTCCGATTACTAAATTGCAACTCTTCTTAAATATTTATTTGTTATGTCAGATCACAGGTAAGAAAATGCGGGGATTGGGTTGTGATGTAACCACATACATTTCATCATTTTCATGTTATCATGGTTTATACTGGAGGCCCAGGGATATTACTTATCAAAAGACACCTATTTTTGCAAGAAAGCATTTTCAACATATGTACTCTTCTTACTGGGCCTTGAGTTCATATTATCTCTAATCATAATCCTGTGATCAAGGACTGGAGCATAAAATATAAAAAGAACAGTTGCAGGAATTGGGTAGATCTAGTTTAATGAAAAGAAGGACTAGGGGTGACATGATAGCAGTGTTCTGATATCTTAGGGGCTGCCATAAACAGGAGGAAGTCAAGCTATTCTCCAAAGCACCTGAGGGCAGGACAAGAAGCAATGGATGAAAACTAATCAAGGAGAGAAGCAACAATTAACCAGTGGAACAACTTGCCTCCAGAAGTTGTAAATTCTCCAACACTGGAAGTTTTTAAGAAGAGATTGGACAACCAATTTGTCTGAAATGATATAGGATTTCCTGCTTGAGCAGGAAGTTGGAGCAGAAGACCTCCAAGCTCCCTTCCAACTCTGTTAATTCTCTATTCTAATCTCTGTTTGGCCAACTCCTTCTCTAAATCAGACAAGTTAAGATTTCTTCCTCCTTAAAAAAAACCCTAATATCTATGGAGATTCTCAGTTATGGTTGTCCCAAAGGTACTTTTTATAAAAAGGCAATGGAAGAAATGAACTGAAGAAACTTCTTGGATGAGAAGGAAAATGTCTTCTAGGAAAAATAAAGTCCAGTTGTCTTTTGAAAAAGCACGTTTGGCTTTAAAAACCCAATATTTCTCATTTTTGGCTTGGAACTGTCTCTCAAAGCGCACATGTGAGGTCTCCTTATATTCCTATAAGATTCTCCTTTTTGCATGAAGCCTTGAAACAACTTCCTAGTGCAGGGGTCTGCAACCTTAAGCACTCAAAGAGCCATTTGGACCCATTTCCCACAGAAAAGAAAACATCGGGAGCCACAAAACCTGGGTGGGCATGGCCAGCTCGATGTCACTCTTCCATCAGTCACATGACACCCCCCCCCCAGCAATACCTACCCAGCTGGTCATTAGGGCAGAGAACCAGTTGTTAAAAAACACTGGGAACCACAAAACCCTTTTGACATATCTCTCTCTCCCCTCCCCTCCCGCCCCCTCCCTCTCTGTATCTTTCTATGTCTCTCTCACCCTCTCTCTGTATCTCTCTGTCTCTGCCCTGACCACTTCTCCATTCCCCGCCATCACCCTTACCTTCTCAGGCCAGGCGAGGAGTGACTGGGAGGGGAGGGCGAGGGGCGGGGCCAGCCAATAGTTGGATCACCCAACAGGGAGCCACAGCAGAGGGCCCAAAGAGCCGCATGTGGCTCCGGAGCCGCAAGTTGCTGACCCCTGTCCTAGTGCGTATATCCTGGTTGAAACTAAGACAAAATACATATATTTGAAATAGCTACACACTACTCCTCTGTTTGCTCATTTTTCTATTTCCCTCCCCTTCTTATTTGGCATCCCCTGTATTTTTTCTTTCTTGGAAAGCTAAGGATGTGTCATACTCATTCTTTATAAAGCATGATGCACCCAGATGGTGCAGTATAAATAGAATCTCTATAGCTGTAGAACAGGAAACAAGGTGTAGTGGGAAGAAGAAGGGAGGTATACAAGGCATAGCTGCTTGCCTCTATAGGTCTATAATACACCACTGTTGTTTTCTTAGCCAATTATCAGCTAAATCTCAGTAGTCCACTCATAATAATTATACCTCCTCCTCATTTGCTGTTTTATATATAACCAAGAGTGCAGAGGGAATGTTTTTCTCCACAAACATTTTTGTACCGTAAAGCAAAAACTATGAAGATTTCATAGCTGCAGCAACAATCATTAAAAAGAACCATTTAATTTTTCCACCATATTTATTTTATTTTATTTTTATTTTATTTTTATTTGTCAAGAACGTATTAGGTAATTTATATAAGTATGAATTGAATACATAAAAATAGATACAAATAGAGGAAACATTAGTCCAGGGACGGTAGGCACACTGGTGCTCTTACGTACGCCCCTTACAGACTTCTTAGGAATCGGGTGAGGTCAACAGTAGACAGTCTTAGGTTAAAATTTTGGGGGTTTTGGGATGAAACCACAGAGTCAGGTCGTGCATTCCAGGCATTGACCACTCTGTTGCTGAAGTCATATTTTCTGCAATCAAGTTTGGAGCGGTTCACTTGAAGTTTGTATCTATTGTGTGCTCGTGTATTGTTGTGGTTGAAGCTGAAATAGTCATTGACATTGTAGCAGATAATTGTATGAGCTAGGCTTAGGTCATACTGAAGATGGTGTAGTTCTAAGTTTTTTAGGCCCAGAATTTCAAGTCTGGTGGCATAGGAGTGGAGGGCTCTTCTTGTGAAATATTTCTTGACAAGTTTGATTATATTAATGTATGATATGCAGTGCGGGTTCCAGACAGATCTTCACTTCTGAAGGATGATCAATCTTTCTGCTCATTGTGCTACAAATAAGTCTATCTATCTATCTATCTATCTATCTATCTATCTATCTATCTATCTATCTCATCATATTAAACTCTACCAATCTTTGGAACATATGAAAAAGCACAAAATGGATTGTCATCCTTTTAAAAAAAAAAGGCTCGAAGGATCATATTTTTAACAGAGGAAGATGAGACTGAAATCAGAAAGTGAAGCTCATCATCGCAACCAAGAAAGGTTTCACCTTGTTATATTCTGTTAGTGAATTTTGTACCAATTAGTCAAGGAAATGTTCTCAATCAATTTTATTTAGTCTGGAAGAGCTGAGCCAAAATGAGATGTACCTTCTTTTGGAAAACTTTCACAAGATTTCACCCATTGCAGTAACCGGAAAGATTACAACTTCTCTGTCCTAGTAGTACAAGGCATTGTCCTCACATTTAATTGGCTTTGCAGTGTCGTAACATCGGTTTTATAGTATTTGTGCATCCTAGTGTCTAATGAATCCCGATTAGTTGGAATCTCTCTTTTTTAATTTGAAAACATTGATTTAAAAAAAAGTCCATTTGGGGGAATTAGACCATTTAAAATGTGTTAAATGTTTCTTTTTTTTTTTTTAAGGCAAACTTTTCGTATAGCTCTACCAATCATATTCTCCATGATGATAGAAAATATAGATGTTAAAGAAAAAGAAATATGGTTCTAATTGAAAAAGGAATATTTTTACTGCCTGCTAAAAGGAAGATCTATTTTTGTAAAAAAATCTCTTGTGACTTACAGCCCAAAAGGGGACGGATAGTTGAGATACAGCTACATTATGCCTCTTGAGATAGAACTCTCAGTTTCAAACTCAATATTTAAAAGGACTAAATCAATCTTGACAACATGGTTACATTTAACAGATGCTAGTTCTGACAAAGGATCTGTCCATGCAACAAATAATTCAGATCCATTTCTTGATGTTCTTGACATAAATGCACATTAGTGAACATCATTGCTCTCTGTTCATTATGAGAGCATAATCAGACACCTCTAACTGTGGAACTGGCTAGAAAAAATGATGAAATAACTGATTCTTGAACAACTCTTGAGTCAATACTGTTCCTTGAAAATAAAAATAAGTAGCAGTGTACTAAGGGTGGTAAATCTTAAAAGCTTGATCACATTCAACATACTGTAAATCTGATCATTATTAGTCTTGTATGTGTTCTGGGAAGAGTAACATGTTCTTCAAGTTGTGGATAGAGCTAATACATGCATTTATGCTGCTATGTTGCTATGCTTCTGTGTTATAAGTCCAAAACAGAGCTCTGCTGATATGCTTCTTCTTTGCATGACTGGCAGAGAAGACACATGCAAAGAGAATAGCCAGTTTTGGTAACAGTAACCGAGTTGGAAGGAACCTTAGAGGTCATCTAGTCCAACCCCCTGCTCACGCAGGGGACCTATACTAGGGATTCAAATTGCTGAATTGCCGACATTTCTGATCAACAAACTCAATGTCTTAGCCACTGACCTTAGCCAGCCAGTTTACTTCGCTTATGCTTCATGAAAGGTTTGCATACCCAATTCTGCTTTAATCAACCTGAAGACTAAGGATATCTTTTACTATTCTCATTTCTTGTGAGGTACATCATTGTTCTGGAATGTTCCAAAGGACCATAAGAATGGGCCTCTGGTACTACTCACTATGAAAAAGAAGTAAGATGAGTGGGTAAGCTGCAAAATTATGTTGCCATATAATTTTATTTGGTTTCCAAGCTGTGGTGAATCCTTAATGTAGGAGACGGTACTGTCGCATGCCTTAAAGAAGGGAGTGGTTTGACCTCTTGTTAGCAGATGACTCTTGGATCCAACCGAGTTGGATATCCAGTCTCCAAATTTTCCTTTTCGGGAAAGGAATTCTGAATGTTAGGTGCTCATTTTAAGGGAGTTCTGGGTGAAGGAGATTATCTTTTTTTGGTCAGGATTCAGGATGCGTTATAACACCAAAACAGCACTGGTTATATATATAGATCACCTCTGGGAAACTCGAAATGAAATTGGTATCGATTCTAGCCCTCCTTAGTGACAATAGATTGTCAATAGTATTGACAATCTATTCTCTAGAACAGGGGTCCTCAAACTTGGCAGCTTGAAGACTTGTGGACTTCAACTCCCAGAATTCTCCAGCCAGCTGGAAGTGCCGGTTACCATCTTTAAAATCCAGAATGCACATAGTGACAGGTTATTTGTCAGATTGCCCTTTTCCTGAGAGTATCCATCTGTTCCATCCCATTGCATAGGTGGGCGCACTCTAGTCACTTCCCTTAAATGTAAAGGAATGTAATATATCATATTTTTCTGTCTATAAAATGATACTTTTTTCTTAAAAATATTTATCTAAAAATGGGGGGGAGCATCTGATATACGGGGGCCTGAGAGGAGAACTGCGATTGTGAAACTGCTAATATCTTATCTCTGCAAACTAGCCTCATGAGCAAAACTTCCGATTGCAGAGACAAGCTAATAGATTTCCTCCAATCATGAGCCATGTAACTGACATCAGCTGATGCCGCAGAGAGCGTGTAGCCAGTGCCCAGATGCAACAGGGAGCAGTAATGTTGGAGCGTTCTGAGCCCATAAAAATTTCAGAAAACACAAAAATAAATACCGGTACCGGTAAGTGAATGTCTTATTCTGCAGAATAAATGTCTTCGATTTCATCTTTAAAATATTGATTTCTGAATTTTGAGCAAGAAAAGTGGTGGTGGTGGTGGGTGTCCTATACATGGGGGTGTTTTATAGATGGAAAAAATACAGTAAGCCATTGTAAGTCAAATAAAAAAAAGATATCTTATTTATTTATTTATTTATTTATTTATTTATTTATTTATTTATTTACTTACCTACTTACTTACTTACTTACTTACTTATTTATTTATTTATTTATTTATTTATTTATTTATTTATTTATTTATTTATTTATTGGTTCGATTTATATGCCGCCCTTCTCCAGAGACTCAGGGCGGCTTTCAATGCATTAAGCAATAGCCTTCATACTTTTTATATACCTGCTTAGTAGGGCTTTTGCGCCCCCCCCAAGCGGTGTTCTTTTTTATACAAAGTCAGCTTATTGCCCCCACAATCCGGGTCCTCATTTTACCTACCTCAAAAGGATGGAAGGCTGAGTCAACCTTGAGCCTGGTGAGATTTGAACTTGCAGTAATTGCAGGCAGCTGGTGTTACTTAACAGCACTTTAGTCTGCTGCACCACCAAGGATCTTAAAAGGCGGATGAAGTAATATAGCAATATATGAGACAATGGCTGTATTTCTCCTATCAATAGTATATATTGATTTTGTAATGGTATTTGGAGTGGTAGATAGGCAAAATCCTGATATAACTGAACTTCTTGAAAATAAGACTGAGACCCAGAATCCAAAACAAAATTTTGGGGTGCGATAGATTGTAGGGTCCTCGGATTAATCTATAAACCATCTTCTGTCTTAAGCATCTTCTATGGCTCTGAAACATTAATGGGCCTTCTTGTGAGAACTTGCAGATGACTCCAAATATTATTGAGACAACTTTAAGCTGAGCTCTCCTTTTAAATGCTAGTGGATATTCTGACAAAATATGGCAAGTAGTTTTCATTAAAAAAAGGAAAAGTTTAAGAAACCAATACTCTTAGAACACTAATGCTACTTGTTAACTTGGCAGTGCAATCAATATGGTTCTAGCTGTGGATGTCAGTTTCTAAAGAGAAACAGCAGACATTTCTGTGGAGTGTATCAATGAGACATAATGCAGTATTGAAATTAACACTAGCGCATTCAGGCATGACAGCTCAGGGTAATGAGTAAGTGTCATCTTTTTTTTTTTGAAAGTTTACATCTATTTTAATTGCTGTCATTACCCAACTGGGTGTGTTTCTTCTACCGCTATTCCTATAAGTGACTAGGAAGGAAAAATAGAACAAAGCCGCCTCCTTGAAAGCAGATCATATCATAGTGCAGTGATCGCTAACCTTTTTGCTGTTGTGTGCCAAAAGTGGGGGAAGCGCGGGGGGGTTGTGTGTGTGCATGCCCACACCCATAATTCAATGCCCCCTGCCCCCCTGTGCATGTGCACACAATCCCCCGTGCTCCACTGGCATGGTGGTCCCAGTAGGAACCTGGGGAGGGCAAAAACAGCCTTCCCCACCCCCTAGAGGCCTTCCCGAGGCCAGAAACGGCCCCTTTCCCAACTTCCAGTGGGCCTGGAAGGCCCAAAAATCAGCTGGCCAGTGCGTGTATGCATGCTGGAGCTGACCTAGGGCAATGCTCGCGTTCCCACAGATATGGCTCCGCGTGCCACCTGTGGCACACGTGCCATTGGTTCGCCATCACGGTCATAGTGTATGCAAAATAACTATTTTGTCATTATTTATCATGGGGACTCATTGGGAAAGACCCTAATGTTGGGAAAGATTGAAGGCAAAAAGAGAAGGGGATGGCGGAACATGAGATGGTTAGATAGTGTCATTCCAAACAATTCCAAACAAGGAATTTGGGAAAATTCCGAGAGACAATGAAGGACGGGGGGCATGGTGTGCTGTGGTCCTTGGGGTTATGAAGAGTTGGGCATGACTTAGTGACTGAACAACATAATGTTTCAGTGCAGCTGCTATAATCCCCATTTAATTTTCATGTTTGTTCAACAACAACACTCTATGAATGTATAAAGTACTTCACTGCTTTTTAAGAGCAGTTTTCAAAACATCCTCTAAAGGTTGCTAATCATCACGGATCATCTAGTCTTTCATGGATCTGCTGCTAAATCTTGGCCTCTTGAAAAAAAAATATTTAGAATGTTTCAGAGTGTACATTTCTTTCTTCTGGAACCCATCAGCAGAGGGTCATGCCCTAGAAAGTGCTTGACATTTAAGTATTGCTGGAGAATATCAGAATGAGTGGATGAGGCCACAAGTTTGCAATTAGGGTAAGCTAATTATGCACTGAACAATTTTGTCCAGACATAGACTTTGTAACCATGTGTGTCATTCTACTGGATTGCCTACTTTTGAGTTGGAAGTGAGGAAACTTCACCATCACCATGATCAAAAATATATAAATGCTTCTCTTATCCAAGTGGGGAGTCCTAGGATTGTTTGAGTCTTCTGGGATTTTTTTCCTCAAACAAACTTGTCCAAATATTCCATGCTATAAAATTTATTCATTAAATTTATATGCCACCCATCTCAGTGACTCTGAGAGGTTTACAAAATGGTCAGATATATTAAGAATGAGCTATTCATGGACAGCAGACTATTTATGGCCTCCAATATTCTGTTTGCATTCCCTGACTCACACCAAGATTTTGCACAGAAATTGGGTGATTGAGTTGCAATTTTCAAAGACAACGAAAGGCTTGACCTGGGAGTTTTAAGAGTTTTTTAAAGGTAAGACTGGGAATACAAAACCTCCTGTCAGGCCTGGAAGGCATCTTTTGCATTGGACTTTCAGGCTTGCCACATTTAGTGCTATGGGAAACTGGGTGGGGTGGGGGGGGTGGGGGTGGATTGTATGGAGCTGGGGAGATATAGAGTCATAATAACATTCCTTTCTCTGAGAGTCAAGGACATCTTGCCTTGGACTTGGAGGGATATGACTGGGAGGCATCTCCAGTAGGGACGGTGCATTGATTGGGCCATGTGATGGACATGTGGATGCTGGATTTTCATTTGAGTGGGGAAAACCTGGAAGCTTTCAGATTCGGGTTTTCCCAAATGTACCAATATGACATCTCTAATAAAATGGAACTTTGAGGAACTTCAAGCCTCGGAGTCTTCTTTCCTTGGGGTTGTTACTTGGAACCCTGACACCTCCATGGTAAAGCAACACTCCCATTTCTACTTTTAAACCATTTCATTCCTCCTAAATCAATGACACAACATCAGCAGCAACAATATAATGACCACAGGAACATGCTTATCATGGCAGGCACAATGATTCTTTGGCAAGGTAATGGATATTATAGCCCTTGACCCATAAGGAGGTCTGGTTGATCTTCTGAGAAATGGACAAAAGTTATTTCTGTGTACTTCTATGAACCCCCAATGAAGACAATACAGCCTATCAAAATCAAGATAGTGGCTAAAGTCTGTATTCATATATAATGGAAAACCAGGTAGCTGTTGTCTTCTATCCAATTCAAATGGAAATCTTCTGTTTCCATTTTTGATCTAAATCTCTTCCATTTGGTTCCCAGAACTGTAGTCTGATCTAAATGTCAGTTAAAAAGAACAATGAGATTTATCTTCTATGCATCTGTAGCAGTTGCTGGTTTTGACCCAACTGGCCAGGAAAGGCTGCAGCTGTATCTCCTGGTTTCCAACACGATCTGCATATTTAGGGAGGAAATATAGCAAGCAGGATCTCAGAAAGAACAAGGTGGCTCAACCATAGATACTGGGTAAGAGTATAATTCTTGAAAAATGCCCCAAACCTTTCCCTCACTGATCCTATTAGCTTCAGAACATTAAGCTTCAAAATCAGCCACTGATGCATAAAAGGTTTATCAAAAGCTTGAACTAATTTGGAAGTTGCTTTCTGGATGACTCTTAAGGGAACCCAAGATTTGAGGGTCATTTTTAATATCTTAACTAATAGTTTAATATCTACCTGACATAAGCAATAGTCTATAAATTGCAATAATTTGGTCCTAGTAAAGGTCTAAAACTGCCATTCTTTTGCTCTTTAGAAATCCCTCCTGGCACTTAATAAATGTATTTTTATGAACAGGGAAAGTGCAGTATATGGTGGCTTCTAATAAAATAGCACCTCGGCCCATAGGTAAGGGACATCCAAAATATTCTAAAGCTGCAAATGATATTTATTTCCATATTTTCTTAGGGGAACTTTCTTAGGCACATCCCAAAGTCTTAAGTGGGGATAAGTGGAGTATTCTTTTTCTCTTAAATTCCAATTGAAATACTTAGGTGGATTGCTACCTTTTATTATGATTTAGAGTGGCACGTCTATGGATAAATTCATTGTTTCTGAGTTTATTGGCATTATTGTGTTGCCTACTATGAGCTTTTGTGGGCTAATATGGCTTTTGACGAATAATCCCAATGGTTTCAACATAATTAATTTCCACTGACAGTAACTAGGATTTCAAAAGCACAAACTGATTTCCATCTTTTAACCACACCAGTGTTTACCTAAGGCTAAGATAAACTAGATAAACTGCATTTTACTTATTCAGATAATAACTATTGAACTTTTCATAGATCTGTCAATAACACAGTGTACGTATAGTTTTTCAGATTCACAAAAGTTAAATGGAATCTTGCAACTAGGAGAAAGCTTAGTATATTGTAGATATGGTGTGGGGCACCTTTCACTAAGCTAAATGTATATTTTTGGTTTGTGTGAAGGTCTCCCCACTTACACAGTTTGTATTAAGATTGGTGGTCCTTTGGAAAGCCTAAACACTAATTTTTTCCAGGCATTAAGCTTAGACCAACTCTTTGAGAGGAGTCTGGAATGCGTATATCAAGATCAACAGATCATTCAGGCTATGAGTGATGAGATGCATAGTACGATGCATCATAACAACTGATACTTGAAGGACCTTTTCAAAATTATTGGGTGCTCTCAGATGGGTATGTTAAGGTTCCCATGCCACAAGAAGTAATATCAGAGCAGTTAGAGATGGCATTCTTAAATTGTGGCCCGTATCTTATGGAACAGTCTTCCCACAGAGGAGACAATGTTGACAACTCTGGCATCATTCCAGAATATTGGTATGTCTAATTTCTTGATAACTTGCCAATATGTACCTTGGTGACTGCCTGGATTAGGCATTCCTTACCATTTTTTAGAAATGGTAATGACAATGAAGGTGGATTTTCCAGTTAGGATAGCTAACTTTTAAACATTTTGGGGTTTTTTGTAGGCCTTTGCATCAGTTTTGATTCCTGGAAATTTCCTGGGCTAGTCCTTGAAATTTTCTCGGTAAAATTTCAGAAAGGGTTTGCCATTGCCTGTTTCCTAGGGCTGGGAGAGAGGGACTGGCCCAAGGTTAGAGGGGCAATTTGCATATCAACTTGGCAAAGACTGCCCTGCCACTTGAGTGGCAGTCAAGAGTTCAGGAGGACTATATGTTGAAACCATATCCTTTGTGGGAGGATGTGACCCTGCTCTGAGTAAATATCTGGACCAGTAGTAATATTTGGCAATAGATTGGGTGACTAGCAATTCCATTTTGATACAATTCAATCTGAGATTGCTTTGCTCTAGCCAGGTGTTCACAGCTCCAGGCTTCAAGACTTCCATTATTTCCTTGGGTTATGAGTGTCATTAACATACTATGACATCTTAATCTGAACTGACAAAGTAGATTTCATGTCATTGTTGAACCATAGGGGAGGGCACCAAATGTGGTGATGCCCCCATTGAAGCAGTGGAGTCTTGACTGGAACTTCTCAGACATCAAAGAGCAAATGGTGCTCCAGTTGTCAACCTTTTTAGTGGCAGACAAGTATACATAGTTTATTTATTGGTTTGATTTATTGGTTTGATTTATATGCCACCCTTGATGACATAAAAGATCTCTGGGAGGTATAACAGGACAAATGGGGCACATTCTTCCCCTCCCCTCATCCAGGACCCAACAAAAGTCATCCAACAGGGTGATTAGTTTTGTTTCTTTCCCATGACCAGGTTTGAATCCCACTGAATTCGACCACATCTACTTTTAATAGTATAAGCCACATTATGTAATAAAGATTTCACTGAACTGTTGATCATGCTCAGAAAAATCACTCTGCTGTTGCTGGACTTGTCTTCTATAAATTATGAAGACATGGCCAATTCAAATATGTCACTATTTCACCTTCTCTTCCAAATCTTACATCTCTATCAGGAATGAGCGTACTGGCAAAAAACAAAAACCCACCTCACAGTTTCCAGAATCTTTTATGGGTGGCTCAGTGGCTAAGACGCTGAGCTTGCCAATCAAAAGGTCAGCAGTTCAGCGGTTCAAATCCCTAATGCCACATAATGGGGTGAGCTCCCGTTACTTGTCCCAGCTTCTGCCAACCTAGCAGTTTGAAAGCATGTAAAAAATACAAGTAGAAAAATAGAGACCACCTTTGGTGAGAAAGTAACAGCATTCCGTGCGCCTTTGGCATTTAGTCATGCCTACCACATGACCACGGAGACATCTTCGGACAGCGCTGGCTCTTTGGCTTTGAAACGGAGATGACCACCACCCCCTAGAGTCGGGAATGACTAGTACATATGTGCAAAGGGAACCTTTACCTTAAGCAAGGGCTATGTATTTTCTGTTTGGTGAAATTGGTTTCCATCCATCCATCCATCCATCCATCCATCCATCCATCATTGAAGACAGGCATAAATGGCTCAAGGCCCTTACAAAATCAGGACAGTCTTCAAAGGACATGACTTAAACCAATTGTAGGAACATAAAGTACAATAAAAATGATTCTCAGGAGGGCCAAGAAAATGGAATATAAAATAAAGTAAAGATAGAACTGAAAATCAAATCAAAATTAAGACAATATAAAAATTACACACATAGATATAGTAGAATAAAACAGATACAATGACAGTTTTTATTAAAACAGCTAAAGAAGATGAGTAGAAAATATATTTCTTTCAATTTTCTACACTTTAATAATATTCCTCCTGTGTTACTTTTCTTCCAAGCTAGAAAATTTTACTGTCTTTTTTAAGCAAAAAGAGGCATGCTGCCCTACACAGAGAAATTAATCACTTCCCTCAAACAAAGGGGCTAGTCCTATTTTTTCCCCCATCTTAACTACCCATGAAAGGTAAGATTTGAAAGGATCTATGGTAGATCCTTTCAAATCGAGTCCTCCTCCTCTCAAAAGGAGTCGAGAAGAACTGGGGGGGGCGGGGAATCTAAGTAAATGTACTGTATGTGCGAAGTATGAAACAAATTAGTGTTTAGACCAGGGTTGTCAAACTCAATTTCATTGAGGACTGCATCAGGTTTGTGTTTGACCTTTGAGGGATGGGGTGGGCGTAGCCAGGGTAGGAGTGGCTAGCTTGACATCACTCATGTTGGCCTGAGTGCTCTACCAGCAAAAATGGACTCCATTTTTGGCTGTGACAACCTCCTGCAACCCTCTGTCAGTGAAAACAGACCTCCGGAGGGCCACACACAACCCTCCCGAGCTCAGTTTTTGCTAGCAGAGGCACTGTGGGCCGGTCCTTCGCTGTTTCCAGGGCAGCCCCACGAGCCAGATCTAAGCACCCCACGGGCCAGATCCGGTCCCTGGGCCTTGAGTTGAACACCCCTGTATTAGACAATTTCCAAAATCTCCTTCAAATGTTACATTCTACACGTGTCTGATTTATGAATGATTGTTTAAGTTCTTTCTCTTCTGGTGAAAAAGAGATCTGCAAAATTCAGAAAACTTTACTAATAGAAGAGAATATTCATAACTCAGGGTTGAACAGTCCTTGGTATTCTCTAAGATGGGTTCTTTTCTTGCAGATGTTTCATTACCCAATCAGGTGACATCAGCACTGCAAGAAAATATCCAAGGATACCAGAGAAAACTTTGCCCATGCAGGATTAATGTTGACAAAATAAATGTTTTCATCCCTGTCCTCATTTCTGTGAGGTGTCTCCAAATGTTACCTATGATTTATCCTGAGGTATTTCTATTAACGGGGTGAGCTCCCATTACTTGTCCCAGCTTCTGCCAACGTAGCAGTTCGAAAGCACGTAAAAAATACAAGTAGAAAAATAGGGAGCACCTTTGGTGGGAAGGTAACAGCACTCCGTGCACCTTTGGCCACATGACCACAGAGACATCTTTGGACAGCACTGGCACTTCAGCTTTGAAACAGAGATGAGCACCGCCTCCTAGAGTCGGGAATGACTAGCACATATGTGCGAGGGGAACCTTTACCTTTACTTTTTATTTCTATTAACATTTAATCCTTTACTTTTGCTATTTCGTCATGCTGAAGCAGGGGTTGTTTTTAAAGTAGGGGTTTGCCAAGAGTTGATTCAGGTGTAGTAAGTAAGAGGACACTTAGAAACAATACTGTCGACTATGTGAACCATTTCGGAATACTACAGATAGGCCAAGATTTAGAAAAATATTGTCAACAAATGCTTTAGGAAGTATCATTGTAGAGCAGGGGTGTGAAACTTGCGGCCCGTGGGCCAGATGTGTCATGCACTGGCCATGCCCACCCCTGGTTTAGCAAAGGGGGAAAAAAATCAAGATACGTCATGTGACGACAACATGATACTACAAGTTTGACACTCCTGTTGTAGAGGATCTGGAGGGATTATCTCTGGTTTTCCTTAGTGATAATACATCTTCTGCCAACTCATAGGATGTGTGAGAATTATGATATGATCAAGTCTAAAAATTTTGAGGCTAAACTAATAAAGTCCTTGTATTAAAAGTTCAGGTAGTCCTTGACTTACAATCACAATTGAGCCCAAAATTTATGTTGCTAAATGAGACATTTGTTAAGTGAGTTTTGTCCCATTTTACCACGTTTGTTAAGTGAATCACTTCAGTTATTAAATTAGTCACGCGGTTAGGGTTAGGGTCAGGGTTAGGGTTAGGGTTAGGGTTGGGTAAGTGTTAGGGTTAAGGTTAGGGTTAGGGTTAGGATTAAGGTTAGGGCTAGGGTTAGTTTTAGGATTAGGGGTAGGGGTAGGGGTAGGGGTAGGGTTAGGCTTAGGTTTAGGCTTAGGTTTAGCCTTAGGTTTAGGGTTAGGTTTAGGCTTAGGTTTAGGTTTAGGATTAAGGTTAGGTTTAGGTTTAGGTTTAGGTTTAGGCTTAGGTTTAGGCTAAGGTTTAGGCTTGGGGTTAGCCTTAGCCTTAGGCTTAGGTTTAGGTTTAGGCTTAGGTTTAGGTTTAGGGTTAGGGTTAGGGTTAGGGTTAGGGTTAGGGTTAGGCTTAGGGTTAGGGTTAGGGTTAGGGTTAGGGTTAGGGTTAGGGTTAGGCTTAGGCTTAGGTTTAGGCTTAGGCTTAGGGTTAGGGTTAGTCTTAGTCTTAGTCTTAGTCTTAGTCTTAGGGTTAGGCTTAGGTTTAGGCTTGGGCTTAGGTTTAGGCTTAGGTTTAGGGTTAGGATTAGGGTTAGGGTTAGTCTTAGTCTTAGTCTTAGTCTTAGTCTTAGTCTTAGTCTTAGTCTTAGTCTTGGGGTTGGGGTTAGGGTTAGGGTTAGGGTTAGTCTTAGTCTTAGTCTTAGTCTTAGTCTTAGTCTTAGTCTTAGGGTTAGTCTTAGGGTTAGGCTTAGGGTTAGGCTTAGGTTTAGGTTTAGGTTTAGGCTTAGGGTTACAGTTGTGAATCTGGCTTTTCCATTGACTTTGTTTGTCAGAAGGTCACAAAAGGGGATCACATGACTCTGGGAATCTGCAACTGTCACAAATATGAACCACTTGTCAAGATCCAAATGTAAATTATGTGACCATGGGGATGCTGCAACGGTCATGTATACAGTGGTCATAAGTGTGAAAAATGGTCGTAAGTCACTTTTTCAGTGCCATTGTAAACTTCAAATGGTGACTAAACGAATGATTGTAAGTCGAGGACTACCTGTAACTATATTGTTTTTGTCTTTGAATTTAAAAATGTATAAGTAAATTAAAATATATTTCATTCAAGGAATCATTCAGATCTATCAGGCAAGGGAGAAAACTGGACTGGAGTGGCAGCCAGCTGAAACATCACCCCTCGACTGATTTGTCCACAGCAACAAAATCACACACGTCTCTTCTACTTTTGGACAAACAATTTAATGCAAATAGAGTAGAGAGCGTGGGACCTATTACTAACTGGAAGAGGTCAGTAGTTGCCAGGTTAGATGTGACTAAGCAATCTCAGTATGACAGTGGCAATCTTTCAGAGTTCATTAGGCAGTACAAATCGAAGCATGTACTTAAAATGAGAAGGCTGCTTGATCATAAAGTTGTCTAGCAATATAGAATTACAGACTACGGCTATTCCACATTCCTGCCCTAGAAGAGAATATTTTAGAGAAGAGATAGAGAAAATATCCCCCAGCTGTTTCTCTGATACATTCAAAATCATTCAAATCAGAATCAGATCCTTTAGATCAGGGGTGTCAAACTCATGGCCCGTGGGCCGGATACATCACGCACTGGCCACGCCCAATTTAGCAAAGGGGGAAAAGTCACAATATGTCACGTGATACTGCTGTGATGATGCGAGCTTGATACCCCTGCCTTAGATTAAATGGCATCTTTGTATTTAAAAAAATATCTGGAGTGCCAATTTGATGCACTGGTTAAGGCACCAGGCTAAAAATTAAAAAAACTAGTCTTAGGCACAAAGTTGGTTGGGTGACCTTGGGCCAGTTCTTCTCTCTCAGCCAAAGAAGAAGTAATTTCACTTCTGAAATTTTGCCAAGAAAACTTCAGGCCATTGCCAAGAGTCAAACTGGCAGGTGTCACTGTTAGTATAATTTCCTTACTTAAACTGCAAAGGATAGAAGAACTAAGTATACCTAGTATCTATCCATTATTTTCTACAACAGCCAGAGTAGATCTATTTCCATTTCCATGGTCTTCAAATCTCTTCACCCAACCTGGGCCTACTAAAACTGCAAAACCATTGTTTCCAATGTGCCCCCCACCCCTTCCTCAAGACAGCCTTTAGAGGCAAACTACAGATTACCAAGTGGTGTAGTTTAAATTTGTGGTTTACCCTCTCTTACCACCAAAAAAGAAGGGAGATCAGAGTGCCTCAAAAGAGCATCTTAACAGGGGACACACTTTGGTGTGGAGCCCTAAGTGGCAATTGCATCAGCAACAAAGCCTCCCCACAGCAATGAGGTCTTAATAACATCAGACTGAGTAGTAGATCCATATTGTGTCACTATTCATGGGCTTGTTTACAGACAAGAACTCGGTGATCAGCAAGGCCATTTGGAGAAGGTTCTTTCATAAGAAAAATACCTTATGAGCAGGCATACAGCAGAAGCCCAGTTTTTCTGGGAAAGTGACCTCTTTCTGCCCCTTTCCCTACCCACCGGTGTCATTGCAAGGTACTATTTCATATTACTTTTGCCTTTCATTTTATTATGCAACCTATTCTTTTCTGACCCTTTATCAGTTGGACAATTGTTTGGTTCCACCTCTGGAGGTTGGTTCCACCTCTGGAGGTTGGTTCCACCTCCATCCCCTGGTGCAAACTAATACATCCAATTCACATATTGTGGACTAAGATAACCAGATCTGGGCTGCACAAAACCAATCACAGCACCAAAGAGATACAGCAAATGATAACACTTTTCTGATTTCTAGTGATTGTTTTGATTTTAGCAGCCTGAATAAGATAGACCAAATTTGAGCTGATCCTGCAGATCAGAAAACAGTGATTGTTCAATTTTCACACTGTTCCCATTTTTTAAAGTTAGTCCCTCATTGTTGTTTTTTAAAGAATTTCATGTGTACTTTTTGTGGCACTGCTGAGGGACATTAACCTTGCACCTTTCTATGCTTTGAAATTATAGATTGATGTGGAAATTTGATACAAGAGACAGGAATAGATACATGCTGGGAAGTGGGCAGAGAAAGAACAGATTGATCTACCCATTTCTAATGGACAATTATTTCTCAGTCAGGATATTTGGACCACAAGAAAAGCTCAGAATAAATATGACTTATCAGCTAATGTGCCTTTGATTTCTTCCCTGAACAATGTGGGTTTCCTGTCTATCTTTTGTTCCAAGATTCATGCTATCTCTAAAGCACTGTATTCACTTAAAATGAAGACAACATTAAATTTAAAAGGACGTTCCAAAGAAAGAGAGGAGAGGGAGGGAGGGAGGGAGGGAGGGAGGGAGGGAGAGAGAGAGAGAGAGAGAGAGAGAGAGAGAGAGAGAGAGAGAGAGAGAGAGAAAGAGAGAGAGAGAGAGAGAGATGCCATATTTCATCACCATATCAATTTAGGGTTTAGGGTAGTGGAGATTCCTTTTCAATAAGTGTGTTTTTGTGTGTCCAGCAACTTAATTGGCAAATCGTAATGGCATTTAGAAGTTGGATGTTAAAGACTTCCCCAAAATAGGTAGAAGGAGAGGCATTGGCACTAGAAGAGTGCCAATGGTTTGGGAGTGGCAGGAACAAATGAAAAATGCAGATTTTAATGCAATCACTTGCATTAAGTTGTTTTTCGGCACTGTTATATATGGGGTTAATGTGGGCTGAATATTAAAAGATGTATTCTGTACCCATAGTGCCTGAAATATAATTCACAATTTTTTATTAAAAAAAAAAACTATAACTGCATTTAGCTTGGGCTACAATTCAGTAAATAATGAATGAAGACAATTTATGCTGAGGGAAATAAAACCCTCAGGTAAAAAATAGTTTAGTTTTCCATGGAAACCAAACCATCTCCAATTTTTGGAGTAAATTAACAACAGCATGTTAATTTGAAGCCCAGAATCAAGGAATCAAGACTATCTATCTATCTATCTTCCCTCTTTCTCACTCTTATTTCTTGTAAGTGCCTTTTATTTAATGCAATCTAATCCATCCAAAGTGGAGGGGGAAATTTTTCTTGTTCTGGCTAGAGTATTTCTTCTAGCTCTGAGGAGAAGCAATCTCCAATCGGATGGTTTAGTACAGTGATGGCTTTTTTTTTCTTGGGTGCTGATAGTGCGCACGTGCCCAGATCCCATAATTCAATGCCCCAACATGCCCCGACCCTCTGTGCATGCGCACATGACCCCCTGTGCTGCCCTGCACATGTGTGCACAACCTCCCCATGCCCCGTTTTAGGCCTAGCAGGCCTCCCTGATGCCTCCAGAGGCCAGAAACCGTCTGTTTCCAGACTTCTGGTAGGCCCAGTAGGCCTGTTTTTCTCCCTCCCCAGGCTCCAGAGGCTTCCTTGGAGCCTGGGGAGGACAAAAACAGCCTCCCCCGCGGCCCTGGAGGCCTTCCAGAGGCCAAAAATGCCCTCCCAGAGCCTATCCACGAGCCCTATAATTACCTGGCATCCAAAACTGGCCGCGTGGAGACTCCTGGGAGGGGAGGGGCAGCATGGGCAGGGCCAGCCAGAAATCAGGTGGCTGGAACACATATGTGCGTGTGCTGGAGCTGAGCTAGGGCAATAGCTCTTGTGCCCGCAGGTATGGCTCTGCATGCCATTGTGGCACATGTGCCATAGGTTCGCCATCATGGGTTTAGTCGTACCCAGAAAGAGGCCAAACTTTATCAGTAGCATGGAAATCTCCTCATGCTTCTCTCCAATTTGCAAAAGTTTGATCAAAGGTCTCCTGGGGGAGGCACATATGAAATAGAACTGCTTTAAATGAGAATAAATGTCAAGCACTCAAAATTGCCTGCACAGATGAGTGGAAAAGAAAAGCTCACAACCCTATACAGGCTTTATTAATATAATAAGATATAACAGAGAGAGAACCAACTTGTAAATACGTCAACTTCTCAGCACGTTGCCCACCACCCTGCTTTTTTCTTTCCTTTTCATTTCCTTATGGTCTCATCAAAACTTCAAAACATTTTCTGGGGGGAAAAAACAAAACAAAGCCTATCTAGAAATGTCAAAAAACCAGATACATCTCTATGAAGTAAAATTAAAACCTCAAATGTTAATCCTGAGTTTCTCTCTGATTTCAAGGTATCTGCTTGTAGATTGGAAAATAAAACCTTACAAGATCCTTTCTCTACTCCTCCCCAATTCTCCTCAATTTCTAAAACATTTACTTTGTCCTTGATTCTCGTACTGCAACAAAGGTTGTCCTTTTATAATTTTGCCATCATTCAGCACTGACCCAATCCTCAGACAGGCTAAAAAGAAAAACCTCAGTCTTAGCAAGAATTCTCTGCACCGAGGTTAATTGAACAATTACTCTCAAGGATAGATATTCTACAAATTATAGTGAATCAACAACTAAGGAACATTTTAGACTTTACCAATTTTACCCACTCCAATAGAAATAAGGATCTTAAGTGTTTGGAACTGGCAGGTTACATTTTTAGCCAAAAGAGTGGTTTCTTTAAATATATCAGCATTACCTGTACATTATGGTTTGCTGTTCAGTTCATACCTGGCTGTCATCGTTTCTCTAAGACAGCAATGGGCAAATGTACATGAACTATGATTGGGGATGATGGGAGCTGTGATCTACAATACTTGCACTGGCTCTCCATCCTTGTCCTGCAAAATCTAAGTAAATTTCATTTTAGCCAGAAGGTAGTTTATACTGATAAGATATAATATGCACTGAAATCCTAGTGCAAAAACTTATAGACAATTGGAGCTAGTGCTATAGGATATATAGTGCTATAGGTTCTAAAACTGTTGTGTTCCATATTGTTCCACATGAGACATATATTAAATGTGCTCTCTCTCTCTCTCTCTCTCTCTCTCTCTCTCTCTCTCTCTCTCTCTCTCTCTCTCTTATCTATGAATTACTAAATAAATTAGTAAAACAGTAACAATAAGACCCCATTCTCCTACATATCTTAGTGTTTGGTAACTAATGCTCCTCAGCATTAAAGAGGAAAGTATAATAGTATTTTGCTACATATTCGACTTTTAGCAAGCAATCAGAGTTAGAATATGTCTACCCATGCTGGGAATAATAAAGAACTAGAATGAGGTTGTGTAGAGTAATCTTTCAGCCTTAAGGAATAACTGCAGGAAAGATCGATATGTCATGGATTAGGACTTCATTCTTTAAAATTAGCCCTTTAATCAACTGGATGTTATTTAACTCTTAGACTTATATCCCTCCTTCCCTTCAAGTATTCAGAGTAGTGTACCTCATTCTAAGAATTAGAGAAACCAAGTTTGAAAGAGCCATTCATGTCATTAGGTCTAACCAACTGTCCACTGCGGGAATCCAAATGAAAGGCTAAAGGACAGATTGGTCTTCAACCCTCTGTTTGAAGATAACCAGAAAAAGGAAGTCTATTAGTATCCCAACTTTTGTCAAATTGCTTTTTCCATTAGGCAGCTTTTTCCCTTGCATTCAACTGCAATCTACTTTCTTATTACTCTAGGCCAGGGGTGTACAACTTGTGGACTGGATGCATCATGCGTTGGCCACACCCACACCTGGTATAGCGAACGGGGGAAAAGTCATGATATGTTAGGTGATGATGCCTTGATGACGCAAGTTTGACACCCCTGATCTAGGCTATTATTATATGCCCATCACTCCGGAGTGACAGATAATAGGCTATAGAATCTTCTGTATGAAGTCATGAAGAATGCTAACATATTTTCTCTGTTTTCCGTTTTTGAAATTAAGCTTATCCATCTCCTTCAGCTGCTCTTCATGGTCCCTTTCTATTCCTGAACTTTAGCAAGGGTCTGCACCCAGCCAATCTTGGTTGCTCTCAGAAACCTCTGTGAGACAAGACCTAGTTATAATGTTGACTACCAAGATATACCAGTGTCTTAGAATAAAATGGGAATGTTATCACAGTCATTCAAGTGCTGACACCTACAATTTCTCAGCGATCATGCCAGGCTATCAGTTGCAAAAATCAGATAGTCAATTAAATTTGAATTTTAAATAAACATGGACTTGGATCATATGTAAAGGGATGCACTCATTCCTTGGGCAGAACATAAGGCATCTTGGTGAGAAGGTGCTGAACTTCAATTGTTCATGCCTAATTAATAAATAGGATGAACTCCAATTGTGGGATAGAGAAATCTGACAAAATCCCATTGTTCAATTATACGGTTTTGCTTTGGTCTCTTTTCAAACAAAACCAAATTCAAACTCAAAAAATAGGTACGGCATCCTCTGGAGGCAAATACTTGCAATATGTTATTTTTCTAAAGGGGAAAATTATTTCACCCAAGTAGGCATATTTTATATAAAAAAACCCAGAAAATTTAGTACATATAATAGATAGAAACATAAGCTGGCTGCTTGTATAAATTGGAATATATGGGTTAAAGTGACAAACTGTACCTGGAATTTAGAAAATACATCTAAAAATTTTAGAAATGAAACCAATGTTTTTCTAAAATTTAGTTCTTAAGTAAACCTCATTTACAAGAATTATATTACCGGTATGTTCAATATAAACCCAGAATAAACTGCACCATTATACCTAATGGGCTAAGAAACAATCTTCAGCTAGGAAGATTGATTAGTTCACTGGATATACAAACTTCCATTCAAACGAGGTGAAGTACGGATTATCAAAATAGTTGTAACAAGCCACTAAGATCCTAAACTACAACAAAATTTAAAGTGTTCCAATCCAATTCAAATTACTTTTTTTTTTCAATTTTTCAACTTCTCCAAATTCCAATCTTCCAGGAGTGTTGAAAATTACCTTAATGTAGTTATTTTCCAATATTCCTCTCTGTAGGCCTTACTTTAAATAGTGACTCCATGGACCCATCCATTTACTTGATTTATTCACAATATAGAAATATTTTTTACCATTATTTTGCTTGGTAATATTTTTTTCCTTAGTCCCAATCTAGCCTAGAGCCTTGTAATTTCTGGCTGGGAATGGTAAAAATTGCAGTCTCAGTACAACTGGAGATAACCTGGTAAAAGGCTATGATGTATACCATGAGAATATGAAGCCAAGATTTTCTTTTGCACAACAGGCATCACAACAATCTCTTTAAACTATCCTAATCTAGATTTACTCCAAGAACAGAATATCTCTTTGCTTTGGACTGATTTGCTGTTCCTAATTTCTTGACCATATCAGGCTAAATAGCAAAAGCAATAGCACGTAGAGTTATGTACAGCTTCATAGTGCTTTACAACACTCTCCAAGCAGTTTGCATATTGCTCCCAACAATCTGGTTCCTCATTTTACTGACCTCGGAAGGATGGAAGCCTTGAGCCATCAGATTCCTGGTTGTAGGCAGAGTTAGCTTGCAGTACTGCATTCTAACTATTGCTCCAGTGGTGTTGAGGCTCCAGTAAACCATCTCATGCCATCAGAAATACTGACTGAGCAGCATTCCTGATTATTTGGTTGATCTCTGCTTGAATGGAAAAAAGCTTCATCAGAACTCTCAAGATACAGACCAAGAAGAAAGAGGAAGATATGTTGTGCCCATGCTAATATTTTGCTCAAATATAAGGTCTCAAGTGGCTTAGACAAAGAGTTGATTTATGCAAGTAATTCTTTCCCATTATACCAGCATAGAGAGGCCAATGATATGTGAATTATTCACCTTATTGCTCTCTTAGTGTTCCATTATTCAATTATCTATTGTATACCATTAAAGTATAGATGCGTCTTGCTGCAATACTAATGATTTTTGTTATTGATTACACACACACACACACACACACACACACACACACACATACACCATTTCTTTTTTAATCTCCCAAATATGGTAAGAAAGAATGATGGAAAGTTAGAGTCTGTAATTACGTCAGAATTTCTGCAGTGAGTTCCTTCCTCTCTTCCTGGAACGTGTTCCATCAATATATTATAATACTGTTCTGGCATTCATAAACAGCAATTTTTTTTTTAATTTGATTTATATGCCACCCTTCTCCGGAGACTCAGGGCGGCTTACAATGCGTTAAGCAATAGCCTTAATTCAAAGGCAAAGCTTTGAATAAGTCAGCTTATTGCCGCCACAAACTGGGTCCTCATTTCACCTACCTTAGAAAGGATGGAAGGCTGAGTCAACCTTGAGCCTTGGAGAGATTCGAACCAGCAGAAATTGCAGGCAGCTGTGTTAATAACAGGGTGCATTAAACCACTATACCATCAAGGCTCATATCAGAAGGGTATGTGCTGTATATGTCAGGTTCATCCCATCCACCTGTAAATCTTATCATGGTGAATTAGGCAGTCTAAAGGGAAATTATAATCCAATTGTATTGTTTCTATCTCCTAAACCCTTGCATTTCTGCATTTGGGGAGTGTGGAACAACATAAAAATCATAACATTTTATTTTTGGAAACCAACTGTGTCTTAATTAAAACAAATGAGATTTATACATCTACATTATTTTTTAATCACTGGAAAGACTAGCCATTATGACATCCTATTCAAATATAATGTGATATATGGAATCAAAAGCAGGAAGGCATATAAAGGTCCTATTAAGGTGGTATTAAGAATTGTGACTTTGAAGTTAAATTGATATTTAAGCATGGAAACCTGTAGCTAATTACCATTTTCTTGGATCAGAAAAGTGCTTAATTGCACATGTTATGTGCCTGTTCTAGAAAAAAATTAATAATTTTGAAAAATACTTGTTTAGTATCTAGAAGTAGCCAAAAGAATGCATGAAAAGATCACATATCCTCTGTTTATCTTCTCAAGTTTGGAACAAAAGGAGATTCATATGCTATGCGAATGTGAAAGGTAATCTAGCATTTATAAAATACTCAGAAGCGTTTATCAAGAAGTCAACAAATTTGATTCACTAACATGCTCATACAAACTTAGAAACATTTTCTGCAGATGCTTGCGAGAAATCTTTTTGAGATCTTCACTCCATGTACTCTCCATCTATTCTCATTTACATATCAGACAATTATATATTTGGGGATAAAACATTCAAATTTCAAACTAATTATAGAAGAAGAATGATATTTACATATGTATTAAAAAAGGTCAAACCAAATACTTTACCATCAAGTAGATAAGACAAAATATGGTGCTGTTATTGATTGAACAATTAGAGATCATATTATCCTTGTTATGAGTATTAGCTATATGTCTTAAATAGGGGGTAATCTCTAAATAATTAACAAATAATATTCTGCAGCACCACCATTCCATCAGCAATGAAACTCTAATGGGCCCTCAAAGTCCTATATTTCTGGTCAAATTAAAAAAAAAATCTTATCTTTTATAATATGTAATTGAGTATATTTTTCCTTCCTATTTTTCTCCCTTTGTATTGATGCCTTTAATTTTAATCCTCAAGGCTAAGAGTTGTAAGGCTGTTTAACATTAAATGAACATTGCTTATTAACACCAGTCACTTTCTCTGATATATTGTTTCCCTTTTAGCAAAGCTGTTAAGACTTAAGCCAGAGTTTTTATCTTCAGCTATAAAACCAAATTTATTTTGAGCAAGAGCAATTCATTACAAAATCCCACCACCCCTATTTTAAAGTGCTGTTTTCCTGCATGTGCTTTTTCTTAAACTGGTACTGGGACATTGTTCTGTCCAAACTATCACATCTACTTCTTTATTTATTACACCATGCAGTTTTGAATTTGCTGTGGCCAGCTCCCAGCTGAATTAATTTGACATCCAAGATGTCTCCTTTGCTATCTCTGTTTCTCTTCTCACCATGGTCCACTGTTGACAAGGGTAAGGAATGAATATCTACTGGGTCACCTTGAATGAATTTTTGTTACTTAATCTTACAATAGAATGTAATGTAGGTTTTGATAGCCATGTGAATGCCACACAATAAAGCATCAAATAGAATTTGTGCCACTTGCTTTAATTTTGGGGTTATTAGGATAAATAAGATAAACAAGAGTATTCCAAGAGTACAAAAATCCAAAAAACTCTGCTAAGGACATGATACATTTTTTTTAGCAAAGTCTACATTATCCCATATTTGCTTCTTGAAAGTTTCGACATTTTTTATAAATGTATTTTAAATGAATAGACCAGTTCATCACTAGATTAAAGGAAAGTTCATTGAACTAAAAGTAATTCTACTCTTTCAGTATATGTGAATTAATAAATAGTTATACTATTTCTCAGGGACTGCAGTTTTATTATTTTTGGGGTAGTCAGACCCTAGAAAATCAAACGTAAATCTGTGGAAGAACATGAATAGCCTCAAAGAAGAGAAGGATAACTACCCAAAAATATTCTTCATTTCTTCATTGTTTGGGATATTTATAGTAAGTTTATAATCTTGCAAATGTGGTGTCATTTAACAAATGTCTGGGTGCAATATTGTTATGCTCCAATTAAAATCTGAATAAGATAAAATTAGGATAAGATAAGATATTATTAGGATAGCATAGGATAGGATAGGAAGCCAGTTCACATAAACATTTGTATTTTTTAACCTTGACCACTTAAGATGTGGGGCTGGGGAATTCTGGGAGTTGAAGTCCACACCTTTAAAATGGCCAAAGTTGAAAAACAGTGGTATTTGGGAATGGTGTGGTACTATTCCTCTATTTGCCCATTATCCAATTCCCCTCTCTTTTCTCATACCTTGTGGCTTTATTGATATAATAAGTAATGTGATTGGTGCAAGATCTAGCAAATGTATGAAGACAACACCCTAAATTTGATAAATGTTAAGCTTGATTTGCTTTTGATTGGCAAGTGATGTCCCAGTGTCTGGAGGCCGTGCGGGTCTGGATGGGGAGGAACAGGCTTCGGCTCAACCCTTCCAAGACCAAGTGGCTGTGGATGCTGGCGTCCCGGTATAGCCAGCTGGTGCCATCGCTGGCTATTGGGGGTGAGTCACTGACCCCCACAGAGGGGGCTCGCAACTTGGGCGTCCTCCTGGACACACAGCTGTCTTTAGAAGAGCATATGACGGCCGTGGCCAGGGGGGCTTTTTATCAGGTTCGCCTGATACGCCAGTTGCGCCCCTTTCTGGATCGGGACTCCTTGTGCACAGTCACTCATGCCTTGGTTACGTCACGCCTGGACTACTGTAACACTCTCTACATGGGGTTCCCCCTGAGGAGCACCCGGAGGCTCCAGCTGGTGCAGAATGTGGCCGCACGGGTGATTATGGGAGCGACGTGGCGCTCCCACGTAACACCTCTCCTGCGTGAGCTGCATTGGCTCCCGGTGGTCTTCCGGGTGCGCTTTAAGGTGTTGGTTCTCATCTTTAAAGTGCTCCATGGCTTAGGGCCAGGGTATTTGCGAGACCGCCTGCTGCTACCGATAACCTCCCACCGGCCAATACGCTCTCACAGAGAGGGCCTCCTCGGGGTGCCGTCGGTCAGGCAATGTCGGCTGGCGGCCCCCAGGGGGCGAGCCTTCTCTGTGGGGGCACCCGCCCTGTGGAATGAGCTGCCTCCTGGAATACGATTGTTCCCGGACCTCCGGACCTTCCGTAAAGCCCTGAAGACATTTTTATTTCATCAAGCCGGCCTAGCCTAAATGGTTTTTAATTGGGATATTAAATTTTATGGATTTGGGGTTTTAAATTGGGTAGCCAATGATTTAATTCTTTTAATTATCTTAACTTTTGTATTTGTATGTTTTTTAATTTTGGCTGTTCACCGCCCTGAGTCCCTTCTGGGAGAAGGGCGGTATACAAATTAAATAAATAAATAAATAAATAAATAAATAAATAAATAAATAAATAAATAAATGTTGTGAGAACATAGTTCCAATCGATCCACTTATGGTTCCATATATTTTGAGCATTGGGGGAAAAAAAGATGGATTCAATAATCAGATTTAGTGTCCTGTGCCACAAAGCACACAAAGATAAACATATCTAAATGCTCAATTACAGACAGATACATTATTTTTAATTCTTTTTTTACCACATTTTTTTCCTCCCCTCACACTAGCTGATGGCTCCCGAGGAATGCAGTTATAGGCACTGATTAAAACAATGAGAACAATTTATATTGTGAGAATTTGCTTCTTGGGATAGCAATCACTTGTACTTTCCACCGAGACCAATGCAACATCAGAAAGAAATATTGGAAAAAGCAATGAACAGGAAGAGCCCATTGATCCTCATATGAAAAGTTACTCATGCTTCAAATTCCACAAGGGTCCAAGTGACAAAGGCTTTGATGAGAGTGAAATGTGTCTCTACTTGTAACTTTCTGACTAATTTAGGAAAACACTTTTCTATAACGGTTCTCTTATTCTCAAAGCACCAAATTATTTGTTCAATGTTCAGATCAAGAGAGAGATATACATTTGTCCTAATACAAATGTGAAGGATGCAGTCAAGGAGATGATATGATTTCACCTGCCCCGAAGTGATTTGGCTACACCTTGTTGGGATGCCACCCTCTTTCCTACCTGTATTTGTACAGCTTTTGTCACACAACTCAAAAGCAAAACATAACTGCTGTCTGACTGCCACTTTTCCAAGGTGATTGGGTTTTACTAAAAATGCATCCACTAAAAATAGCTATTTTTACTCGGCCTGACGAGAAGGAGCTATAGGAGGGGAAATTTACATTAAAAGTCTAAGTATTTCACAAAAATATGAAAACTGCAAATGAAATGGCAGGATCTTATAAGTAAACCTTCACCCTTATAAGCATCCTGAAATTGGTGGTGGTGGGGGGGGAGACCCTTCTCATGTAAAAATAAAACTGAAACTTTCAGCTGAATAGAACATAATTGACAGACTAGATTTTATCATAGATTTTAGTTGTTATTTATTATCTTATACTAGAATTTTAATTGTATATTTACTGAGTGTTTTTATTTGTTTTGGTCTGTCTCTGGTCTATGACTGAAATAAACTGAATTGTAATTGTAATTGAACAGCATTGGATCATTTTTCCTTAGACTGATAATCCTTAAAAACAGGAGTCCCAAACTGAGATTTCTTTATTTAGATTTTGCAATTGTCTGACTCCAGAGCAACTTTGGGTGGTTCACAATATAAAAACATAGGATGTATCAAATAAATAAAAAAATAAAATAAAATAAGGGAAGCCGGCAACTTATATCCCTAGTTATACAGCATATATCAAATACTTCTAACAAAGGGTTCCACCTACCTTACTCCCAGGCATATAAACTGTATGTGTAGTATATGAACAGGTTTACACATAGAGTAAAAAATGTCACTGTTCTAGTAGCCATCCCCTCATCCATACGTTAGTATGCACAATAGAAGAGGACCCCTTACAGATTTACTCATTTCTTGATTTACTATCTGGTCTCAGTTAGCAACAGTGCAATCCCAGTCAATATTGTACTTGCAGATGAGTGTGCACAGGAGTGGTATTCACTTACTTTCCCTACCAGTTTACAAATGTGACCATCCACACATGCGCCCGACCTGTGCATGTGCTTTGCTGGCCGGGATTGGGTGGGGGTGGGGTGGGGGTGGGGTGGGGTGGGGGTGGGGTGGGCCCATCTGTGATTTCCACTACCGGTTCAGGTGAACTGGTCTGAACTGGATGAATACTACCTCTGATTGTGCATATGAGCATATCCCTCTCTCTCCCCACCTCTCTCTTTCCCTCCGTCCCTCCCTCTCTCTCTCTCTAAACTGGAGAAGCTTGACAGAGGGGGTCTGGTGGAGAAGCAGTTTTCTTGCATATCCAATATGCAGAAAAAAGTTAATTTGCAGAAAAGAGCTGGCAGAGCAGAGCCTTTTCATGATTCCCTCCCTCCCCCCCCCTTTTTTCCCTAATAGCACTTGGTCTTTTGGAAATGGGCTTTTGAATTCCTCATGAATCATGACCATATACCATTGCATCATTTGGATGTAACATCTAATTTGATCTTTATTTTCTTCTTGCTGAATGCCATGTCAAGTTCAAATGTGATACTTTGATCTTAAAATGGCTCATGCTGACTCAAAGTTCTATAGCATTTGTCTGAAATGGTATAGAGCAGTGATGGCTAACCTTTTTGCTGTCATGTGCCAAAAGCGGAGAGAGCACGGGGAGATCGCCCACCTGCGGGCTCACACCCATAATTCAATGCACCCCGCCCCTGTGCCCCCCTCCCTGCTTTTAGCACATGATGGCACAGTGAGCCTGGTAGGCCCGTTTTTCACCCTCCCCAGGTTTCTAGAAGCCTGGGGAGGGCGAAAACGGCCTTCCCCACCCCCCGGAGGCTCTCCAGAGGCTGGAAACAGCCCATTTCCCAACTTCCGGTGGGACTGGAAGGCCCAAAAATCAGCTGGCCAGTGCACGCATGCACGCTGAAGCTGAGCTACGGCAACGCTCGCGTGCCCACTGATATGGCTCCGTGTGCCACCTGTGGCACCTGTGCCATAGGTTCGCCATCACTGGTATAGGGTCTCCGTTTGAGCAGTGGGGATTGGTCTAGAACACCTCCAAGGTCCCTCCCAGTTATGTTATTCCGTGTTCTAACTCATTTTCCTGTCTTCTTTCTGTAATAGGCAACTATGGGGCATGATATGGGAAGAATCCCCATATTTCCACCCTTTAGATCTCAAGCATCATTTTGAGGGCCCAAACCCAGACTTGTGACTTAGTCCCTTTCCTTCAATATGCATCCCAGATAAATAATACAATGACATTATTTTTTATCCTTTTTGAATTTATGCCACAGTCAACATCAGGGCCCACAAATATTTCCCTCCTTTTTTTCCTTTTAAGACAAGCAAAACATTCACTCTAAAGACTTTTTACTGGTTGTAATGGCATTTTGCTGTCAACTTTGTAAAAAAAAAAATGAGTGAACCAACGCAGCTGCAAACATTTTACAAATTGAGCAATTAGTTTTAAAACTAGTTTTATCTGGCTTTTTCATTGTAAAGTCATGAATTATCTCCCTAAGGTCAATTTATCTTTCAAAGTATTTTGTCTATTTTGATAGACAAAATACTTAGTGAATGGCATTAGCATTCTTTCCCTGTTAGAGGATGTCTAGTATTACTGATGAGTGCTAGCTTTCTGGAATATCTTTCCACTTCTACCCTGATCATTGGCAGTGTGCAAAAATCCATAAGGCCTTACCTACACTTCAGTGAAATTTAATTGCAGTTTTCTTTTTAAAAAAATCTTTTGGAAATATTAGTTTATAAAGCACATAGGAATAGTTCATAGATCTGAAGCTCCCCCTGCCTTCCCTAGGAATGTATATATCACAAAGGAAATTATCAGGAAATTCTTTAAGATACAGTAGGCAATTACTTCCATACACGCTGGGCTTGCATTTCCTGCAACAGCAGCTACTCCATCTGTCCATTATCATTGGTTCTTCATCTGTATCCCAGCTACAACTCTTTCCTGCTTATTCCCAAGGAATTTAACTGATCCATAAATCAGCGGCCCATATCTTGGCACCATAGGCAGGTTATATGGCTATGTAACTGGTCTCAATTGCAAAGAGCTGTGGTGACACAAATAGCCATGATAGCACAGTGGTTAGAATTGCAGGCAAATTCTGCCCACAGCAAGAGTTCAATCCTGACCAGCTCGAGGTTGACTCAGCCTTCATCCTTCTGAGGTCAGCAAAATGAGGACCCAGAGTGTTGGGGGCATTATACTGTCTCTGTAAACTGCTTAGAGAGGGCTGTAAAGCACTGTAAAGCAGTATATAAGTCTAAATGCTATTGCCACTGATATTACATCTCTGCATTATTGACAAACTATTTTTCCATCATTGTAATTGAAGGTATTAGTTTATCTATCAAAATCTATATGGCTTGGCTCCAGATATCTGCAGGATTACCTTCTCTACATATAAATAACCCATTTGGTACATGTTCCTGACAAAACGTATTTTGTCATTAATGAGAGTAAAATAGCAGGACCTACAGACCATGTAGGTTCTCAGTTGCAGCATCAATGAAATAGAAAACCTTTATACTTTAGGTAGTGTCCATACTGATGGCCTTCTGGGAAATGAGAAAAACTGATATGTCAGAAGATGCTTGGAGAATGTTGAATGGACATCATCTGTCCTTTGCATTGTGGAATAATTGTACTGTCTAATTTCTAATCTGTTTTTACTACTATATTGTTGTAAACAGTGGGAATCTATGTCTGCTGATATACAATAAATTAATTTGGGATTTGATGGATCTTAAAAGAGTATATTTGAGACAGAAGCATAAAACTCTCAAATCATAAATTCTAGAAACAAGAACTGTCTATGTTCTAGGTCCAGACTATTCATTGGTCAGAACACCAGCAAATTTAGCAATACCTCCACAATTAGAATAAAGATACAGGAAATCACTTCCCAAACACTTCCACAGGAATAATCTAACTTTAATAACCTCTTACTGCAATAAATTAAAGTAAAGATTTAGTCAACCTTTAACTGATCTTGAAAATGCAATGCTAATGCTAATTTCATGGGCAACTACCACGATATTTCAGACTTGTTAGACTAGAACTGGAAATTGAAGTAATATTCTTTTTTGAAAAAAGGCAAAAGTAAGCTACTTTGATATTGTAGCTATGAAAAATACATGGAAACCCACAAAAGTTGACTCCAGTTTAAAAATGATTTTGGATGTATCGCTAGTTTGCCCTGTGGTGAGTACAGACTACCAATACTTTTTGGAAGCAAAAATAGACATTATGTTGTTCTACTTATCCTAGTCATATTTTCCTGCTCCAGGTTGAATGTGGTATTGTCCAGCTTGTGCTGGCTATAGATTTGCAGCCTCCTTTGCTCTATAGGTGCTGGAGAGGAAATCATTCTATCTTAAATGGCTGGGGGGGAAAAAACCTTGAAATAGTGCACCAGTAGACCTGTTCATAATTTCACATCAGGGATGTCCTGCATGTGAAGCATGTGTTTATAACTCCTAAGCCACTAAGTAAAACCTAAGTAACTTTTCCCTGCATTAGAGCATTCTCCAGAAGGCTGGTCTATACATAAAGTGTAGAAGTGGGATAATTTGAGGCACAAAGAAGAGGGGCTTAACTTATTTTCCAAAGCACCAGAAAGCAAGACAAGAAACAATGGATGGAAACTAATCAAGGAGAGAAGCAACCTAGAACTAAGGAGAAATTTCCTAAGAGTGAGAAAAATTAATCAGTGGAACAATTTACTTCCAGATGTTGTTGGGTGTGCCATCACTGGAGGCTTTTAAGAAGAGATTGGACACCCATTTGTCTGGAATGGTATAAGGTCTCCTGATTAGGCAAGGCTTTGGACTAGAAGACCTCCAAGGTCCATTTCTACTGTGTTTTTCTGTTATTTTGTTATTCTATTATTCTGTACATGTTAATTTAATTTATTTTAATTTTGTATAATAATCCTAGGTTGACAATTGCTCTATCTGAGCCATGGTGGTGCAATGGTTAGAATGCAGTACTGCAGGCTACTTCTGCTGACACTCGGCTGCATGCAACTTGGCAGTTCAAATCTCACCAGGCTGAAGGTTGACTCAGCCTTCCATCCTTGCGAGGTGGGTAAAATGAGGACCCAAATTCTTAGGGGCAATATGCTGACTCAATATGCTGACTTTCCAGATGCATGATGAATGTGACCTTTCATTTTAGCTGACTTTTACTCTTTAATAAGTGTCAATCGTGCTTCTAAAGTGGTAGATTTTCTGAAACCAATGTGCCTTATATTCTGAAATGACAGAATAAAAATGAACAGTTATGCCTTGGTTACTTCATGGATAGATTAATGCAATGCATTCTATGTGGATTTATCAGTGAAAACTGTTCAGAAGCTGCAGCTGGTGTAGAATACAACATCACAGGCAGTGATGGGTAGATGACACCAACACTCATGGTCCATGAGTTTTGCTGGTTAGAAGTTGGTTTCAATGTTCAATGAAGTTTAATGTGTTGATTTGTCACTAGGTTCAGGAACCACCTGTTTCTTATGGTTTCTTTAGGTTGGCTCATTAATGGTCTATCAATTAAGCAATGTCATCTAACGGGAACCAGGAGGTGAGTCTTTGTCACAGCATCTATTCTCTGGAACTGTTCTGTCCCCGTCTCACACACGCACACCAGCAGTCGACCAAGAGTTAAAATAAACCAGCAGACAAGAATTTCCTTTGATAACAGAATTGGCAGCAACCCAGTGGCTGCTTGCCAAAAGTTTTTACTTACAAAGGGAGGTTTATCTCCTCTGAAAACACCAAAGTAAGTCCACAAAAGCCAAAGAATTTTCAAGTCCAGTCCATAATAAATCCAAGGAAGGCATATAACGAAGTTCCAGAAATGCAGCTAGCTTTTCAGTTTTGTCCATCACAAAGCCTGAATGGCCACCACACCCCCTTTTATCCACTGTGGGGTGTGGTCCAGTGACTCAGCTTAATCTCTGGCACGCCTCCTTCTCTGCTGCATGCGCTTGTCTTTCCGACGCTGTCGGGGATCCAGCCAAGACTTATCTCCGTCGCTGTCTAACTGCGGCTGCTCGGAAGTGCCTGGCTCCTGGCCTATCTCTTCTCTTTCGGAAGACACCTGAGGCATTGCCAGAGAGGAGGGTCCTGGAGAGGGAGGCCTTGCCAACTCCTCTCCTTCACTTTCAGAGTCTTCTCCCTCCAATAAGACAGGCTCGGGGGTCGGAGTCACAACAGGAACATCATGTACCTTGAGATTTCCATGTTCCTTCCATGGCTTTAAAGGCTTACTAGCCTTTAAAGGAGCATATTAAGCACTTCATTGTAAGAAGGACAGTTATATAAATAAATAACATAGCTCTTTCCCCAGGACTTGGATTAAGGTATTCAAAGGTCTTTTATCTGTTTTTATTTTTGTAGACAGGGAAGAGACTTGGTTGCTGCTATCTTTTGGACTTCATTTCACTTTTTTGTTGTGCTTCTATATTACCGTCATTTGAGTTCATTGAAATACAAATAAATAAACTTGGGTTTCATATTACAGAAGCAAGAAAAAAATTCCATTTGCCCTAATGAACATTTCACTTTTAGGCTGTAGGCACAGGAAAAGGAATGGAGCCAAAAGTAATAAAGCCGGAAACCTTGAAAACCATAAAGTAGTGGAACCATCTCTGTCCATAAAATCCCCCTCCCCTGGTGCCTTTTCATAAAAATCACTTAATAACATTAGTCAGTGTGTGTTGAAAATACTAATTCTGAATTAAATTGTTTGCTGGGTTTGTGATTAATAATTAAAGAGAGTGTATCGCAATGAAAAACCTTCCAAGATGTTGCAGATTTATTCAATCCACCATCTCACTACTCATTGTATGCCTTTGTAATCTGTTGCAAATGTTTGCTTGTTTTTTAAGAAAAGGGGGAGAAGTGAGAGAAAACACCACTGACATCATTAAGATGTCTTGGCATGAGACTCCTGATCATTTTGACTACCAGGCAAGCATAGTTATTTGCTAAGAGATTTAGAATGAGTTCTAAGCAAACACATCAAACTCCTTTGTTTCAATGAAAAGTAGTCAATAAGCATACAAAATAAAAAAATCAAAAATCAAGGCTTTGTAATTGTCAAATATTTGAAAGGAATGACAACAAAAAAGGAACACAAATTATTAGGACCGAAATTAGAAAAGACTTAGTCTTGTCTTCCTTTCACTTGGTAAGTGGGACTTTGCTCCCTCCTGCTCATTGCCAATGTCAGGCACAATTCTCACCTTGTACATTCAATAGCTCTATACTTAAGTTTCTGCTGTGTCAAAAAAATGCACCAACTTGCACCAGAAAATCTAGGATCAGTATTCTGACCCCTTTCCTGTTGATTACACGCATGAGTAGTAATCCAAATTGTGCTGAAATCCAAATTGTTTTACTACCGGTGGGCGTGGCTTGATGGATGTAGTGTGGTTTGGTAGGCATGTCAGGGGAAGGATACTGCAAAATCTTCACTCCCACCCCACTCCAGGGGAAGGATATTGCAAAATCCCCATTCCCTCTCCACTCCTAGGGGAAGGATATTGCAAAATTTCCATTTCCAACCCACTCTGGGGCCAGTATTTTGCTGGTTCTCCGAACTACTCAAAATTTCTGCTACCAGTTCTCCAGAACCTGTCAGAACCTCCAGAACCTGTCAGAACCTGAGCAGCCCCCAACCTTTTTGGTTCCATGGACCGCCGGTGGCAGGGGCAAAGCAGAGTGGATGGTTTCATGAGTGCAACCTAGCTTTCATGCATGCGCAGGGGAAGCTTTGTTCACTCGCTGGCTACTTGCACAGCCTGGTTCCCGACGGGCCACAGACCAGTACTGATGTTGGGGACCCCTGACACAGATCAACCTTCATCAGGGCTCTTAATATGCTTGTATAACAAACAGAATTGGTCCATTTTCTATATGTCTACCTAACAGGAGTCAAATGGCAAAACTGCAAGAAATTTAGATAGTTTAGGCAAAGAAACTTTGGCATATATTATGTTCTTTTTTCTTCTTCTTCTTGTCCTTTTATTCCTCTTATGGCCATTTGAATCCTAATTTGTAAGCTGCCTACAGTAGCTTGGTAATTGAGGCAGCATACAAATGGATACATAAGAAAATAATTAAAACGTATGTGCAAAAATAGCTGAATGATTATATTTCTTTGTACTATTTTCTTAAGGATGAGAACAATCCTGATCGTCTATGTAGTACTTTCAAGTAGCCAACCAACTTCACATGTGTTATTCTACTAAAAAGGAGCTGGTGTGATGTTGTAATTAAGGTGTTGGTGAGGGTCCAAGAGATCCAGGTTGAAATTCACCCTCAGATATGGTCCTCACTCAATGACTTTGAGCTTGTCATTGTCACTTAACCCAATCTACCACTCCTGGGGGGAAAAAACAGGAGGAAGAAATGCAATGTATGCTTCTTTGAGCTCTTGAAGAGATGGTATAATATGCAGTTAGCAAATGAATAATTAACTTTTACATTTGCAATGACTACTTCAAAGTTACTTGATGATTCTCCCAAGAGAGTTGCTTGCAACTCCTAGTAAGCAAAACCAGTTTCAGCATGCAGGCATTTAATATTTATTGTGTTTGATGAAATGGGCATTTTGTAGACAACCGGGTGTTGCTCATATTGTAACTGATTCCTTTTTAGCCACACTGAAGAATTCTCTATAGGGGAAGAAATGGAATACATATTTAATATCATTAAGGTAAGATACATTAGTACCATTACAGACAAAAGGATTAAGAGCATGGATTCTGAGAAAGTGTATCTAAACTTATCCAATGCATTCATGGCAAAGGTGAAATTCGATTCTGGACAATTTGAAACATAGTTTAGTGCAGGGCTATGGGCCAGATGCGTCATGCACTGGCCTCGCCCACCCCTATTTTAGCGAAGGGGGGGAAGTCATGATACATCACATGACACCACCGTGACGATGCGACTTTGACACTCGTGGTTTAGTGCAATGTTTGAGAATCAGTTGTTAAGTAATCAAGTTTGAAACAAGGAGATTGTGAGTTCTAGTCCTCCCTTAGGCACAAAGCCAGTTAGGTAACCTTGAGCTAGGGCTCCCCCAGCCCTAGCAAGAAGCAGACAATGGCAAACCCACTTCCAAAAGCTTCCCAAGAAAACTGCAGGAGCTGTGCAGGCAGTTACCAAGAGTCCACACTGACTTGAGGTATACACAACACACACACACACACACACACACACACACACACACGTTTACAGCCTAACAGGTATTCATATAATCACATTAATAATCTGGATATTTTTTCTTTATCATATTTTTTTCTTTAACCCTGTGCCTAGTCACTCATATCATTTCCCAATTATTTTATTGCAATGAGCTGTACCTGGGGCCACCCATGAAGAATATTTGGAAGCTACAACTGGTACAGAAATGCCACATGCAATTCTGGAGGTCCTTGGGGAGCGGGGCATACATATGGCATTGCTATTATGTGAGCTGCACTGGCTGCCAATTCAGTTCCAAATCTAAACCAAGGTGTTGGTTATCACCTTTAAAGCCCTTTAAGCAGTGGTGGGATTCAAATAATTTAACAATTATTTGGAGCCTGGTGGTGCAGTGGACTAAACTACTATTAAAGTAGTATTTAGCTGCCAGCTGCCTGCAATTAGTGCAAGTTCAATTCTCACCAGGCTCAAGGTTGACTCAGCCTTCCATCCTTCCGAGGTTGGTAAAATGAGGACCCGGTTTGTGGGGGCAATAAGCTGACTTTGTATAAAATAGAACACCGCTTTGGGAGCGGGGGCAAAAGCCCTACTAAGCAGGTATATACAAAAGTATGAAGGCTGCTCTGTAGGGAGACCCGGGGTCCAATAACTGAGGTGAGACCAGGTTAAGTCAAACAGGAACACTTTATTTCTAACAACAGCCGTAGATGCTTGGAATAAACAGAACAGAGAACAAGGGGTTTGACAGCTATTTATACTGTAGCTGTCAAACTAAACAACCAATAGGAGGGCAACATTCTCCCGCCGGCAAGTCCGTGCGTCTGAGTCAATCAGGAACGCCCGTCGTAAGTCGAGGATTTAACACCCCTTCCCCCCTGGATGGAGCAGGCGTAGTCGGCCAGATACGCAGGGCGCCTGCGCGTTCAACTAGATCTACGCAGTTCAGGGGTGGCTGCCTGGGTAGTTGGCGGAGCTTGTGTCACCGGTGGAACTCCCGGCGACTCGTCTGGAACACCCGAGTCGGCCTCGTTGTCGGATAGCTGGCCAGGTTCATCAAGTAAGTTGGGCTCTGGGGGCGCGTTTGAGCTAGGGACAGTTGGTGTATAGTTAGGGGTTGGAACTGTTGCGGGCTCATCCAGGCCGGCTGAGCTATCTGGATGGAATGTCAAACGGGCTCTGATTTGATTCAGATGGCGGTGCCAGAGCCGGCCATCGGGTAGCCGGATTTGGTAGGAATAGGGGCCAGTGTTTTGCTCAATGGTTCCTGGTAGCCATTTGGGTTCACCCCCAAAGTTCTGGGCATATACTGAGTCGCCGACATTAAAGCTGCGGTGTCGACTGGTTGAGTCAGGGGGCTTCTCTGGAGAGTAGGCAGGGTGCAAGCGGTTGAGGTCGGTGCGGAGACGTCTGCCCATTAGAAGTTCTGCGGGGCTCCTGTTGGTAGAAGGGCATGGAGTTACGTGTTGTGCCAACAGGTATCGGGCCACTTTCTCCTGCCAGTCCCCGTGGGTGAAACGGGAGAGAGTCTCTTTGGCTGACCTCATGGCCCTTTCTGCCAAACCGTTGCTGGCAGGGCAAAATGGTGCCACCCTGGCGTGGCGTATCCCATATCCTGCTAGGAAGACCTGGAAGGCAGCAGATGCTAGTTGCGGGCCGTTGTCCGAAACGATGACATCGGGCAACCCGTGGGTGGCAAAAAGTCTTTGCAAGGCCCTGATTAGGGCGGCCGAGGTGGTTGATACCATGGCAACTATCTCCACCCACTTTGAGTAGGCATCGACCACCACTAGGAAGGTCTGCCCATGGAAAGGTCCGGCAAAGTCCACATGGATTCGTGACCAGGGCGACTTTGGCATTTCCCACTCTTTGACTGGAGCGGCGGGGGCTGCTGGTCGGGACAGTTGGCAAGGCTGGCACCCTGCGACCCACAGAGTGGCCGCTTGATCAAAATTTGGCCACCAGACGTAACTGCGCCCTAGAGACTTCATCCTAACTATTCCCGGGTGTCCCTCATGCAGGGATTCCAAAACTCGCTGCTGGAGTTTGGCGGGCACTACTACTCTATTTCCCCACAGCAAACACCCTTGCTGTACAGACAACTCATGCTGTCGGACGTGGTATGGCTTGAACTCAGGACCTACATTTCCAGGAGGCCATCCCCTGCGCACCCAGTCCAAAACCCTGCGGAGGATGGGGTCCTTAGTAGAGTGGGAAGCAATGTCAGAGGCAGAAAGTGGCAGGTGCAGGGATTCAAGGAGGAGGACCTGAGAAGTAGGAGAGGGGTCATAGACAGAGATGGGCAGGGGGCAGCGGCTGAGGGCATCTGCATGCGGCAGAAGCTTGCCAGGGCGATAGACGAGAGAATAGGAGTAAGCGGCTAGGAATTCAACCCAGCGGGACATGCGGGGGGAGAGGACCTGGGGTGTTGCGATGTTGCCAGCCAGGATGCCTAAGAGGGGTTTGTGATCTGTGACTAGGGTGAAGTGCCGACTGTAAAGGTAGTCATGGAAATGCTTGACGGCTGCCACAGCGGCCAGCGCCTCCTTGTCGATTTGGCCATAATTGCGCTCAGTTGAGGAGAGCGTCCTGGAATAAAAGGCAATGGGGGCCTCAGTGCCATTTGGGAGGGAGTGGCTTAAAACGGCCCCAATCCCGAAGGGGGAGGCGTCGGCAGCAAGAACTAAGGGAAGGCTGTCAGAGTATTGCACCAAAACGGCATCAGATGACAGGAGGGATTTGACAGCCTCAAAGGAGGATGCCTCCCGGGGGCCCCAGCGCCAGGGGGACTTCTTATCTAACAGACGGTGCAGGGGTTCGGCAACAGTGGCCTTGTGTGGCAAAAAGGTGCTATAGAAATTTAAAAGCCCGAGGAAGGCTTGTAAGTCGGTTTTGTTGCCAGGGGTGGGGGCCCGCTTGATGGCAGCTGTCTTTGAAGGGGTGGGATGTATGCCGGAGGCATCTATCAAAAACCCTAAGAATTCAACCTGGGGCACCCCAAGTCTACACTTAGCCTTCTTAAGCTTAAGGCCAGCCGTTTGGAAACGGCGTAGGACTGTCCTTAGCTTGTCCTTAAGTTCTGACTGACTAGAGGCAGAGATGATAATGTCATCAAAATATGGAACGACTCCTGGCAGCCCCTGCAGGAGTCGCTCCATAAGGCTTTGGAATATGCCAGGAGCCACACTAATGCCAAACTGGAGGCGGTGGCATTTAAATGCCCCCCGGTGGGTAACTATGGTCTGGGCCGCGGCCGTGGCAGAATCAACGGGGAGTTGCTGATAGGCTTGCGCCATGTCCAGCTTGGCAAAAATGGAGCCATTTCCCAATGAGTGCAACAAATGTTGTACTACAGGTACAGGATAAGGGTGGGCTTGGAGGGCCTTATTTACTGTATTTTTATAGTCCGCGCAGATGCGGATAGACCCATCTGGCTTGATGGGTAGGACTATGGGGGTCTCCCAGGGGCATGATCGGTGGGTTCTAGAATGCCCTGTGCAATAAGTTTGTCTAACTCTTTATCCACCAGAGGTTTGAGAGCAAAAGGCACCCTTCTGGGCTTTAATCTAACGGGGGCCACTTTTGGGTCTAAATTGAGGGAGATGGGAGATCCCTTATATTTACCTAAGTCGTCGTTGAAAACGTCTGCGAATTCGGCCATGAGATCCTCAAAGTAATCAGGGCGTACTGAATGGATGCCAGTTATGCCAAGTCCTAAGGCACCAAACCAGTCAAGCCCCAGCAGGCTGGGCAGTGGGTCTTGTACGATGATCAAGGGAAGCTTGCCAGTGAAGGTTTGTGCTCCACTAGGAGTTTGGCGCTGCCCATGACAGGAATGTAATTCCCTTGATAGTCCCGGAGGCGTACTTGGCATGGTTGAAGGGCGCGTTTTTGAATATTTGGCGCCACTTGCTTTAGGGTGTGCCAAGAGATTAGAGATTTGGAAGACCCCGTGTCGACCTCCATTTGGCAGGGGGTTCCTTCTATGGTGATCATCATGTAGATTTTCTTGTTGGCACCAACTCTGAATTGGTGGGCAGACACTGCAGGAGCGTTGTTACTCTTTGAAACGGCAAAACAGTCACCGCTTGGCTTGGGTGTTTTTTGAAATGGTTGTCTGGAGGCGTTCAGCTGCGTGCCCTGCAAATTAGCCCGGCAGACTCTTGCCAGATGCCCCTTTTTTCCACATCTGCGGCAGATGGTGGTTTTAAAACGACAAGCCGCTCGGGGATGCATTTCACCGCAGCCTTGACAGGGAGACCCTGCGAAGTCCTTGTCTGAGGTAGTTCTATTGCCCTTGGAGGTTTTGAGGCGGCTAACCTCATCCTCCTCCTCCTTGATCACCTCAGAGTCTGTCTCTTCCGAATGGACAGTGTTGGGCTTGGTGGCAGGAGCGGCGGCTTGCGATTTACGAATTTCTAAGGTAGATCTGCTAGCTAGTTCGCACGCCTGAGCCTCCTCTATGGCAGTCGCGAGGGTAATTTCTTTCTTCTCTAACAAGTGGCGTTGTATTCTTAAGTCTTTTACGCCACAAATGAACTGCTCCAGGAGGGAGTCTTCTAGCTGGGCAAATTCGCAGTTCAAGGCGGCAGTCCTGAGGGAGGCCATGTAGTGATTGATGGATTCCCCCTCAGCTTGAAGAATCTGTCTGAAAGCGAACCTTTGAGCTATCCGCGATGGCGTGGGTTCGTAGTGGCTCTTGAGTTTGTCCCTCAGGACTTCCCATGACACTGTCTGGACAGGAACTGGGGCTAGCAGGGCCAGTGCGACAGCAAACATTTCGGGACCGCAGGCATTTAAAAAGTGCGCCCTTTTCCGGCTGCTGGACAGCCCTGTATAGTCGTTCGCTTCCAGGAAGCACTCGAATCTAGCCTTGTATGAGTTCCAGGTTTCTGTGGCTGGGTTGAAGGGAGCGAATGTTGGGGGTGCCATCCTGATAAGGATGGTTCTGTTTCTGTGAGAAACTTGTTTCCTCAAACGACGTCTCGTCGTTTAGTGACTCAGCTAGCGCCTTGGCTTAGCGCTAGTGACTTCAGCTATTGACTACCTGTCTCCTCACGCCCGGAATCCCACCCTCGTCGCCAGTGCTCTGTAGGGCGACCCGGGGTCCAATAACTGAGGTGAGACCAGGTTAAGTCAAACAGGAACACTTTATTTCTAACAACAGCCGTAGATGCTTGGAATAAACAGAACAGAGAACAAGGGGTTTGACAGCTATTTATACTGTAGCTGTCAAACTAAACAACCAATAGGAGGGCAACATTCTCCCACCGGCAAGTCCGTGCGTCTGAGCCAATCAGGGACGCCCGTCGTAAGTCGAGGACTTAACAAAGGCTATTGCTTAAAAGCATTGTAAGCCACCCTGAGTCTACGGAGAAGGGCGGCATATAAATCAATCAAACAAACAAACAAATAAATAAATAAATAAATAAACAAACAAACAAACAAACAAACAAACCGGTTCTCTGCCCTAATGATTTCTTCCAACAACCAGTTCACCAAACTGCTCAGAAAGTTAACAACCGGTTCTTCCGGAGTGGTGCAAACTGGCTGAATCCCATCACTGCCTTTAAGGCATGGATCCAGGGTGAGGGAATGCGTTACCTTTTGGGACTAATCCACCTCACTTGTTCCAGCGGAAAGGACCTACTGTCAGCTTTGGAAGCCATATTAGGCCGGAAGCTTCCATTCTGCCACCTTCTCATGTGTGGGAAAGTAGGAGGGGGCATTAAGGAGAGGGATTGTTAGTAGACATAATAGCATTCTTCCTGTCGGTCAAGGTCAGGGTGATCCTGCATCTGGAGAAGGAGTGGTCAGGGAGCTGAGTCGAGGTGGAATGGATGTTGATTGGAGCATGTGATCGACTGGGGAGTAAGGGGATGGTTTTGGGGGTTTGACTTACTGAGGGAAAACCCGGGCTTTTCAGATTTGGGTTTTCCCAGATGTGCCAGTTTGCCTATTCTAGTAAAGAGAACTTTGGAAAATGCTTGCTTCCATGTCTTTACTTGGAGTTGGGGTTTTTCTGGAACGCTGACACCTCCAGGATGTCTATTATTTTAATTTTTAATTTTTTTATTCTAATTTTAATTACTTTAGCACATTTTAACCTTTTGTTATATGATAAGCTGTATTAGTGGGATGGGTGGCATAGAAAACAAACAAACAAACAAACAAACAAACAAACAAACAAAATAGCATCCATCTACCTGGGAGATAAATAGGATTTTAAAGGGATCAATCCAGTTGTTGACATGTCAGTCACCTCATCTTATTATGTTTCAATAAATCTTGTTAAAGAAACTCTGAAAGAAATTTGCTTTTATAAAAGTAGAACTTGATACTTAAATTTTAAGTCATGGTTACTCTGTCGGGAAGTTATTAAATGGTTGCAGTTTGGCTACAATGCTCAATTCAATCACATCAGAAAGCATAGAAGGCTGCTTATATCCAAAGATTTAAACCTTTTAGTCCCTTTTACGACAAATCCCTGGGGCTATAGACCTTTCCACCTGAGCTCTTTGTGAGACAACAACAGTAGTTCACATCTCAACATAGCACTATTCTGTTAGGTCACCAGCTATTTATATGCAACACTGTCACTAAAAAATGATTAGGATCATATTGGAGAAGTGTCACAATGTGCAATTTTTGGCTCAATAGTAAGTGGCAGACACGTGGTTTTTTAATTATTCGAACCACAACAAAGGAAAGGGTTGGGCTGCTAAATTATAATGCTTGGTAAGCTTTCCAAAACATTATTGTTTGCTGTGCTGATTCGTAAATTGCTTTGTAATTTTAACTTTCTAAGCTGGTGTTTATGGTGCTTTTTTTAAACATTCCAAAAGCCATATGTTTACACCATTTGGGATGCTCACATCAACCCTTAACATGCATTTGTTCTGCCTTGACAATTTCCAAACATGTTTTTATTGATTAAAAAAATAAATGTGGGCTAAAAGTGGGAAAAATTGTGTAGTCTTTCCCTACATTTTCTCAACTCTATCAAGTGGCCAAATTAAATTATGTTAATGAAATCCTGAACCCTGTTATGAAAGGATAGGATGAAGAACCTGCCAGTGCAAGTTGAGATTAGCTGGAAGATTCATTCCTATCCCCTATGAGTTGGAAACTTCCAGGGACATCATCAAGGCTGAGGAATTGATCTCCAGAAGATGTTCTGCAAAGTCGTATGTACAAAAGTGATGGGATTTTGATCCTGATGCTGGATCTGCCATCTTTCATGGAACCCTTCTATGGAACCCAACTTTTTCATTTCCACCCCAGGATTCTATCTCCTATCAATAAGACAGGGGACTTTCTTACTTAGCACTTCCCAGAGTAAGTTGATGGAGTAAGGAATCAGGAGAACATTTAGTTTAGTTTCTGGAAGATAAAAGTTTTATGATGCTGATCTCCATCAGAGTTATTTAGCATGCTCTCAAAGTACAAAATGGGGAGCATTGCAACAGGCAGTTTACTAGGGCTGAATCCATGTCTGCTTATTTTGATTTTTAGGCTGAAAATTGAAGCTAGCAGCAAGAAGGCCTGAAATATCTCTGTTCAATGTTTTGTTGTAACTCATATTTTTGCTTTACAATGCATCTTTCCTATTAACATACACTGAAGGAAAGAGAGTGGAAGAGAGCGAAACAGGATGAAATGCTTAAATGGTATTTTAAATATAAAAATCCCAATGTGGATGTTTATGTGGATATATATTTTTAATTGGAGGTTAAGGCAAAAGAGAAATGGAAAGGATTTGTAGGTGAAAGCATGTAAAAGTGAAATGGATCAGAAATAACCTAATTTAGATGCATTAGATGAATCGACAAGAAAACGAACAGCTCAAATCCCTTGAAAGTCCTTGCAATGTTTTATTCAATTTCACTTTTAGAAAGGATTTGATAGAAAGATCTGCTACATTGCCTGCTAGAATAAAAAAGAAAAAGAAAGAAAGAAAAAAACAAATATAATAACTGTTTTCCTAGGAGGTCTTCTAGGATGGAAGGTACATAGCTGCTGGTATACCTGACAGAAAAAGTAACTTTTAAAATATTTTCTTTAGACCCTAAGTCATTATCTAGCCTCCCTACAAGTTCCTTTGCCAGGCTAAGGTCTAACAATAGGCATTTGCTCAGTCCCCATTTTGGAATGATGATTAAGGACCACAGGCAAGTCACACAACAGGATGCTCCAGGGTGAAAGCTTACAGTGTATCCTGAAGTGCTTAGCTTTTGCTTGCTGCAATATGTGGGATTAATGTCCATATAGAAAGAAAACCATACACAAAGGTCATTAGAGAGCAGAAAGAAGGTTACTTCTTTTTCAGAGCGAGCTTGACAAAAAGAATAAGTACTTCAAGAAAGTAAAATAAGTACTTAGTAGACTTTCATATAACATACCCTTTTCTAAATTCAATGTAAACCATAATCTTTCAGTTTAATCTACTATAATACCATTCCAATACATGCACACTCTTACCCTCTTTAGAGCAGGGATCCCCCACCCCTGGGCCCGCCAGGATCCCATGCTCCATTTGTGCACACGTGGGATTCTGGCAGTGTGCAAAACCATGCTCCCCACCCCACCCCACCCGGTCTGCAGAAAAATCACCCTCTATGGAACTGGTCCCTGTCACTAAAAAAGAATGGGGCCCACTGCTTTAGACAACAGCTGGGGATTAAGGATCTCTGTGATCACTTCTTGCTGTTTTGAAGTTGGCCATTTCCATGTGTGAACTCATAGCTTTTTATAAACTTAAAGGAATCATTTTAAGAGGACTCCTTGATATGTCTGCATGCCAAGATAACACTGAAAAATATCTTCAGAGTGTTACCACAAGAGTGGTAACTTTTGTCCAAAGTGTTTTTCAGTTTTGAAGCCGTGGGCTGACCAGGTTGGTAGTTCCAAGCTTCTACCTGAATTTTTGTGTTTTCTGTTTTTTTTGTGTGCCTAAACTAGGGTTTCACCCATTTATCAGCAACCTGCACTGGAGTTGTGAGTACTTCACAGTATTGGCATCTACTTTTCCCTATCACCAACTAACTAACCCTAACAGTGGATTAGCTAGCTGATGCTGATAAAGTGTCATTTTGACCACCCTTATGTGTCAATTGCCTTTTGAGGGCCTCACAAAATAATTTATATTATTACCATTATTAGTGAGATACTGATTTGCAAGGAGCAAAGTGTAATCTTACATTATACATTTAAGTGGCATTTTGTTTCTTTCAACAATGCAATTAAACCCAAATAGCAACTATAATTTATTTTGCTTAACTTTGGAGGGTATTTTAAAGGGCCCTTAATACAAATAGGGCTATCCTAACATATTTCTGGAGATCACTAGTTGGAATTTTCTCCAGCTCTTTATGTCACAAAATCCATTGTTTCCAGTGGTGGGATTTAAAAATTGTTACTACCAGTTCTGTGGCTTGGTGGGTGTGGCATGGCTTGGTGGGTGTGGCTGGGGGAGGATACTGCAAAATCTCCATTCCCTCCCTACTCCAGGGGAAGGTTACTGCAAAATCCCCATTTCCTCCCGATCAGCTGGGACTCGGGAGGGAGAGAATAGATGGGGGCGGGGCCAGTCAGAGGTGGTATTTACCAGTTCTCCAAACTACACAAAATTTTCACTACCAGTTCTCCAGAACTGGTCAGAACCTGCTCAATATCACCTCTGGAAAGAAAGAAAGAAAGAAAGAAAGAGAGAGAGAGAGAGAGAGAGAGAGAGAGAGAGAGAGAGAGAGAGAGAGAGAGAGAGAGAGAGAGAGAGATCCATGGTGAAATTTAATTAAATAACCTTTGTGGGGACAAAGTCCTGAAATGTCATTATTAGTATTAACAAGATATTGTAGCATTTATGCAGTTTTATAAAATAATTTCCCTGTTTGCACAACCCGGAGAAGCCAAGCAAGTATTTGATGGCTTAAGCCATATACTGTGTTTCCTAACACAACTCTAAATCTCTATGCTAGGCCAAATATGTGGGAACAAAACTGGGAAACAATCATTTTAAGAAAAAAAAAGCCAATTAAAAACACCCCTCTTTGTATCTGTGAAACTTAGCCATCTGCCTTGCCACTTAATCCTGTAAATAAGAGAAGAAATAAAGGGATAGTAATTTTATTGAAGCTTTCACTGTAAGAAACAAAATTGCAGAGTTCCCCTGATGCTGACAAATACCTCTCCTGGCTCCTTTCAAAGCATTATTGTATTCTTACAAAACTGTGAATTAATGAGTTAGAGAAAAATCTATGCTTAAGTGAGCATGGCCCATGCCAAATATTCAAGTTCTAATCACAACAAAACATAGCTACTTTCTGGCACCAGTTGCACATCAGGCCTGGTCCATATCAGTCCTTTTCTAATACTCTGGACGGTTAGGAATAGCTGCCATTTCAATTTCCCACATTACTTTATATTAAGATTAGACTCAATACTATTTGGAATCCTGTGGCATCCTAAAGCCCTAAATTAGAAGCATAACCACAAAATATTTGAATTCAGAACTCGTCTTATAAAAAAATAAATAAAGCTACAGCACTAAGGGAAAGGAAGGAAGGAAGGAAGGAAGGAAGGAAGGAAGGAAGGAAGGAAGGAAGGAAGGAAGGAATATACCTACCTATCTTATCTTATATGTCATATTCCTGAGCAGTTTACAAAACAGAGTCAAAACCTCCAAAAGAACCATAAAACTTCCTTCCTTCTATGATGAAAGCTTTATTTAAATGTTCCCTCCCATTTATTTCACAGATATGAATTAACCAGGTATACCACCTATTCAGTATAATCCAAAATTCTCATTTATTTCATCAGTTCCTATTTTGTTCTTAATGTCAGAGAGCACAAGTCAAATGGGAATAGTGATATCGGGGAATAACTTTCATAGTTTGTCTTATTGCATGTCTGTTAGTGTTTAGATCAGGCCCTATAGTATCAGTACAGGTCTTTTCAGAAGAAAAATGTCTTCCATTGTCAAACTTTTGCAGTAGTCCTAGTAAGTTTGTCGGATTTTCAGACTTTCAGAAATGATGCCTCTGGCACATATTTATTTGCTTGAAATGGTCAATACAAAACTTTTCAAAGATGTCTCCTATATGAAACTGAAATCAATAATGAACAAAGTAAATTGATATATGCACTCGGAACAAATGTTGAAACAGAGTATAAGTAGACAACATTTCAAATCTGCAAAATATAGTTTCAAAATTCTTCTGGTGTTGAAAGCACAGCACTGAGTTTTCCCCTCTGACACTCTCCCTTTCATCTCCATTGTTCAGTGGTAGACCCCATACTTTGCAAGAAGTACAGAAAGTCCCAGTTTTAATTCTTCACATCTCCAAGTAGGGCTGAAAAATCTCTCTTTGAAACCTCAGGTAGATGTTGCCAGTGAGGATAACATTGGACTAAAACAGCGTTTTAGTGTTTGGCCACTGTGTTGACTGGGATATGTGTGGAGTTGAAGTCCACACATCTTAACATTCTCAAGTTTGAAAAAGACTGGACTAAATAAATCAAAGGCTTAATTAAACTTCCTATGTTTGTACACACCTAACGGTGGCAGGACTTCCAAGGGAAGATCATCAGATAGATCCTGGAAATAAATGTAATTTTAAAGTCAGCAATACCATTTAAATTGTGCTTTGGAATGGCACAGAGCAGCCATTTCAGAAAATCCTGCACTGCAACATTTTCAAAACTGCAACAAGCTACTTACTATCAAAAGTCTTTGGAATTAAAAATGCGGGATAATTATCCAGCTCATTTCTATGCAAAACTCAAGGTATACGGGACAGTCAGAGTGACCTTTCCTAACTGTTGGCGATAACAAGTTTGAAAGGAAGATTTTCATTTACTGTTTACAGATAACAAGCATTTTGTGGAGCATTTTTAATAAGCAGCAAATTGACCAGAGTTATCATATGCACAAACCAGAAGCTCCTCTTAGTACTGTTTGTTATTGTTACACCATTGATTAGTCACAGGGTCCCTCAAGACCACATATGAATGAAGCCAGCACCACCCACTGCACGTCTGCATGGCCGTGTTAAGATTCCCATGATGCTGTGTCTTTTATTTTAATAGAGCCACACGTCTTTGCTTCCATATCTAGCATGACTGATGTCTTTACAGTTTATTGTTCCCTGCCCTTGGCACTGTCATAATAATGTAAACTAAATGAAATCTGTGGAGGAAAAAGCTGTAGTGGAGCTTCGGATTTGGACCAAGCCTTCCGTTTTGCAGACTGTTGTGAAAACAAAAAACAAAACAAAACATGACATTAACTGCGTCATCAAAATGTTATTTGGGAGAACTGAAGAAATGTTGATGTGAATGTTGTTCTTGCTGTTCACAAAGGTTGGGTTATTCCTGCCTGTCAGGATAGTGTAGCTCTTGGCACCATCCATCAAATAAGAATAATAACCCATTTTTCAAAGCAAGACTACAAAAATCAGCTCTACTGCTTGGAAGAAGTGGCTGACGTGAGTAGGAGAAATTGAAGTAGTCATGTGAACAATCAACCAGGCGCCATCATATGGATTAAAAATGCCACTGATGTTAGGGTTAAGAGGAGATACCTTTGTGTTTGCCAAAGTATCTTTTATTTATAAAAATGTATAATATGTACTTTCCGATAAAGTTGTTCCTATAGAGCAGGGGTCACCAACCTCTCGGACCTCAGGGACCACTAAATTCATAACTTTCAACCCCGCAGACCACTAATATGAATTAGTGACGAGATGGGGTCCTTCAGGCACTTAGTGTGGCCACCTGTTAGCAAAGAGACACGCCCGGGGTCAACCGTAGCTTTGCTGTCCATTGCAACTAGGAATCTCAAATATGACCAAGAATGAATGCTTGTCTTGTAGCCAGCCCGGGCGCTAGATGACCCCCCCCCCCCGCAAACTGTCTCTCGAGGAGTCCGGCTGTAGTTTCATGCACCACTCACTGAAGCACCTGGACTCCCAAGGAGAGAGGGAAGGGCTGGAGCTACTAAACAGGCAGCCAAGCTAAATTCCTGAAGGACCCCATCCCATCAACGAATGGGATTAATTGCTTTGGCAGGCCGTATCTGGCTCAGGGGCCATAGTTTGAAGATCCCTGACTTAGTGCAATATAAAAAATGCAAAAATGCAAAGATTTTTCTGTGGACCACCAAAATTTTCTCACAGACCACCAGTGGTCCAGAGACCACCAGTTGGTGACCGCTGCTGTAGAGAAGAATATTTGTATCCTAGGGTTGAAATGATAGGTCCTTGGTGCTCTTTGAGCTTGGTTGTTTTCTTGCAGACATTTCATCACCCTACTAGGTAGCATAATCAGTGCATTGATGAGTTTTCATAGTTTGAAAACAACCAAGCTCGGAGAGTACCAGGACCAAGGACCCCTTAGAATTGTTCCTATGTAGTTTTTAATAAGAAAGTCATAACACCAGTTTTCTAGTCTGTCAATTATTTCATGTGTATTTTTAGACATCAACAATCATATATTTTTCTCCTGCCAGTTTTATAATGTATGATGAAGAATCCACTGATCAGATATCTATTTGCAAATACATCAGGAAACATATGAGCATAACACACATTACCTAGTAGACATACCACAAACACAGAAGCCCTAACAAATTCCCTCTTTCTGGGATTTTGAGCATAATGGACCTATTAATTTCCTGCCACCACTATTCAGGACTGAAATCTTGGTTAGCTCTGGAGTCCACCAAAAAGAAACTCAGCATAATACTTGGCTTATGGGTCATCAGTTGCTCACCACAGATTCTATCTTCCTTTCAGAATGGAATTAATTTGTTAATAGAAGACCCTTGATATAAAGATGGTATGGCAGCACATATACCCATGACATTTTTTTATTTTAAATTTGTTTTTGTCTCACCAAATGAAAGCCAAGTTGGAGATGGATTCAGCAGCAGTCTGGGAAAAATAATCTTTGACTCAGAAAAGTGCATTTCTTTTTAGGAATTATTGGGACAATGTTGGGACATTGACTACATTATTAAGAACTTTTATTGGGAAACAATCAGAGGTGGTATTCAGCAGGTTCTGTCCAGTTCTGGAGAACCAGTAGTGGAAATTTTGAGTAGTTCGATGAACCGGTAAATACCACCTCTGACTGGCTCCCGCCCCCATCTATTCTCTGCCTCCCGAGTCCCAGCTGATTGGGAGGAAATTGGGATTTTACAGTATCCTTCCCCTGCCATGCCCACCAAGCCATGCCACACCCACCAAGCCACGCCCACATAACTGGTAGTAAATTTTTTTGAATCCCACCACTGTTTCTCTCTCTTTCTTTTTCTCTCTATCTCTCTTTCCTTCCTTCATTTCTTTCCTTTCCCCTCCCTCCTCCCCTCCCTCCCTCGTCTTTCAACACCAGCACAGCATAAAGATTATGTAACCCAATAAAGACAGTCCAAATAACTTTAAACTGTAAGGAGGTGTTTCATTCTTTAGAGTAAAGCAACTTGTAGCTCCTTTTGTTACAAGATTAAGATAAAGTCAATCAAGTAATGCATAATTATTGTTTGAACAAACTATGCTTTTCACTCTTATACCTAGAATCTTCTTTCACAAGCAACCAAGTCAGAAGTGGTATTCAGCAGGTTCTAACAGGTTCTGGAGAACCTGTAGCGGAAATTTTGAGTAGTTCGGAGAACTGGCAAATACCACCTCTGACTGGCCCTAGAGTGGGGTGGGAATGGAGATTTTGCAGTATCCTTCCCTCAGGAGTGGGGATTTTGTAGCATCTTTCTTCTGCCCACCAAGCCACACCACGCCCACCAAGCCATGCCCACAGAACTGGTAGTAAAAAAAAAATGAATTCCACCACTGAACCAAGTATACTAAAAGTAAGCATTGTGTTCAATTTTGCCTAAACATGTTGGGGGTGTGGAAAAGGAGAGCTTTCTTTTTAAAAACAATATTTATCCAAAGGATAAAAAGGGGTGAGATTATTGTAATCAAATTAAAAGATAAAATTTCAGAAATAATAATAGAAAAGTAGTTAGCTCTTACCCCTCTGAAGAGCTGGAAAAATATATTTATGCTAATACATAAAACCTTTGGATAGCTTATGGTTGTCAAATGCCTCAAAGCCTAAGAGAGATATCACTCTTTTCTTGAACCTATAAGGAGTCTGCATTAATCAATGGCATAAAATCATTTCGTCTGAGCAGTAACCTGACCTCTTGTTTTGAACTGTCTTCAGATCTGAAAACTCAGTGGGACAATGGGAGAAGATTGCTCTCCAGAGACAGATAGATCACACTTCAGTCAAGCAGGCTTTCTTGCTTCAGTGAGTTGAACATGCTTTGAATTAGAATCTCTGTAATGTATCTGTGCAAAGGGGAATAATATATGGTATATTTTCACCAACACATACTGCATGGTTCTAGATCTGAATCAAATTATTTGTAAGAGAATTTAGGAATAGAAACATCAGAAACATCCCCTATTCATAATAAATCAGTTTAAAAGCAGGAGTGGGCTTCAAAAATTTTAGCAAGGGGTTCCCTGCCTGGTTTCTTGGTGGGCGTGGCATCCTGCACCATGGCAGGGGGGGCGTTTTTGCCCTCCCCAGGCTCCGGAGGCTTTCTTTGAGCCTCCAGGAGGGCAAAAACGGCCTTCCCAGGCTCCGGAGGTCCTCTTCCAGTAGGCCCATTTTTCACCCTCCCTGAGCCTCCGTGCACGCCCTGCACTTACTTGCATCCAAAATAGGCTGCGTGGGGACTCCTGGGAGGGGAGGGGAGGGGTGGGTGGGGCCAGCCAGGATTGGGATTTGGGGGTTCTCCGAACTGCACAGAATCTTAGCTAGAAGTTCTCCCAAACCCCTGTGAACCCCCAGCAGCCCACCCCTGTTTAAAAGTCTTTTAACCTATAGTCCTATATGTACTTGTCTATTCAATGGGCCTTATGACTGAAGGAATCATGGGCAATACATGGCTGAAGTTTAATTGGCAACATCCTTAAGCAACATGTCCCATAATGAGGGATATTTGGAATTGTATTTCAGCAACATCTTGATGACCACAGGTTACCTTTGTTTTATTTTTTAAAAAAAACACTTTTGCTTGTACTAGTTCCTCTACATGTCCCACAAATTTTGTATGACTGTGTCCATTATTTTAACATTCTAATGCCCCTGAAGAACAGGATTCTAAATTACGGTTTATTTGTATTGTTGTTTTAAATACAACTTCAATTGCACCAGGGCATTAATGTTCTAAGTCTTCTTATGTGTTCTTCCTGTGCCAGCCAATGTAAGAGGAGATTTGGGGAATATATATATATATATATATTGAGGGATCCCTTATACTTCTGAATTGAATGTATTGCAATTCCACATTTGACAGGGAACTGGATTCCTTATACGAATAATTTTATTATCTTTTACAAAGTGTACCCATAAAAAACATAAACCAACAAGAGAAAAGGCAAAGAGTAAAAAGAGAATGGGGATAGAAATGCAAAAAGTTATAAAGAAAAAAGATATGAATGACGACTTTTGACTTCTTTTTTCAAGGATATTTGACTCTTAGTTCAAGACTAATATAATGTCCATTTTCCTTCAAAAAAAGAAAAGGGAAAATAAAAAAATCTGAGTTTTTTTCCTTTTTAAATTTTGACGATTATCAAATGCATGTCAAATTTTGATTTTTCTTCAAAAAGCCCCCAAAGGTTTCCAATTGTAGTTAAATGTTTACAAATGGATTTCCAATTGTAGACAAATTGGACTAAAAGACCTCAAAGGTCCCCTACAACTCTATTATTCTCTTATTCTATTCTGTTAATTCCTTCAGTGATTTTTCTCTCACAATGGTCATTAACTTAGCCATTGTTGTCAATTCTGTCATCTTTATTAACCACTCCTCTATTACATCATCAGATCTTTCCAGTGCTGAGCATATAAAAATTGTACCACTTTAATCATATATAACAATAAAACACCATGTGTTTTTTTTTTCCAATATCTTATTCATCAAATCTAACTAAAAGGTTTCTGGTCTGAATTGTATAAAAATTTTCAAGATCTTTTGGAATTACATTACTAATTTCTATCCAATATTGCTTAGTTCTTTTGTAAGTCCGCCAAAGGTAATAATGATTTCCTATTTACATTTCCAGCAACTATAAACTATATTCCAACATCTTCTTAGCCAAGTCCTGAATGAGTTAGAAATATGGAAGCAGATCTACTTAAAAACGTCATTTCACCATCAAAGCATAATATAAAAGCAATGTATTAAAGGGCTACATTTGCTTGACATAAATACACAGGTGCAGGTTTATCTCTAAATATGCTTTTTATAAACAAAATATCAGTAATTTTCTTAAATGAAGGCTCAGGTGACTTAAAACTGTAGAAAGTTAGCACCCACCCCTTTCCTAGAAGAATGAAATATTTTAGGAAATATTAAAAAGGCAGAATATTATGTTTCTCTAGATGAGAAATGGAGAAGCATGTTTTAAAGATGAAGCAGCTCCCATCTTCCTGCCCCCCCCCACCTTTTGTCAATGGGCCAGAGGCAGAAACTCAATTCCATCCCATCTTTGTCAATGGACCATCATCTGCAACACAATAGGACCCATCTAGCAATAGAAACTAACACAATAGGGCCCACCTAAGAACAGAAACTCACCACATGGCACCTGGGAAGATTACATCAGACAGCAAGGCTAGCTAAGACCCCCACCCTCTGGGAGTCTGACAACCAATCAGGATACACTTTCGGGGCCCCAGGAAGTTCAAAGCCAGAGAGGGCATAAAACCCGGGGACTCGCTGCATCTCGGCCCTTTTCTGTTCAGGAACTCAAACCATGTGATCCTGTCCGCCATTAAACTATCTCTCCAAGGGGGTCTCCATGTTTCCAGTGTCTTCAAAACAAAAATCTAACAGTTTTCAAATGGCTAAAACCAAGAGAATTCTGCCACAGCTTCTATCTAGCAAAATAAAAAGTAAACAAGATATTCTTGCATCAACATTCGTGGCAAAATAATTCCTTGCTCATTCCTCGTGAATACCACCAATATCCTTTGAGTGCTGATGCTGAAAACATTTTCTAATTTTAACAGCTCCAGTTCATCGATGCTTTTCATACAGCTCATAATTCGTCAGGAAATATAGGAAAATCTAAACATGTATAATGGTCCAATTTGATTGCGTTACTTTTCATTTTCAAATCAGCCAGTACAAACAGCTCAGGCAAGATGCGACTCTGAAATATATATATATGTTCTTCAGAAATACTCCAATCACCTTCAGATAGGAGGCAGCTTGGGAGTGAACTGATGGAAAGTGAAAAGGTTGGATCCTCAGATTTTGGATCTGTTTTAAAACTTCAAAATGTTATTGTTCCAATGTGATACATTTTTAACTCTCACATGCCTACAAGCTAATTGGACAAAAATGCAAAACAAAATGAAACAAGGAAAGGCAGAGGAAAAACAAAGATTTATAAGTCAGGTTTTTTTTTTCCAGTTTAAAAAAAATACTGCATCAGAATTTTGCAACAGCAATCCTTTTGGGAGAAACCCTGATGAACTATATTATTGATGGAGAGATGGTTCCTTCCTGATCAATCATGGACTGACATGATACCTATGCAACCTGGTTGCTGTCTACTTGTTATGTAGCCTTCAAAATTAAATATGTCAGGTTCCATTTAATCTCCACACCCTGATTCAAAATCTCTCCTGGGGTTATGAGACTTTTGCTTTATCTCCCATTAAAGGCAGACATTGTAAAACTAGAGAGTCTGGTGCACTTGCTTTATTTCAGAAATCACAGTGTTTCTTGATAGGAAAATTTATTCAAGGCTCCACTTTTCACCAGGTAAAATCCACAGAAATCAATGTTCTCTGCCTATCCCTTACTTTTTACCTCTAGTGAGTTGGAAAATACATAATATCAGCAATAGAACAGAAATCAAAAACCCTGGAGATGTGTTAGCTGGAGGCAGGATGGGTTCAAATAATTTTAAAATTTATGAACCACCATTTTGGAGATCCTTCTCTCTTTAATAAGTAACTGTAATGGCAGAGGAATTACTTTTGCAGGTTGGTGCTTGACTTGGTTATCTAATAAATCTAATAACTAAGATTTGTTAATCTTGAATGGTATTTGGGAAAGTAACATCCTGGTGTTTCTGGGATAAATGCTACTGTGATTTTGGGGATAAGTGTCATTATTATATATTTGTGTACATAGGTGGACTGCTTCCGGTTCAGACTGGTTCGGGAGAACCAGTAGTTCCAACCACCAGCTGGGCCTGCCCACCCGCCCCGACACTATCCCGTCCTATATATCTCACTTTCTGGCTCTCTCGCCCCGCCCTCGCAGCCCATCTGATTTCTGCACCTAGACCGCTCTACTCACTGCTCTACTCTCTACTCAAGAAGGTGTGCTGGAAGCCACGCGCATGAAATCAATGTGTGTTTCAAGCCATGCACTCACATTTTCAGTTCTGAGCTAGGCAAACCAGTTGTTAAATTATGTTAAACTTACCTCTGGTTGTGTTATTATTACTATTTATTAAATTTATATGCCACTCAGTGGTGGGTTGCTACTGGTTCGCACTGGATTGGGTGAACCGGTAGTGGCAGTGGCAGAACCCGCCTGGATGCTTCTGCACATGTGTAGAAGCGCCACAAGCATGCCTGAGTGCGCACACGTGCACGAGCGAACTGGTAGCGAAGGGATTTGGAACCCGTCCCTGATGCCACCCATTTCATGGTTCAAAGTGACTCTTACAGTTTCTCATATAATAATAAGGCAGCTACCTCCTGGCTTTCATGCCAGTATGAACCTAGAAATATTAGAAGCTGATCAGGTGTTCTAAGTACATATTTCTGATTCCACAATGTGTCCCAAATTCAGTCCATCTGGCTGAGCATAGAACTTTACAAATAGGACAGGATTTACAATATGCTTGCTTAATAATATCCTAAGTAAATATAGGTAGTCCTTGACTTACGACCCCAGTGGTGCCCCAAATTTCTGTTGCTAAGTGAAACATTTGTTAAGTGAGTTTTGCCCCATTTTACAACTTTTCTTGCTACTGTTGGTAAGTGAATCATTGCAATTGTGAAGTTAGTGACATGGTTGTCAAGAGAATCTGGCTTCCCTATTGGCTTTATTTGTCAGAAGGTCGCAAAAGCTGATCACATGACCCCAGGACACGGCAACCGTCATAAATATGAACCAGTTGCCAAGCATTTGAAAGTTGAGTATGTGACCATAGGGATGCTGTAGCTATTGTAAGTGTGAAAAATTGTCATGTCACTTTTTTCCGTGTTGTTGTAACTTTGAATGGTCACCAAATGAACTGTTGTTTCAAGTCTACGTGTATATTACAGGTTTTGCTCCCACAAAGATATACTAGAAGATTAAATAGTATGAATTTGAGTCTGTTTATGTATATGTATAAATACATCCGTCTACACACACACACATCTGTACCTATAAGGTAAAGGTAAAGGTTCCCCTCGCACATATGTGCTAGTCATTCCCAACTCTAGGGGGCGATGCTCACCTCCATTTCAAAGCCGAAGAGCCAGCGCTGTCCGAAGACGTCTCCCTGGTCATGTGGCAGGCATGACTAAACGCCAAAGGCGCATGGAATGCTGTTACCTTCCCACCAAAGGTGGCCTCTATTTTTCTACTTGCATTTTTTATGTGCTTTTGAACTGCTAGGTTGGCAGAAGCTGGGACAAGTAACAGGAGCTCACCCCTTTAGGCGGCACTAGGGATTCGAACTGCTGAACTGCCGACCTTTCGATTGACAAGCTCAGCATCTTAGCCACTGAGCCCCCGCATCCCCTTTTTTTTCTGTACCTATGCCACTATCTAAACTTCTTCTCTCTCTTCCCCTCCCTCTTCCCCCATCTCTCACACACATACCCTGATGAACAGAGACCAACCAGGGCAGAGAGACAGAGCTTACAAAGTATACCCTTTGCCTCAAGATATAGTATATCTTGCTGTATCATATACAGCTTTGCACAGTTTCTATGATGTTTTGCATCAAATGAGAAGAAAACCAAATAAAAACAATTTATGAAAACTAATAAATGCTATTTTTCCTTCAATACTCCTACATCTGTATCTTTTTTAATTTCCAAAAGAAAAAAAAAAAACTTACCTGTGAATTACTTCTGCACACCAGGCATTTTTTTTCCCAAAATGCCTATCATCAACAAATTGAAAAACATGAAAGGTGTCTAACTTCAACAGCCACAAAATTCCTTCATGTATTTGTCAAAGAGGTTTGTATGCAAGAATATTTCTTTGAATTCTGCCAAGCGATATAAATTGCCTAATATGAAAGATAGTATTTTGGGGGAAATGATGAAAAAGTGTGCATGGGAACTGGATTTTAAAGATTTAAGAAGGTCTATTTATACTTCCTCAATAAGGGAAGTGCTTACAGTAAATTTACAGAATTGCAATCAATTTGGGTGTTTATATGTGCAAAAATATCTTGCTTCGAAAGATGCATTTGATCTCTTACTTTACTAAAATAATGTTTCTCCCTTACATAGGGTATTTTGGCTGTGAAAATTTATTATTCATATCCCATATTTATTACTTTTATAAACAACTGAAGATAGTGAACATATTTCTTCCTTTTTCTCTTTCCCCCACAACAACAACACTGTGAGGTGATTTGGGCTGAGAGTGACTGGCTCAAAGTTATCCAGCTGGCTTTCATGACCAAGGCTGGACTAGAACTCATGGTCTTCCAGTTTCTAGTCTGATGTCTTAACCTCTAGACCAGTGGTTCTCAACCTTCCTAATGCCGCGACCCTTTAATACAGTTCCTCATGTTGTGGTGACCCCCAACCATAAAATTATTCCTAAAACCATCGAAAATATGTGTTTTCTGATGGTCTTAGGTGACCCCTGTGAAAGGGTCATTCGACCCCCAAAGGAGTCACGACCCACAGATTGAAAACCACTGCTCTAGACTCAAAATCTAAAATGTCTCCCTTTCATTGCCTTTTTTCATTCAGTTGTCATCTACTATGACATTCCAGAGTTCATACTGAAATGATAAACTGTCTAAGCTTTTAAAGTGGATTTTGAAGTCAATATATATGGATATCCAATACCCAGATCCATTTGTCAGTCCATATATAGAATTAGAGTTTTAAAATATGCCGAATACTTCAAAACTGATGTTTGTCTCTTACAGAAGATACATTTTATATGTAGCAGGTGCTTTTGTTCATAGGTCCTCTAAAAGTCACCTACAATATCTTTCCAAGCATCACTTTTAGGTGAATTATTTCATTTAAGAAATATTTCAAAATAGATGGCAGATGATTTTGTGAATTATACACTCATTAAGCTGCAACAGTTTCTATTTTGACAGATTGTAATAATTTATTTGAAAAGTAATCTATGCAATAGATTTCTTTCATATCCCTGTTTTAAAATGTTTGGACTATTAGATGTTGCTTTAAATAAAGAATAGAATAGAATAGAATAGAACAGAACAGAACAGAACAGAACAGAACAGAACAGAACAGAACAGAACAGAACAGAATAGAATAGAATAGAATAGAATAGAATAGAATAGAATAACAGAGTTGGAAGGGACCTTGTAGGTCATCTAGTCCAACCCCCTGCTTAGGCAGGATACCCTATACCATTTCTGACAGGTGGCAGTCCAGTCTCTTCTTGAAAGCTTCCAGTGATGAAGCTCCCAGAACTTCTGAAGACAAGTTGTTCCATTGGTTGATAGTTCTCACTGTCAGAAAATTTCTCCTTATTTCTAGGTTGAATCTCTCCTTTATCAGTTTCCATCCATTATTCCTTGTCTGGCCTTTGGGTGCTTTGGAAAACAGATTGATCCCCTCCTCTCTGTCTCCCCTGGTCATTCTCTTCACTAGACTAGCCATGCCCAATTCCTGTAACTGTTCTTCATATGTTTCAGCCTCCAGTCCCCTATCATCTGTGTTACTCTTCTCTGTACTCTTTCTAGAGTCTCAACATCTTTTTTTGTAGTGTGGTGATCAAAACTGGATGCAGTATTCGAGTGTGGTCTTACTAAGGCTTTATAGAGTGCTATTAGTACCTCTTGTGATCTTGAGTGAATCCCTCTGTTAATGCAGCTTAGAATTGCATTGGCTTTTTTGGCTGCCGCCGCACACTGTTGGCTCATATTTAATTGATTGTCCACTAAGAATCTAAGATCCCTCCCACAGTTACGGCTATTAAGACAAGTATCACCCAATCTATACGTATACTTTTGGTTTTCTGTTCCTGATGCTTAGAAAGTGGTACCGTCACACAATTACAAAGAGCTACTATAGCCCTCAAAACCACATCATTAAATACAATGGGCATGAGCCACATGGAGCACCTCCACTGCCTGTTTGTGCCCCAGAGAATATCCCAGAATGAGCAGAGGTAAATATTTCAAACTATTTCAGAAGAGTAAAGGAGCAAAATGATACCCTGATGCCTTAAAGCTCTTTAGGTGTAGTACAGGTAGTCCTCGACTTACGACCACAATTAAGCCCAACATTTCTCTCCTTAAGTGAGACATTTGTTAAGTGAGTTTTGGCCCATTTTACCAACCTTTCTTGCCACAGTTGTTAAGTGAATCACTGCAGTAGGTAAGTTAGTAACATGATTGTTAAGTGAATCTGGCTTCCCTCATTGACTCTGGCTTGTCAAAAGGTCGCAAAAGGGAATCACATGTCTCTGGGACACTGCAACCATCATAAATGTGAGTCAGCTGTCAAGCATCACATCATCATGGGGCTGCTATGAAGTTCGTAAGTGTGAAAAATGATCATAAGTCACTCAGTGCTATTGTAACGTTGAATGGTCACTAAATGAACCATTGCAAATCGAGGACTACCTGTATTCAAAAGTATGTCTTAATATCCTGAATTCCCCCCTCCCAAATTAGACCAATTTTGCTCACAGGGAAAGAGATTTAAGGGGGTCGTACGATTCCTTTTTAAATAAATCTATATGAGCCTCTAACTAATGAGTGATTTGTGGTTTTCCATTTGTATCTGGAGGAGTATGGAAAGCTAAACTGAAATTAAGTGAATGTAAAATAAGCAAATATTAATATGAACATTAACTGAAATGAATTTGAAGGACAGTCAGGTAAGGATGACAATAAAAACGAGGAAGAAAAATCCTAATCATTGCTGCCATTCTTCCTTAATAAATAGAGGCATCACATAGAATCACTCACATCAAACATCTGGCATGAATGTAAGCAGTGGTGGGTTGCCCCCGATTCAGACCGGTTCGCAAGAACCGGTAGTAAAACCAGTGGGAGGCTCCGCCCACTGACCTGGACGTGATCATAAGTGAACTGCGCATGTGCGGGCACGATGCAAACCGGTAGTAAAGGTAAGTAGACCCCACCCCTGAATATAAATAAATTGAGCAAACAGCAATTGTGTTCCCTCATTCTCTCCCCGTGATTTCACCACTCATCCTAAAGGCTGAAAGAGTGAGAAGCCCCATTCTTCTTCCTACTCGGTGCATTTTGCACAAACGGCAAAGCATTGCACATTCTTCTTTTTCGATAGGATTGTTATAGTGCCATTCTTTCTAGCATAATGGAATTTGCAGGTTCTGAAGTGGGATAAGGAAAGTGAGAGAGGTTATTCCATCACGGCTTAGATTAAGCCTCTTGAATTATACTACTGGGAGTCAGGCTCCTCTTGCATGGTTTTTAAAGTTCTTTATGGAAGTTGAGATACTGGACTAATGGATCTTTGAGTGGATTGATCAAGCTTTTTATAACTACCCAACTCTTCATCTTGTTACTGTTGTTTTTTAAAAAAATATACACCAAAAAGCAAAAAGGCCATGTAGTAATTGCAATAGCACTAAGACTTACTGTATATTACCACTTCATTGTGCTTTACAGCACTCTCTGAGTGGTTTATGGTGTCAGTATATTGTGCCCAACAATCTGGGTCCTCATTTTACTGACCTCGGAAAGATGGAAAACTGAGCCAACCTTGAGCCGGTCAGGATCGAATTCCTGGCAGTGGGCAGAATTAGCCTGCAATACTGCACTCTAATCACTGTGCCACCACAGTTATTATGTAGACACATTTGTTTGGCTTAGCTCAAGAATCAAACAGATCAATAGATTTTAACAAGGACACCATGAACTCATAATCCATATCTAGATAAATTTATATCAGCAAGACCAGGATTTTATAAACATAAAAGTTTATTAAGAAAGAGGGACTTTATATCTAAAGAGTTTCTGTCTGCCCCATTTGGTGCAATTAAATAGCTGAAAAAAGTATTTTTCTTGTCTCAAGTGAAATATTAATTTGAATAATTCCTGCCTATTGCTCTTTCTTTTAGTCTAACACGATCTGTGTATATTAAATATCACTGAATGATATTTACAACTTGGTGTGTCTCCCACAAACCAGGTGTTATGTTTCTGTTTAAAGCAGAGACCTAAATAAGATGCCAGTGACAAATTCACACTTACCACTCAGGAACAGGCATCCAATACTTATTAGGCATTAAAAATTACTCCAAATTAAGATGTGTGATACAGATGGATCCAGGCAAGCGAGGTCTCTGCCAAATGGTTTTGAAGACCAGAGATTTTGCTCTCATGTTGTGGGCTTGCCTAGGTCTCCACTGCCGCACTCCTATCTATTTTCCGTCTCATGTGGCAATCCCACATCTGTTGAACCTCATTTCCTTTTGCTTCAGTAACATAGCCATCTGGAAGAATCTTACTGTGTACTTCCACTTAAATAGCTCTTCATCTATTTTCAAATCTCTGCAAGCATCTTCCATCTCACCTACCACCTCTGATTTCTTTCCCCATCTGGCTTTGTGTTTTTCAATGCAAGAGTGGAAATGATTAAAATGAAATACAGCCATGAAATTTCATTAAGCTGGCTTCTCTGGCTGTAGCCTCTCAGCCCTCTTGCAATCATACAGCTTGACTGTATGAGAACATAAAGCATGTAGGGTTGCATGAACCAGCAACACTCCAGTGCCCTCCAGAGGCTGACTCCATCTTCCTTCTCCTGTTTTTTCTCTGTTCTGATCCAAAGAACACTGTTAGGACATTCACATGAATGTGCCTATAAGGCTCCTCATAATAGCACAGGTTTATAGGTGGATAGACAGGGACATGGTGGCTCAGTGGCTAAGATGCTGAGCTTGTCAATCGAAAGGTTGGCAGTTCAGTGGTTCAAATCCCTAGTGGCGTGTAACGGGGTGAGCTCCCGTTACTTGTCCAGCTTCTGCCAACCAAGCAGTTCAAAATCACATAAAAAATGAAAGTAGAAAAATAGGGACCTTCTTTGGTGGGAAGGTAACAGCATTTTCCGTGCGCCTTTGGCATTTAGTCATGCCGGCCACATGACCACAGAGACGTCATTGGACAGTGCTGGCTCTTCAGCTTTGAAATGGAGATAAGCACCTCCCCCTAGAATCAGGAACGACTAGCACATACTGTATGTGCGAAGGGAACCTTTATCTTTATAGGTGGATAGATCTTCCTTAACATTCCCACTCAAATCATATCTCTAACAAAGGATGAAATTATGGCACCATGCTAGGAACCAGGACACTGTGAGTTCTAGTCCCACCTTAGCCATGAAAGCCAGCTGTATGACTCTCTCTAAACTCATCCCACCCCACAGGAAATTAGGAAGAAGAAAGTGTGTTAAGTATGTTGACTGCCTTGAGTTATTTGTAAAAATAATAAAGGAAGGAAACAAGTAAGTAAATTCATAACAGTGTATTGGATCAAACTAAATGCTTGCCCATTCCAACATTCTGTCTCCATTGTGACAAATCTGATGTGTTTGGGAAGCAAGACACGGCATGCATCTCGTAGCATTGTTCTGCTTGTGTTCTCTACTGATTGATATCAGAGGGAAAGCTGCTTCCAACAATAAAAGTAACAGATGCCCATTGCTACCTGTAGGTACCAGGAGATTTATTGTCGATCCCTATTTTGTAGTGTTCCAAACTGATGGTTATTACAAATGTGACTTTACATGTTGGGGGAAAGCACTTCTTTTTGTAGATCATGAATTTCACAATACAATAGATATTCCTGGATTTTAGTAGTACATTAGAACAGGAACATTTCTCCCTATCGATCTCCACTTTCTTCGTAGTATTACCATATATCTTACTGACTTCCCTTATGCCTCCAACTCAATGTTTTTTTTTCTTAACTTGAAAAACTTTAAGGATTTTGTTGTTTTAGTTTCCTTTTCCTTTTCCTAGTGGCAATCCCATTATTGTTGACATTTATATCAGGGGTGGGTTCTACTTACCTTTACTAACGGTTTGCAATGGGCGCGTTTCACGCTCTCTCATATGCGTGCGTCTGTGCATATGCTCCATTGTGACATCTGGGCAGGTGGGCAGAGCCTCCCGCCGCTTTTACTACCAGTTCGGAAGAACCAGACAGAATCGGGAGCAATCCACCACTGATTTATATCCTTTAGTTTAATTTCTGGGTTACATATGACTTAATGGCCTTCCCTTCTGTGTCCTTGTCCTATTAGAATAGGCAACAAGGCACTTCTCCACTCTGTGACAACACAAAACCCCTGGATTTAAGACCAGTGTCTTTACAGAGACAATTATCTAGGCTGGAACATGCTGGATTATGACAATTTATTTCCCTTTTTCTTGTGTGAGAAGAAGATATGCTATCTAATTATATGCTTTCAGACTATATTCATAGGCCAAAGTGTGTTTTTTTGCCACTTAGTAATGTATCTCATTCAGTGTGGTATAATGCTACAAAATTGTAGTTGGAAATAGCCTGCCAGAAATATTTACTTCTCATGATTTGCATTTCAGATTTTAGGAAATAAAATAGATATAAAAATTGTATATGATAATGTGCAATTAAAGCAGGCATTGTCTTAGTATTTTTCTAGCATTTCTTTCATTCTTCCCTTTACCCATTAAACATTATTTTAGTAGAAAGAAGCTTTTGAAGAATGAAGAGAAGTATTTGAAAGATTTCTGTACAATGTTTCACAAAGAAAAAAAAAAAGAGCCAGCAAAGTATTTTGCTTTCTCTTCCTTGGCATGATGGGGATAAGCTAAATACTTTCTAGCACAACATTTTCAATAATCTATTCTCACTTAAGGTCTCATGGACCTGCCCACCTCATTCAACTCAATTTGGAAAGAAAAGATATTATTTCATTAATCAAAACCCAATCCTAAATCCTAATGCATTCATTTCTGAAGATCATGATGCATTTCATCAGGTTGTTATAATATATACACACACACTCAGTCATATAAATAGAATAACAAAATAACAGAGTTGGAAAGGACCTTGGAGGTCTTCTAGTTGAACCCCCTGTTGAGTCAGGAAACCCTATGCCATTTCAGACTGATGGTTGTCCAATCTCTTCTTAAAAACTTCCAATGCTGGAAGACCCACAATTTCTGGAGACAAGTCATTCCACTGATTGACTATTTTCACCATTAGGAAATTTCTCCTTAGTTCTAGTTACTTCTCTCCTTAATTATTTTCCATCCATTATTTCTTGTCCTGCCTTCAAGTGCTTTGGAGAATAGGTGGACCTCCTCTTCTTTGTGGCAGCCCCTTAGATATTGGAACACTGCTATCATGTCACCCTTAGTCCTTCTTTTCATTATAGACACACCCAGTTCCTGCAACCATTCGTCATATGTTTTAGCCTTCAGTCTTTGTTCTTTGTTTCCTTCTCTGCATTCTTTCTAGCATCACAACATATTTTTTATATCATAGCGACCAAAACTGGATGCAATAATCCAAGTGTGGTTTTACCAAAGCATTATAAAGTGGTGCTAACACTTCATGTAAACTTGATTCTATACAAACAGGTGTCAAATGTCACATTATCTTTTTCAGTGCAATGTTGATTATGACCCCCATCTCAAATAGGAAGGCTACTCATAAAAAAATTCTCAGGAAAAAAGATAGTATTTGAAGAACAAGGTAGAACAAAATGGCTGCTGTAGAAAACTGAGGAATTGTGATAAAATATTATTTCAGTTATACATAGGATGGGATATATCAGTGGTTCTCAACCTGTGGTCCATGAACTTCTGGGGAGCTGTGATGTTGTCACAGAGGGTCCATGAAGGCTTGAAAAAATGTTATGATTTAAATCTTGAGTTAAGTCTTGGGGATCCGTGGCCATAGTCCATGACCACAAAAGGTATTTAAAGGGGGTCTGTGGTGAAGAAAAGGCTGAGAACCACTTGGATATACTATAAAATTGTTTGATGAATCAAATCAAATCACAAGAGCCTTGGTAGTACAGTGGTCTAAAGCACCCTGTTATTAAGACCAGCTGCCTGCAATTACTGCAGGTTCGAATCTCGCCAGGCTCAAGGTTGACTCAGCCTTCCATCCTTTCTAAGGTAGGTAAATTGAGGACCCAGTTTGTGGGGGCAATAAGCTGACTTTGTGTAAATATACAAAAGTATGAAGGCTATTGCTTAGCGCATTGTAAGCCGCCCTGAGTCTCTGGAGAAGGGCGGCATATAAATCAAATTAAAAAAAAAATTGTAACCAAGAGATGGAATCTAAAAATACAAAAGACGTGTGCTTGTTGGATGCACGCAAATTAGTAAATTGAATTACAGGACAATTAAAAGCTAAGTTAAGACTTGATTGTTGAGTCCCCCCCCCACACAGCCATTCTTAGATTCTATGTACAAGAAGTAGGTTTTAAAGTTATGGCAGTCAGTCCTCCCTTCCCCTCATATTTTCTAGCCATCCTTCCCATCATCTTTGTACAGTTTAAGATGTGTTGGATCCTATGCAAATATTTCTGAATAGGCATTGAAATTTTTACAGAAAGGCTGATACATTTTTTCATTGAGAGAAGGTCTTCATAGTTACCTCAGTAACGTTAAACCTTATTTTCCTACCTATAATTGTGGACAAATTGAAACAGTAACAAAGGATGTATGATGCCAAATGAGTCAGCCATAGTTTTCTCAAACATAATGATTCTTTGATGTGAAGCCAGCTTTCCAGCTCATAAATTAATTACCTAGTCAAATTACAACTAGATACAAATCATTCTTTGTTGAACCTTGGCTTTTCTTTTTACATGTGTCTGACTTGGACTCTGAATCTGTGCATGAGATGAAAGAAAGAATTTTTGGCAGTTGGAATTTTATAATAAATTGACTGCCAGCATCCAGAAATAGCAATAGCAATGACACTTAGACTTATATACCACTCCACAGCCCTCTCTAAGCAGTTTATAGAATCAGCATTTTGCCCCCAACAATTTGGGTCCTCATTTTACCAACCTTGGAAGGATGGAAGGCTGAGTCAACCTTGTCAGGATCAAACTCCTGGCAGTGAGTAGAGTCATCCTGCAATACTGCATTCTAATCACTGTGCCACCACAGCTCTTTGTGATGAGAAAATTGGAGAAAAGGATAATTGGTGGACCTCAGGCAGTGCCACCCATCCAGAACCAAAGATGGAAGGTTCCCAGAACCAGGAGAACTAAAATCCAGAGCTACTTAGTTCTGTTTGTTGAGCTGATACTTGTTGCACCCTATCCAGCCCCCCCCCCCCCCACAACCTTCCTCTGTACTGAGAGAGAACCTCCACAGTATTATTCAGATGGCCTGGGGTGCAGGTATAAAGTTAGATGTCATCAAACTACTGCTGATACTTAATCTCAAACTGTCAGATGACACCAAGCCCTGAGACAATCCATAAAGGAAGGGCTGATTCCCCCCCCCCCCATCAACACTAACTGGAACCAAAACCAAAGGAAGAAGAAGAGCCTGGTAGCGCAGCAGACTAAAGCACTGTTATTAACATCAGCTGCCTGCAATTACTGGAAGTTCAAATCTCACCAGGTTCAAGGTTGACTCAGCCTTCCATCCTTTCTAAGGTAGGTAAAATGAGGACCCAGATTGTGGGGGCAATAAGCTGACTTTGTATAAAATATAAAAAAGTATGAAGGCTATTGCTTAACGTATTGTAAGCCGTCCTGAGTCTTCGGAGAAGGGCGGCATATAAATCAAATTAAAAAAAAAATAAGAACACTATACTATTCACTAGACAACACTATACTATCCAGTGGTGGGTTGCCCCCGGTTCAGACCGGTTCACAAGAACCGGTAGTAAAACCAGCGGGAGGCTCTGCCCACTGATCCGGATGTCATCAGGAAGCTTCTGCACATGCACAGAAGAGTGCACGTGTGCGCAAGCGAAGCAAGCGTGCGCGCACAGCCCCTTTGCGTACTGGTAGTAAAGGTAAGTAGAACCCACCCCTGATACTATCCATCCCAAAATCCTAGAGATGGTCCAGAAGGAAACCATGATTGATGGTCCTGAAAGCTCCTGAGGGTAAAAATGGATGGACCATCAACACAATCCAGCTCCTTTCAGTGGTCATCCAAAAGTACAATCAATGCTGCTTAGTCTCATGCCCAGGCCTGAACCCTGATGGAAAGGGGAGCAGATAACCTGCTTCTTCCAGAATCCTCTGAAACTGCAGGCAACCACCTTCTCTACAACCTTCCCTAGTCAGGGAAGGATAGAAACTGGACAAACATTATCCGGAATGGTAGGGTCTCTTGAAGATGGTCTCTTGAAGAGGGAGTGAATGGCATGGCTCAAAGACAGTGTTTCATTCCACTCTCTGTTCCTTTATAGTGAAAGGAGCTAAGAGAAGACAGGACAGTCTAGGCATGGTTTACATACAGTAGGTGTAACTTTGCAGCAGTAGTGGGTTCCATTTACCTTCACTACCGGTTCAGAACTGTGAGCGTGTGTGTGCACGTACTCGCTTCGCTCACGTGCAGCACTTCTGCGCACGCATAGAACCTTCTGCGCATGCACAGAGTGTCCATGATGATGTCCGGGCAAGTGGGCAGAGCCTCCCGCCACCACCACTACCGGTTTGCCCGAAACTGGGGCGAAGTAGTAGAAACCCACCACTGCTTTGCAGGAGACTGTACTGAAAATGGAACTAGATACTTGATGTTAAATAAAGGAAATAAGTATGAAGTGGTAATTAACCCTGAGTTTTCTACCAAATTCTGAGAATTTCCAGGAAGCCCTGAACCTACCCACCACACCATCAGAAGCATGAGTAGGTATAGGCGTATCTATTCTGACTCGGGAGAACAAGGGTGGATAGATGTGAGGCACAGACAGATAGAACTTAAGCCATTTAATCAGTAACAGCAGTATCCTAATAGGCAACAGGGAAACTGGCAACAACAACAGAATGGGCAGCTGCTATTTATATAGCAGCTGTCAAACGGACTGACCAATAGGGGGCGTCCATTTTCCCGCCGGCAGAACTGCCATGCTTCAGCCAATGGGAGGCGTTTACTATGCTCCAGTATGACAGAATATACAACAGTATCTATCTCTATTTCTTCTATCTTTTGACTGACAAGGACAGAAGACAGAAAGGAGACAAATAGAAAAAGACATTACATTATTTAAGATTATATTAAAATTATTTTAAAAATTTATATAATTTATATTATATTTAAATTTAATATATAAATTTAATATAATTTAAATTATATTAAAATTATTTTACTCAGTTATAAACATTTTATTAATGAACAATTTGCAAGAGGGACAAATAAACAAAAGAAGATGAATAAGTAAAAACTAGGTAATTGGAAATGACTGCCCTTACCGACACCGACCCTCCAAAAAATTAATATATGCATCCCCCGAAGGGATGTGGTAGGGGAAGGAAAAGAAAAGGTGAGGAATGTGAATTACTGTCAGGAAAATATAAATAAATGAAGGAGACTCAGTGGAGAAAAAATTGAAAATGTTCAAAAATTATCAGTTATTCAGAAGTGTAACTTAATCAGAAATGGAAAGTCAAGTCACATAAACTCATTTAAATTGACAGTTTGTGTGACAACATTGATCTTTCACCCTCCCTTTTCCATCAATATAACCGTGTTTGGGTATCTTATGGTGGTTTAATTGTAAGACTAATTTTGATCTGATGATTGATCTATTAATTCTAAATCCATTTATTCCCCTTCTCTCCCTCTTCCATTGGATTGATGTTTTTTGTAAAAGCTTTTAATTTTTCCCCCTCTGGTTTTAAATGGAAACCATAGAATAGAAGTTTTTAAACCAAGACAAATGGAATTAACTCCATGTGTGGATAAATTAATACATTAAGAAAGAAGGCCTGGTAAATTAGAAATCAAAGTCATTGCTTCCTTCAACATAGTTACAAAACTCATTAACAGATTAACAGAGTTGGAAGGGACCTTGTAGGTCATCTAGTCCACCCCCCGCCCAAACAGGAGACTCTACACCATTTCTGTCTTCTCGACAGCTTCTAGTGATGAAACTTCCACAACTTCTGAAGGCAAGCTGTTCCATTGGTTGATTGCTCTCACTGTCAGAAAATTTCTCCTTATTTCCGGGTTAAATCTCTCCTTGTTCAGTTTCCATCCATTATTCCTTGTCTGGCTTTCAGTTGCTTTAGAAAACAGCTTGATCCCCTCCTTTCTGTGGCAACCCTCAAATATTGAAACACTGCTATCATGTCTCCCATGGTCCTTCTCTCCACTAGACTAGCCATGCCCAGTTCCTGCAACCGTTGATTGTATGTTTTATCCTTCAGTCCCTAATCATCTTGGTTGCTCTTCTCTGCACTCTTTCTAGAGTCTCAACATCTTTTTTATAGTGTGGTGACCAAAACTGGATGGAGTATTTGAGGTGAGGCCTTACTAAGGCTTTATAGCATGATATTAGTACTTCACTTGATCTTGATTGTATCCCTCTATTAATGCAATTTAGGATTGCATTGGCTTTTTTGGCTGCCGCTGCACACTGTTGACTCATATTTAATCATGTTGTCACACCACAATGTAATCTTGTCCCTCTTGCACTTGTGTCACCATGTTGTGCATAAATATATAAAGAGCAGAGTTTGTGTTGCAATGTGATGATGTACATTTCATCCCTTGCCCCTCTGTTGCCCATGATATTAATCAATAATAATAATAATAATAATAATAATAATAATAATAATAATACAATAATATTTAACAATATTCAACTAGATGCATAGTTGTGTGTGATACTCACCATCCACTTCAAGGCAGTTAAAAATTGAGAAGCCTGAATTTTTCCAAATTATTAATTTTGCTGAAGCTGTCAGTTATTTTCTGACAAAGTTTTGGCAAGCTTTAGCATGGAACTAAGGAAAACTTCCACTGATTTTTGAGTATATATTAAGAATGACCAGAACCTCATGAGATCACCTTATTTTAAGAGATTTTATGTTTCCTTCCAAAAGTTACAGAATTTCATAATGTCATGAGTTCTGGCAGTTTAGAATATTATATATTATTAGATTAGTGGTCCAGGAGCTGAAGACAATTCATCCTGAAAGAATGGTTACAAATTTGAAGTTTGGGATCTTATACAGTAATGAAAGGCTGGAGGGAACTCAAATAAAGGTTTCTATTAGATAGATAGATAGATAGATAGATAGATAGATAGATAGATAGATAGATAGATAGATATAGATAGATGATAGGTAGGTAGGCAGGCAGGCAGGCAGGCAGAAAGATGATAGATAGACAGAGAGATAGATAGATAGATAGATAGATAGATAGATAGATAGATAGATAGATAGATGATAGATAGATAGATAGATAAATAGATAGATAGATATCTACATACAAGTTCTATTCAAAAAGAATATTAGATGTCATTCTCTTTCTTAAGTGTCCTGTCAGCTCTCTGGTGAAATCGCTCTATGCGATTGGAGTTCGGGCTTTTTTTCCTCAGAAGGAGGAAGCTCTAGTGACTTCAGCTCTGCCTCTGAGTCCCGAAGCCGAACCCCTAAAAATGTCTGCTGGCAACCATCTCCTTTTATACTGTCACAGTGGCAGTTAGGGGAGGGCATAGAAAAGCCCAGGAGATTCAAAGCCAGGAGCTGCTCTCTGATTGGCTTATTTAATTGCCTAAGCCAAAGGCCATTAATAGGCACAGCAACTGTGAGGGAATTTTTCTCTTACAGACAGACAGACAGACAGACAGACAGACAGACAGACAGACAGACAGACAGATAGCCTATAGGCCATATCAAGGCACATTAACATTTATTTATTAAATCTATTAACATTTGCAAGCTTTATTAATGAAAACTGCTTAAGTATTCATTACACACACACACACACACACACACACACACACACACACACTCCTCGCTCTCCTACAACCTAGCCAAGCGATGCACGGGGACTGGGGAAGACAGGAGTGCACCATTGATGCAATCAGACACTGGCCAGCCTTCCTTTTTATCCAGTGCCTGCCTTATTCCATTATGTTTCACCTCAGTTGTCCTTCTGTTGACAGGTTGTGGGTCACTTGTGATTTATTGCATGGCGGTTAACTCTCCTAGCCTACTTTTAGAGTTGATTTCCTTTCTTTTTGACTTGTTTGCTCTTGCATTCTTCTCTAGGGTCAAATATTTATCAAAATGATGAAAGGTTGATCCTTTTGCAGCATGACATTTTAGTACTTGAAATACATTTATGATATACTTTCCTACTTAGGTAAGGACCATATAGTACTGTTTTCCTTTTTTGTATATTAATAAAAAACAACCATTAGTACAGTCCTGTTCTTTCCCAATTAGATGGTCTCTCTCCAAACCTTCAGAAAAATTACGAGTTTTCTTCAATCAAGCCTTCATTCTGATTTATTAGAGAAATAAGAATGCTTATTTCTTTATTAAAATATATACCAGTTTGAAAACTACTCTATTGGACCTAGTGCCTACATTTACAAACTACATGAAGTTTGATTATGTTGGGGATTTATGTTTGGTTATTTTAATATTTTGCTCTTCTTCTTATCTCATTTGCTGTGAGAACCCAACTCATTTGATTTATGATTCAAAGTATACACCAAACTGAATGGCTTCACTAAATAATTGTGTTATACAAACAGCCAGTGGATAATACTCCCTATTTTGAAGCTTTTTTATTATTTTGTGGAGGTTTTTTTATATATACTGTATATGCTTGATTAAGACCCCATAGTGTAGAATGGTGCAATCTGATTCTATGACTGAAGTATGTGGTGACTCCAGTTTGTTTTTGGGTGTTATCATTAAAAAGGACCTAACCTGGGGTACTCATATTGCAGCACTGGTCAAAAGGGCCCAGCAGAGATTATACTACCTGAGACTTCTCAGGAAACAACAACTGAGTGAAAAATTGCTGGTGACCTTCTACCACTGCACCATAGAGAGTATTTTAACTTACTGCACCTGTGTATGGTTTGCTAATTGCACAGTGGCAGAAAGGACAGCACTCCTGAGAGTTAATGTCATTGCCCAGAGGATCATTGGTTGGCCTCTCCCCTCTTTGGAAGAGCTTTATAGTTCCTGCTGTCTTAAGAATGTTCAAAATGTTCTTAAAGATCCATCTTATCCTGGGCACCTTTTTTTTTTTTTTTTAACTATTACCATCTGGCAGATGGTACAGGACGATAAAAACAAGGACAAATAGGCTGAAAAACAGCTTCTATCCCAGAGCAGTAACTCTATTGAATTCTACTGTATAGTACAATATTAATGTAATATCAGGGGTTTTCAATTCAATTGTATGGAATGTGAAGGATGTGTGCTTTTGTTTTATTTTTAATGTATAATATACACTGAAGATGACATTTAATTTCATTGTATAAGGTGCAATGACAAGTAAACTAAACTAAATCTTCCCAGTCCTAGAACATTTCAATGAATCATGCTTCACATAATATCCTTTCTTCTGTGGAATGATCTGTTCTCTTGGTATTCAACCCTGGTTCAAGAAGAAATCAGCTACCCTGGAGAAAAAGAAAATCTGGCAGCTTACTATCATCCGCTCTTCAATTTGACAATCCAAATTAAAGCATCTGTGATAGATGATCCTTCACTTAAATCTTGAACACATTAGTGTAACTGCTGTGCCAGTTTTCATGGTCTGAAAAAGTTTGAAACCCTCATTCTAGCATGATAAAGAAGTGATTGTGGCATTCTGTGGGAAACCCTCTAGATATTATAGATCTTTAAAGTATAATATTGAAGATTATTTTAGTGTTTCATCATTGGGTTTCTATTTTCAGTAATAATCTTAGTGCCATTTTCTGAACGTGTTTCAATTCTGCTGAATATTTCTTCAAGTGTGACATCCAGAATACAACACAGTACTTGTGCTGTTTGATCAATACAAAATAGAATGGAACCATTTGTCTCATTATTTGAAAACTACACTGTATTTCTGTTGATGAAGCCTTAAAATGCATTTATTTATTTTGTTTCTCAGTTACGTCACATTGCTTACTCCATTCTTTTAACTAAGAATGTGGGGAGAAAATTGTATGTCTAGAAGACATACATCATTGTTTCTATCACCCATCTCCTCCCACTTATGACTGTATGACTGTAACCTTGTTGCTGGTATCCTTAAGATTTATATTGACTGTTTCCCTATGACTATCATTAAGTGCTGTACCTTATGATTCTTGACAAATGTATCTTTTCTTTTATGTACACTGAGAGAGTATACACCAAGACAAATTCCTTGTGTGTCCAATCACACTTGGTCAATAAAGAATTCTATTCTATTCTATTCTATTCTATTCTATTCTATTCTATTCTATTCGTACCCAAACTATAAGATAGCAGGTTAGATGGAACACATTTGTTACATAGTCATCAAATGTGACGTTGGATGCTGTAATTAAGGCAAATTCTTATTTGAAATGAAGGTGCAAGACAATGACCTAAATTTGACCTAAATTCATAAAATGTAAAGATTGGAAAGAATCTTGGGAGCCATGTAGTCCAGATTCTTTGAATAACCAGATGTTTGAGTGCTGCAAGGAAAAATAATGGGAAATAAAATAAATAAATAAATAACTTTATTGTCATTGTATGTGTATACACAGTATACCCATACAACGAAATTCACTTAACACCCAAAGACCAGGTCCAATACACATAACAATCCCCAAACACACTCCCACCCACCGCAATTCTCCACCCCTAAACCACCCAAACATCCACACAACAGACCAAGTAATACTGTCCAACAGCTCACTGATGGTGGCCCTTTAGTTCATTGTTGAGTGCAATTATAGCTCTGGGATCAAAACTATTCAGAAAATGTGTGGTCTGAGTTTTAATTGTTCTGTATCTTCTGCCAGAAGGCAACAGTCCAAAAAGATTGTAAGCAGGATGGGAAGAGTCTCTGAGAATGTTATGCAACTTCCTCAAACAGCGAGATTCAAAGATGTCGTCCAGAGCTGATAGCTGGAGTCCGGTGATATTCTGGGCAGTTTTAATGATTCTCTGTAGAGCCTTTTTGTCTGCTACAGAGCTGCTCTCATACCTTGCAAGAATGCCGTATGTCAGGACACTCTCAATGGTGCTGCAATAGTAGGACAGAAGTAGATGCTGAGATAGATTTATCTTCCTGAGCATTCTCAGGAAGTACAGCCTCTTCTGTGCCTTCTTCACAAGCATGTTAGCATTCATAGTCCATGAGAGGTCCTCCAAGATATAAATGTCCAGAAATTTAAAACTACTCACCCTCTCCACCTCCTCACCATTTATGTACAATGGTAGATGTACATCTCTCTTCCTCCTGAAGTCAATTATAAGTTCTTTAAAGTTCTTTAAAAGGACTAGTTCTACTAGATGGGTTGGAGAAGTCATTCCTTAGACAAGTAGCAATCAATGGGAGATCAAGCAAACAAAAAACCCTCAAGTACAAAAAAAGGGGACATATTCTACCTTGTAAAGGAAAGGAAATGAGGTTGGTGATGGAATATCAAAAGTCTTGTCCAGAGCCACCCATCCTTGGCAGAAAATTACACTGGCAGGATTCTATTACTGTGTCAAGGTCATCTCCTACATTGTCAGCTCTGCCATCTCCACTACGCTTCACTAAGTTTGCTGGCATGGGAGGACGAGGGGAAAGTCATTTGGGGAAGATGTGCAGGAGGAAGAAGGAGGTAGAGGGGGAGGGAGTGGTGTTAACAGAATCTGGATGTGTGGAAACCGGACTAATCCAGTTACCCAAGGACACCTAGCCTGGGAAAGAATGCAAAACCATTTCAAAACAGGCCTGACATCAAAGTAGTTCCCAAAATATTGCACTGGGATGCTATTGGACACTGGTGATCTAGTCAAAAGGGTGGTGGTGGGGACAACATGGAGAGGAAAAGCTTGCAACTTTGTGTGGGAATACTCAGTTCTAACCAGCTTTTGCTGCCTTAGTAAAAGAACCTATCACTACAACCAAATGGAGTCGAGAGTCTTTCTTTCCTAAGGACTTAGCTGAGGCAAGCCTGGCGTTGATTCCTATTCTGCTTCTACTGACTTCGTTTCCAACATCTGTTAGTTCCCCAACTTTCAACTGAAGCAATGAATGACAAAGCCTAATAGATTTTACTTCCTTGAGGCCAGCTTTGGGTGATGTTGAAATAAGAGCTAAACACTACTTAAACAATTCCATAGCTAAGGGTGACTTAAGATTGTTTGACATATGGTTGTTTGCAGACTAATTGAAGGCAACCTCATAGGGACTTGGCAGAAAAAAAGAGGTTTCCAGGGGATGTTTCTGATGTAGTTAAATTTACTGGAGAATGACTCTATTTTTTTAAAAAATTGTAAAAATACTCTTTGCTAATAAAATGTTTCATGACAAATAACCACATTTTTATATACACAAAAATGCTAACGTACACTTAGTATATTAGTATATCAAATACACCAAGTTTGATTGATTGGGCTATCAAAATAGCAAACCATACAGCGAATATAGCAATAAATAAAGAAAAGAAAGAAATAATGTAACTACGTTGCAAATTAATAGCAAATCCATAGACATTTATCCTGGGGCACACTTTGTTTTATTCCATTTCACATATTAAAAAATTGAAACAGTTCACTAAAATATCTTCTACCTTACAAGAAAGTCTCTCTGTGGTGGCGGAACTGATATAAATGTGTTGCTTGCTTGGCTGACAGACTACTCTGAAGATTTATTTTTTTAAAGATATAATAGCCAAAGCCATATTTCCCTAGTGATAAAAAAAAAATCCTTTTCATAATCCCTATGAAATCCTGCAGGGCTAAAAAGCAATGAAGAAGATTTCTAATGGTAAGTTATAAATCCTTTTAGAAAACATCTTACTTTAAAATAATTCAAGAAGAATTGGGGAGAAAACTGAGTATCAAAGAATGAAGTGGCATTATTTAGAAATCCTTCAGCAAGAGGCAAAGGGACTTCTTAGGCTCAGCCAATTCAAAACTGGGAAATTGAAACCGTAGGAAGGATGATGGAAGAGAAGGAACTTTTCAACATATAATACTGAATTTAGGAACCGCAGCACATGGATTGCATTCGTGTCTACTTGCCAAGACTTCCATCAATTTAGCAAGTCCATTGCTGATCTCTGGGTCTGTTCTTCACCTCCTTACTTTCATTCCGGGGTGAAATCCAGCAGGTTCTGACAAGTTCTGGAGAACCGGTAGCGGAAATTTTGAGCAGTTCAGAGAACTGCCAAATACCACCTCTGGCTGGCCCCAGAGTGGGGTGGGAATGGGGATTTTGCAGTATCCTTCCCCTGGAGTGGGATGGGAAAGGAGATTTTGCAGTATCCTTCCCCTGCCATGCCCACCAAGCCACGCCCTCAGAACCGATAGTAAAAAAAATTGGATTTCACCACTGCTTTTATTGTCTGTCCTCCTGCCTTCTTTGAACTGACAGATAGGAAAAAGTGGAGCAACCACCAAATCCAATGGAATATTTCTCTCTCTCTAGCTGGACTTAATGTAGACAGAGAAAGCAAATGAAGGGCATATCCCAAAAAAGGAAAGAAGGCAGAAAGTCCCACTGAGCAGCCATTCTCAGTTACCATTGTGTCCATGTCTACCAGTACAATAAAGTCCACTGTGTCTTCAACTTCAGGTTTCGCTACTAGAACTACTGCTGATTCCATTATTGCTAGGAATGGAAAGCTCAATCCATTACTGCTTTGTACGAATCTTTAAAATGTATGAATAGAAAAACTGGATACTTTCAGATGAGAGAGAAAAAAAAGCAGAAGCTGTCTAAATTCTTTAGAGATGCTCACAGGTGGGACCTAAACACAATAACACAATGCCATCCATGAACACTAACTATTGGTATCAAGTATCCAAATTTTCGAGAGACAACCTTATCTCGTGCTCCACGATCTTTTTAAAATCGTCAATATTGCTGGCTATTGCCTATTTCTATTTATTCTGTACATTTTCTATATTAATCTGCTCATTCGTTTTTAAATCTGCACAAACATTTATACTTGCATAATATTGAAATTACTGTATTAAAATAATTTCTCAAGGTGCCATGTAAAATATTCTGCCTATCTAGAGATTCTTTTCTCTGAATGCATGTTTTTCTATTCTTTTTTTTTTCTAAGCTGAAAAATGCATTTGGAAGTGCCCAAATCTGAGGAAAACAAAGTTTCCAATCCATATAAATAGTTTAGGAGGTGTTTGGATCTATTTCTGAATGTGTAACACTAATTTCTTCTATCAGCTTTCATTATTTTCTCTCCATCATTGTAACCTTCATCATGCACTAACAAACAGACCAACAGGTAAAAAATAATAGAAAGCATTGATGTTGCTAAGCACAATATAGAAAGACAATGATTACTTCCATTACTTCATTTAGTAATGCAATTACGCCTTCAAATCTCAGCAAATCTTCAATCTACTTTGTTTACTAAATTATATAGTGGGGAGGAAGTCAGAAGGCAAGCAACTGTGTCTATTTTTTTAATAATTAGAATTGTTTGATATTTATAATTGCACCAAACAGATGTGTTGTTTTTATGTCAATGTTTAGCAAAAAAAGGGGGGGGGGATGACAAGTCTGCTATTTACCAGTTATATTATTATTATTATTTTCAGTTTTCTCTCTTTCGTTATTATTTTTGCCATGTAATATATAGCATATAGCCTTGGTCAATTGGGAAATCTCTGCAAATTCCCATGGAAAGAAGCATATCACAACATTAAACCCACACATGCATTTATCTCATACTTCTAAAGCATATTCTTCAGTTAATAGTTGAATGCTTGGAAGTTGAAATGACCTATATGTTTAATGAAAAATGTTTTGTAACATAAATCAGTGAGCATGACTTTACATCCATGGGGACTACACATGACAGTGGGATGATAGTCAAAGAAATGAGAGTAACAATAAAGGATTCATATGATCTGTATGCAGAACACGAATAATCCAAGACCTAACTTTTGGAACCTTATTGTCTATTGTGGGGGTTAGTGTGATGTATTGGTTAAAAAGTTGAACTAGGACAGGAAGGACTCCTCCAGAAGCCCACAACTTTTTTTGTTATGGACACTCACTAGGTGATCCAAAAATGCTTTTTCAAGAGGCAACTGGTCTTTCTTTGAAGACATTTTACTTCTTATTCAAGAAGCTTCTTCAGCTCTGAAGAAGAGAGCTGAGGAAGCTTCTTGGATGAGAAGCAAAATGTCTTCAAAGAAAAACTAGAAAGTCCAATTGCTTCTTGAAAAAAGCACCTTTGGGACAACCATGATTTGGATGACTGAGAATCTCCATAGACACACACTAGGTTGATCTCAGTCACTATTTTTTTATACAGTTTGTCCCACCATTTTATTGTAATGGACTAAAAAAACACAAATGAATAATTGACTAATATTTCATTATATTAAAAGGCATTAAAAATAGAATACCCCATACACCTACCACCCATCTTTACAATCACACTGGTTGATTGCTCCCTTAAATTTTGTTTTTATTTTTGGAGTCCAATCTCTGGTAATAATTGTGGACGTCAGCCTTGTTTTTAGGAGGCAGCTAGGAAGAAAATTCTAAATTTGAGTTAGGATGTCAGGATCCCTGAAGATGTCATTATAATTCACTTCATATTTACTTCACTTGACATTCACTTCAAAATCTGTTGTAGTGCATGTTGCAACCTGGATCTTTATATTTGTCCCTCTTGTTTAAACCATATTTCTGGGGGTGGGGTGGTCTTTCTTTCAACCTGCCACACTGTGGTGAGGTGAGGATCAGGCTGCCACTAGTCAACAGATTACATTAAGTCCTGTAGCTCCACCAGTTGAATTTCTCTGAGTCAGCTGTTAAAGACCATGATTGAACAGAAAAGGTAAAGCACAATCTTAGAGGACTCAGCTAGCTAGAAGGGGTTCTGCAGATTCTGGCTCTGGGAAATCTGGGAAAAGAGCCCTACCACAAACTTCTGGACCATGCGAAAACTTCCTCATCAAAGTCTCCAAGACAAATGCCCAAGTATAAAATAGGCAGAAAGAAAAGACTGGCTTATGTCTCCACTGGTTCCTCCTTACATTCTGTTGGCTCCAATTTATAGTTTGAAGATTGGCTTCTTTCTGTTCATTTTTAGAAATTGGCCTGATGTATGCCAAAACATCTTATCAAAAGAAATGTTTACAGGCTGGAGTTTAGAGGAGGAGGACGAAGAGGAGGGGGAGGAGATCATCTACATGTCCTCCTTTGTCTTTTGTTCAACAGGCTAATGACACACATGCATCACTAACTATTTCCTTTCTCAAGATTGCTCTTTCTTTATAGACTTAATATAGTCTATAACAGTGATGGTTAACCATTTTGCCATCACGGGCCAAAAGCGGGGGGAGTGTGGGGGGGGTTGCATGTGCACACCCATAATTCAATGCCCCCCCTGCCTCGCCCCCCGTGCATGCGCGTGCGACCCCCCTGTACACACCCCGCTTTTGGCACGTGATGGCACAGTGGGCCCGGTAGGCCCATTTTTCACTCTTCCCAGGCTCCAGAGGCTTTCTAGGATCTTGGGGAAGGTGAAAACGGCCTTCCCCACACCCCCTGGAGGCCTTCTGGAGGCCGGAAACAGCCCATTTCCCAACTTCTGGTGAACCCGGAAGGCCTGAAAATAAACTGGCCGGTGTGCACATGCACGCTGGAACTGAGCTAAGGCAGTACTCACATGCCCCCAGATATGGCTCCAGGTGCCACCTGTGGCATGTGTGCCATAGGGTTGCCATCACGGGTCTATAACTTTGTTTTAGTTTGCTATGCTATAATATGAAAAAAACAACAACTACTCAAATCTTGACAGAATGGCCAAGAAGGCATTTTATACCAGTGCAACACCTCCATTGCAACTCAATATGCTTAGCTTGGTTCATAAGTTTATTGCAAAGTGCCATGAAAGAGTTTTATTAGCTGGACTGAATACTTTTTTAATTAATGCAATAATCATATAGTGCATATTAAAAGCACTTCAGAAATGAATGGGTTTCTCAATATATAGTATCATGATAAATGGCATTTTATTTTTACCCAAGATAAATGGCATCTTCCTTAGCATTTCTCCACCTTTGGGTTCTGTGAAGAAAAAGAAAGCTATTGGCTAGGTATCACAAACAGTGCCTGCTTTGATATTGGGAAGAAGCTAATCTTGTGTCAGCTAATGATTGCATAATTTTATTGGCCTAGGCACCCAGCCAAATTCAAAGCAGTTTTTTTTTCTTTCTCCTCTTTGTCCTGACTTTCTGTTTTCTCAGGGAAAAAAAAGGAAATCTAGATAAAAATACAGACCCTTTATAGTTAAAATTGTACAGTTGCCTATTTTAACAGTTTGCAGCATTCTTCAATCCGGGATACCAGATGATACTCTCAGTAAAAGTAATAAATTGGATAACTGTGAAAGGATTATCTTAGACACACGATACTTATTAAGCATTTGATAATGGAAAAAAATATTGCCTGCACATTCAATTATGTCATAACAAGTGCCAAATCAGACAGACAATATTTGCATTTTTTCACAACCCTTTTTTTTTAGCTGAGTTGGTTCACACATTTAGCTGCCAATCATCAAGGCTTCAATTATAGACACATGAGGTCTATATTACCTGACAACAGCAACTTCAACCTTCCTGTGTAAATGACTAGTAAAAATTTGCATTATTCCAAGTATTATGCTTTCTGGGACAATTAATTAATACATTCAGCTATTACCCTCAAAATGCATAGAAATTAAGTGATGTAGATGTATACATGACTCATCTTCAATGTTGAGGGAATAATGATAAGAAACTACAAGATGTATGTACATATATGAATTGAGTTCTTCTGAGCAAAACTAAATACCATAGAACAGTAAATGTTACCTATGGAATCATCTTTCCATTAACTGTCCCTGCCCAGTCCGGCAGGGAAAGTGCATTGCAGACACTGTCAGCCAAAGCATGACAACTGGTGGTGTCCAGGAACAGAGCCTTCTCTGCTGTTGCCCCCCACACTGTGAAAATTCTCTGCCCAGAGATTAGCAGGTTTCCTATCTCCTGGCCTTCTGGAAAGGTATGAAACATGACTCTGCAGCCTTGCTTGGGGCATGCAGAGGAGAACGCAACCATGGTACAGGTTACCACCCCGAAAGTCCTTTCCTGTCTTTTAATTAATATTTAACATTGCTTGTCTCTTTTTAAATTTATATATGTTGATTACATTTTTAATATTTTATTACGATCCTGCCCAGGGTCTCTCTGTGAGGGAATGAGGGGTGATGTTAAAATTAGATAGATGATAGATAGATAGATAGATAGATAGATAGATAGATAGATAGATAGATAGATAGATAGATAGATAAATAGATGAGAGAGAGAGAGACACTCTTTTGTATTAATCTTAACTTTGAATCAGGGAAATGGTTCTCTGTATTCTTTGCTTTTCAGCTGCATTGTATACAGCACAAGCTAAAAAGATGAACAAATAGTCCTCTGAATCTTACTCTGTAATCATGATACTGAAATGCAGTTTTCAGTTTGCTTTTTCATATATTTACACTGATAAAAGTCACATTTAATATCATATGTATCACATGTTATACTCATGGCATCCCTAGTCTCTCTTGGTGATTCCAGCCATACCCGTGCTTTCTGAGCAGAGAAATTCAAAATGACCCCTCTGTGTGTGTGTGTGTGTGTGTGTGTGTGTGTGTGTGTGTGTGTGTGTCAGAAGAGATTCTTAATTGGTGGTTGCCCAGACTTTTGCAGCCCAGATATGGTAGTGTGACCTCAATACCCTGGAATGAATTCACAAAAATGAGATTTTCTAATTTCACCTATTATGATCTGTTAGCTCTGCCTAATTTACTCTGCTTTACTTTTAACAACTCTGCTCTCTGCTCCCTGCTCCATCAACTCCAATTCTGTATACAGTGGGATTCTCCTTTGTCAACTCTTTGAATATGAGTAGGATTCCAAGAAACTAAATAATCCTATCTTATGAATGAAGTGAATATTTATTCAATGTTAACTGAAGGAGAACACCAATGCCAAATCGCTACATATCTTAGAGAGAAGGACGCCCTCATTGAAATTATAATTATCTTTCAGAAAACTGATTTTATCTTTTGTTACTACATGCTCCATATACTTTGAGACATAGAAAACTCACAGCTTTAACTGCAGCAGTGATTCATTATGGGAGTTGTTAAAACTGTCTTAATAGAGCAATTTCAGACTCCCTGTACTGTATTCTTAGCAGGCTTTCTTTTGACTAATATCCTGTTTTTAAATATAAAGATACATTCCAGCAGGAAAAGTATTTATAATTTTATACAAGCATTCTGAAGCCAAGGCTACCTCACCTACCTGAAACTATGAGTTTGTACTTGTAGTACAAGCTGGTAGAGGGTTTCACTTACCTTCGCTACCGGTTCAGAACTGTGAGCGTGCCCACGTGGTTGCTTCGCTCATGCGTGGTGCTTCTGCACATGCAGAATTTTGGCAAGGGTTCTCTGCCTGGTTGCTGGGTGGGCATGGCCATAGTGGGCGTGGCCTAGTCGGCCTCGTGCACCATGGGGGGGGGCATTTTTGCCCTCCCTGGGCTCCGGAGGCTTTTTTTTTTTTTTTTTGAGTCTCCGGGAGGGCAAAAACAGCCTCCCCAGGCTTTGGAGGCCCTCTGGAGGCCGGAAACGGGCCCATTTCTGGCCTTCCCAAACTTCCAGTAGGGCTGTTTTTCGTCCTGAGCCTCTGCACATGCCCTGCACTTACCTGCATCCAAAATGGGCCACGTGGGGACTCCTGGGAGGGGTGGGGTGGGAGGGGCCAGTCAGGAGTGGGATTTGGTGGTTCTCCGAGCTGCACAGAATCTTAGCTAGAGGTTCTCCCGAACCCCTGTGAACTTCCAGCAGCCCACCCCTGGGAGGGGATCAATTTATTTTCAAAAGCACTAGAGGGCAAGACAAGAAACAATGGATGGAAACAAGGAAAGAAGCAACCTGGATTAAGGAGAAATTAACCAATTAACCAATGGAACAGCTTGCCTTCAGAAGTTGTGGATACTTCATAACTGGAGGTTTTTAAGAAGAGACTGGACAGCCACTAGTCTGAAATGGATTGGTTTCAAACAAGGGGTTAGATTAGAAGACCTCCAGCTCTATTCTATTCTAAATATGAAAATACAATTCTTGGAGGATTAATAATACTTTCCCATGAGTATTGAGCAGAAAAAAGTTTTGGTATTATCTTGACCACTTCTAATTCAGTTTGGTGAAAAAAGAATGTCACGGACCATTTGGATATAATATAATATTCCTATCTACCTTCATCGAAAGGACAGTGTTTTTCATTGTACAGTTATCTCTTCAGTGCTCTGCAGGGTAACTTTAAACCCTGAAGGAGGCTATTTGAAGGGTAACCTTCTGTTCTGGGGGTTTCAGTTTCACTATCATGGCAGAGTTCTTGGAGAAGAACTCCTTTCCCAGGAGAAATTCAAAGAAATTCTCTATCAAATTTCTCTGGCTACAAATTATATGGAGAATTTCAAAAGAACATTTGTCTTTGCTGCCAATCAGTGCAGAATGTGCTGTGTATTAGATACAGGAAAACATATATAAAAGTGCTATTTATCAGTTTCAAAGTTCACATCAAATGGATGAAACATATTCATTTTTACAATTTTTGGGTTAAACCTATATAAAAATAAATACATTTTTGAACTCATATCTCCTGTTAAATGCAAATGAGTATCTCATGCCAGATTACATTTGATCAAGTTGTAGTTTGACTTTTCTGGAGGATTATTGTGAAAATATCATTGGGGTGATAACAGAGTTGTGTTGTTCACTTTCCTTTATATACTGTTCATATTTTTTAAAACAGAAGTTTATTGCTGCACCAGCTTACATCATATTCATAAAAGCCGAGACATTATGCAGCCATCTGTATGCACATCAGCAAAACAATTCCTTAACAACAAAACAGAATGGAATCAAATTTGGGAAGAAGAAGCAATTGGAAGAAAGATTAAAAGAAAGCCTAAAGAGTCAACTGTTCTCCAAAACCTTGGGTTAGGATGGTTGGGGCCCCTGACAGATTGTTTGAGGGTCTGGGTGTGGTTAGCCATATGTTCTTGTTTTTATTTATTTCTTACATCATATTTAATTATGCTTATATTCTTTTTATTTGTTTATTGGACAGCACTCAAAATGAGTTAGAAGTTGGATGGTCCCTAAATGAATTGAACTGATGTGACTTGACTTGACTTGAACTGAACTGATCTGAATTTGAAGATAGACTAAATCCTTCTTGAGGCTGGGGGGGGGGGGGGGAAATCCAGAAAGACTTGCCCAATAAATCTCTATGGAAAAGATGGATCTGTCTGTCGAATAGAATAGAATAGAATAGAATAGAATAGAATAGAATAGAATAGAATAGAATAGAATAGAATAGAATAGAATAGAATAGAATAGAATAGAATAGAATAGAATTCTTTATTGGCTAAGTGTGATGGGACGCATTCACACTTCACAGATTGGAATAACTGCAACGATTCATTTAGCAACTGTGGCAAGAAAGGTTGTGAAATGGGGCAAAACTCACTTAACAAATGTCTCACTTATTATCAATGTAAATTTTGGGGTCAGTTGTGGTCATACATTGAGGACTATCTGTATAAGAGCCTTGATGGTACAGTGGTTTAATGCACCCTGTTATTAACACAGCTGCCTGCAATTTCTGCTGGTTCGAATCTCTCCAAGGCTCAAGGTTGACTCAGCCTTCCATCCTTTCTAAGGTAGGTGAAATGAGGACCCAGTTTGTGGGGGCAATAAGCTGACTTTGTATAAAATATACAAAAGAATGAAGGCTATTGCTTAACGCATTGTAAGCCGCCCTGAGTCTCCGGAGAAGGGTGGCATATAAATCAAATTTAAAAAAACAAACAAACCCTAAGACCTCTTTCACACATTGTAATTAGTTCCTATCAGTGTTTACATTTTCCACATGCTCTGCTATAAATATCTGCATTATTCTGTGAATAATCATCATACATTGCCTTTCCTGGGAGAATGTAGAGTAGAGATTTGATAAGTGTGAGAAGGATGAATATTTACATTCACCTTTAGTTTTCTACTGTAAGCCTTTTGTTGCCTCTTTCCCTAATACATGCCTTATGCCATTTTCTTACAGATGCATTTTTCTTCACAGTTTCTCGGCCAAGAACAGCATGTCCAAATGAGGACGCACCAGAATATAATTCCAAAAGTAAGCTACTAATCCACTAGGACAGTGATGCTAACCTTTTTGCCATCATGTGCCAAAAGTGGTGGTCGTGCGCGGTTTCCCACACCCATAATTCAATGTGCCCTGCCCCACCACCTCTGCGCCCACAATTCCACCCCCATGACCTCCCAGCTTTTGGCACACGATGGCACGGTGGGCCAGGTAGGCCCGTTTTTCGCCCTCCCCAGGCTCCAGAGGCTTTGTAGGAGCCTGGGGAGGGCAAAAACGATCTCCCCCCCCGGACACCCTCCAGAGGCCAGAAATGGCCCATTTCCCGACTTCCAGTGTACCCAGAAGGCCCCAAAATTAGTTGGCCAGCGCGTGCACGCACGCTGGAGCTGAGCTAGGGCAATGCTCATGTGCCTACAGATATGGCTCTGCGTGCCACCTGTGGCACGCGTGCCATAGATTTGCCATCACAGCACTAGGATATAGGAGATGACCAGGCTGAGTCTGAGGGAGGGATCAAAAGTGTCATCAGTCTCAAGTCCTTTCATACCCATAAGAGATTTAAGTCCAGCCCACCTTGAATTCTTTTGAAATCCTGCCAATTTGCTTTGACCATTAGTAGTTCAGATTCCTGTAGAGGACATGAGCAATAAACCTTTATATTCATTTTAAACAGCCTGGACTTTATGAGTTTCCTGTGCTTGGCAGGGAAATGTGAACACAATTACAGTACCCTGCTAAAAAAACATGACTCAAACAAAAGTGTATGGTATCTGTAGCATTTATGCTTTTTCTTTTGTATTCTCTCTCCCTAGTAGTCATTTCCCATGTGAGTTATACAATCATGCTCAGCCGGTCAGAAATTTGGAAAGGGTAGGGAATGTAAAAACTATGGAGGAAAAAAAAAAGGAAAGCTGAAAAGTGTTTCATATTTTAATGTATCTTCTCAGTGCGAGGATGACTGCAACTGGTTCCAGTTTGATGAATATAAGATATAAAATGCAGCCGTAACCAAAGATGCTTAAGAATCCTTTCCACTGTGAAGGAATCCATTGTGTTTTGAAGCTCACAAATTAGCTCGAATTCATAGTAATTGTTTGCAATCACTTGAATCTGAGTGAGTCTGTTGCAAGGGTTTGCTTTTTGCTCTTATTTATGAAATTATGTCCATTTTCATGGGATCCAGGGTGGTGAGGTGATTAAGGTATTTGACCAAGAACAGGTAGAGCCAAGTTTTATTTCTCTCTTAGATAAAGATGTTGGCTAGTCAGTCCCTTTCTCTCAGTGAAATAAAAAGAAAATCTATCTATTAGATCAGCATGGTACTCTAAAATCCATAAACTTCAATAAAGAAGCTTTCATTCTGCGGTGGATTGATTCAGACTGGTGTTGACAATATATTTAGAAAACAAATACATTAACATGTTATACATATGCATCATGATATTGTTGTTCAGTGTCAGCTTTATAGAGTAGAGTAGAGTAGAGTAGAGTAGAGTAGAGTAGAGTAGAATAGAATAGAATAGAATAGAATAGAATAGAATAGAATAGAATAGAATAGAATAGAATAGAATAGAATAGAATTCTTTATTGGCTAACTGTGATTGGACACACAAGGAATTTGTCTTGGTGCACACGCTCTCAATGTACATAAACCACATTATGAACAGTGTACATAAACCACAAAAAGGGATTAAGAATTAGTAAATCAAAGAAATTAAAGGCATGATTTTTTTAAAAGGAAATGTAGCTACACTTTCTCAAAGAATGTAAATTTTTATAGTTCCCATGTTTTGCTAATATTAAATTCTGGTAGTACCATACGAGACAAATTTCTTTTAAATTCCAGTCACTCTAGTGTGGATTCTTTATTCATCCCTCTTTGTCTACTTCCAAAATCAACTTTTTATTTTCATCTAAATTGCTCTGCAATTCCTCTTTCACTTTTAATCTTATGTGTTTCTCACTCTCTGTGCTACATTCAAAGCAATATCACCTTTTCTATGCAAAGTATGCAATATATTTCATCCTCATTTTTTGCAGCACTCATTATTTTACACGCAGGGGCTCTTAAACAATTGGTCATGATCCTTCAGAGGAGTGCTAAGCATATTTCTTTGCAAAGAAATCAAAGTTGCCTTGGCTAAGATTTGGATCCATGTCAAAAATGGCTTCAGGTTTGATCCTCCCTTTGGCTGCTAGAGCTTGCAATAAAGGGCTTTGGTACTACAAAGTTCCAAAAACTCAGTGATGTAGATTTAAAAAATCACCTCACTGTCAGAATAAACAAGCAAAGAAAAGCAATCTAAGCAGCAGGCAAATGGGAGGATGCAAGGAGATGGGATGCTGATTTCCAAAGAGCAGCAAGGAAGCAAGGAAGGAACTGTATACTGCACCAGTCAAAAAGAGGGCTGTGAAAATATTTACAGACCCCTTGCATCCTGGACATAAACTGTTTCAACTCCTACCCTCAAAACGATGCTATAGAGCACTGCACACCAGAACAACTAGACACAAGAACAGTTTTTCCCCCAATTCCATCACTCTGCTAAACAAATAATTCCCTCAACCCTGTCAAACTAGCTACTAAGTCTGCATTACTATTAATCTTCTCATCATTCCCATCACCCATCCCCTTCCACTCACGACTGTACGACTGTAACTTTGTTGCTGGTATCCTTACGACTTATATTGATATTGATTGTTTCCTGATTGCTTATTTGTACCCTATGATTATCATTGTGCTGTACCTTATGATTCTTGATGAACATATCTTTTCTTTTATGTACACTGAGAGCATACTGTATGCACCAAAGACAAGTTCCTTGTGTTCAATCACACTTGGCCAATAAAGAATTCTATTCTATTCTATTCTATTCTATTCTATTCTATTCTATTCTATTCTATTCTATTCTATTCTACTCTACTCTACTCTACTCTACTCTACTCTACTCTACTCTACTCTATTCTATTCTACTCTACTCTACTCTACTCTACTCTACTCTACTCTACTCTACTCTACTCTATTCTATTCTATTCTATTCTATTCTAACAATGAAGTTTACTGGGACCAGCATTGCAAGCAGCTAGAAGAAGACTGCATGAGGGGCCACACCAAGAATACATTTGTGCAAGTTGAAAAGATTCAAACACCATTTACTGCTCATGAAAAAGCATCATCAAAAAGAAGCAAAGGGGAAAAAAACCTGTCTGACCAAGAAAGTCTCAAAAACAGATGGTGAGAATACCCAGATGAGCTGTATGACAGCGACAAAGACGCCCGGCCTCCCAAGGATGATGAGGAAAAAGGAAGCAGAAATAGAACAGCCATCCTTCAGGAAGAAGTCACATGGGCAATGAGCCAGCTGCCATAATACAACAACACCCCAGAGGTTGATATACTTCAGAATTGCGAAAGTCTATACAGCTCACAACCATCACAGCCTTGTGCCAGAAATTTTGTGAGACGAACACATGGCCACAATTGCTCCAATTATTGCACAATTGCCCTCATTCCTCAGGCTAGTAAGATTCTCCTTTAGATCATACAGCAATATCTAGAGTCAACGTATCAAAAGGGAATTACCAGATATGCAAGTTGGTTTCAGAAGGGGTCATGGCACTCATGACCATATTGCAAATCTACTGTGAAATCTCAAGATTACCAAAAGGACATCTACATCTGCTTTATTGATTTAGTTTAGTTTAGTTTAGTTTAGTTGATTTGTATACTGCCCTACTCCCGAAGGACTCAGGGCGGTGAACAGCCAAACAATAAAATAACATAGATACAAAAATTTAAAAAACCAGATAAAACCAAATTAAATCATTTTGGCCCAGACAGAATTAAAACACCCCAATAATTTAAAAACAGATTAAAATTTACATATTTAAAAAAGGGAAGAGATTAGGCCAGGCCCGCCTGATGGAATAAAAAGGTCTTCACAGTGCGGCGGAAGGTGCGCAGATCCGGGATCCTCCGTATCTCCGGGGGGAGCTCATTCCAGACGGTAGGTGCCCCCACAGAGAAGGCTCTCCCCCTAGGGGTTGCCAGCCTACACTGTTTGGCTGACAGCACCCGGAGGAGTCCCTCTTTATGAGAGCGTACTGGCCGGTGGGAGGCTATTGGTGGTAGTAGGCGGTCCCGTAGATAACCAGGTCCTAAGCCATGGAGCGCTTTAAAGGTGGTAACCAAAACCTTGAAGCACACCCGAAAGACCACCGGGAGCCAGTGCAGCTCGCGCAGGAGAGGTGTTACATGGGAGCGCCATGTCGCTCCTATTACCACCCGCGCGGCCGCACTCTGCGCCAGTTGGAGCCTCCGGGTGCTCCTCAAGGGGAGCCCCATGTAGAGAGCATTGCAATAATCCAGGCGGGAGGTGACGAGGGCATGAGTGACCGTGCGTAACGAGTCCCGATCCAGAAAGGGACGCAACTGGCGAATCAGGCGAACCTGATGAAAAATCCTCCCGGTCACGGCCGTCAAGTGCTCTTCTAAAGACAGCTGTGAATCCAGGAGGACGCCCAAGTTGCGAGCCCTCTCCGTGGGGGCCAATGATTCGCCCCCAATAGTCAGTGATGGCGTCAACTGACTATATCGGGACGTCGAAAACCACAGCCACTCGGTCTTGGATGGGTTGAGCCTGAGCCTGTTCCTCCCCATCCAGATCCGTACGGCCTCCAGGCACCGGGACATCACTTCAAGGGCATCGTTGGGGTGATCCGGGGTGGAGATGTACAGCTGAGTGTCGTCAGCGTACTGATGGTACTCCACCCCGAAACCACGGATGATCTCGCCCAGCGGCTTCACATAAATGTTGAACAGGAGAGGCGAGAGGACCAACCCTTGCGGCACCCCACATATGAGGGGCCTCGGGGTCGACCTCTGTCCCCCTGTCAACACAGACTGCGACCAGTCAGAGAGAAAGGAGGAGAACCACCGCAACACAGTGCCTCCCACCCCTAACTCTTCCAACCGGTGCAGCATGATACCATGGTCGATGGTATCAAAAGCCGCTGAGAGATCTAACAGGACCAGGACAGAGGAGCACCCCCTGTCCCGAGCCCTCCAGAGATCATCAACCAACGCGACCAATGCCGTTTCCGTGCTGTACCCGGGCCTGAAGCCCGACTGGAACGGATCCAGATACGTCGTTTCATCCAGGTGCTGGGGGAGCTGTTGCGCAACCACACTCTCAACAACCTTCGCCACAAAACGAAGGTTGGAGACCGGACGATAATTTACCAACATTGCCGGGTCCAGGGAAGGCTTCTTGAGGAGAGGCCTCACCACCGCCTCTTTCAAGGCGGCAGGAAAGACACCCTCACCCAACGAAGCATTTATAATCCCCTGGAACCAGCCTCGTGTCACCTCCCGAGAAGTCAGCACTAACCAGGAGGGACACGGGTCCAATAAACAAGTGGTCGCATTCAGTCTACCCAGAATCCTGTCCACGTCCTCAGGGGTCACAGGATCAAACTCATCCCAGATAACATTCTCAAGACCTGCCCCAGTCCCTCCCCCTGAGACTACCCAGTTGGAGTCCAGATCTTCCCGAATCTGAGTGATTTTGTCATACAGATACTGAACAAAATCCTTGGCTCTACCCTCCAAGGGGTCCTCCCGCGCTTCCTGGTGGAGCAGGGAGCGGGTCACCCTAAACAGGGCGGCCGGGCGATTATCTGATGACGCAATAAGAGCAGCAAAATAGCTACATTTTGCTGCTTTTATCGCCACTAGGTAATTCCTAATATGAGATCTTACCAGTGTCCGGTCAGATTCAGAAAGACTTGGATTGTGGATTGTGTTGATCATGACAAGTTGTGGAGAGCCATAGAAGACCTGGGGATGTTACAGATCAGATCATGTTGGTGCAGTGGCTGTACACCATTCACAAAACCACTGCACAAACACCATATAGAGACACCAATTGCTTCAAGATGGCAAAAAAGAGTGTGGCAAAGTTGCATTCTTTCACCTTTCTTATTCAACCTGTATGTCGAAGTGATCATGAAGAAACTGGAAGACTTGAAGAATCAAAAATCAAAGTAACGACTAGAGAGAGGAACATCAACAATGTTCAGTATGCTGACAACACAACTGTCAGAAACCAAAGAAGGCCTGTAACATCTGATCAAAAGGATTAAAGAAGAAAGGGAAAAAAATTTGGTCTCTTCCTGAACATCAAAAAGAGTGAGCTCAGGACCAATGTGAGGAATGGCAATGTGAAAATTACAATTGACAGTGACGATATTGAATGCTTTCCTTGGATTGCAGATTGATCAAAGCAGTGAATGCAACCCGGAAAGAAAGCATTGAATCACAATGGGTCACCGAGCCTTGGTGACCATGAACTGAGTATGGAAAAGCAAAAAATTCAGCCTGGCAACTAAATGCAGATTAATCTGCATTATCTTTTTTTCCATAGCTATATATAGCTTTAAAAAAAAAACTTGACAGAAAGAAAATCAGCTTGTTTAAACTGTGGTGTTGGAGAAGGCTTCTGTGCATTTCTTGGACAGCAAAGGTGACAAACAATCAAGTACTGGAGCGTATAAAACCAGATACAGTATATCACTGGAAGGCAAAAATCACAAAACTCTGCCTTACTTATTTCAGCCACAGCATGCAATCAAACTCATTGGAAAAGGCAGTTATGCTTAAAATGGTCAGCCATAAAAGGAAACAGCTCACCCCAAAATACAGTGGCCAGTCACCCTCAAAGGTGGACCAGCCAGAGCATAAAACAACTGAGAAAACACAATCGGAAAATGAAGAGAGAGCTAATCCACAGGATCGTTAAGAATCAGACACAATTGAATAGATAGCATTGCATTATTAAAGTAAATAATGCAATTCTTGCCAACCCCTAATTCCAATTTTATATTACATTATGATGTTATGTTATGTTATGTTATGTTATGTTATGTTATGTTATGTTATGTTATGTTATGTTATGTTATGTTATGTTATGTTATGTTATGTTATGCCATGCCATGCCATGCCATGCCATGCTATATTATATTATTATACACATACAGATCCATCCACCACCCACCCATCCATCCATCCATCCGGGCAAGATTGCCCAAATTCATGTACCATTTTAAGGTATAAAGGTACCACAAAGAACTCTGTCTTACATGTATTTTTCTTAATTGCCATGTCTTTCACTTCATTATTTTATCAAGTATGTTTTTTTGATACTTTCCACTAGATTCAGTCCACAATTATTATAACACAATTATTTTAACAGTGTTCCTAGCTGTTTCACATCATCTTTCCTTCCTTTGCTTTCAGTTGTTCACTTTCACTCCAGTTTCTTTTACATCTTTGTTTATTTTTAATGTCCATGATACAACCTTGATACGGCCAAAACAATGTTCTGTTCTACATTCACAATCTCATCACTTTTTATCCTTCACTGATTAACTCAATAATTTATCACAGACAGCATGATTTAGATTGATATCCATTCCTTCATGCTGTGCATAAATGAATAGACCTATGATCAAATAAATGCATTCTCATCCGTTTCTATTCTTTATCATTCTTGGGTCCACAAGATCAGACCACTTTTTCTCAAATATATTATCTTCCTCTTTCTCTTAGCTATAGTGTTTAGGAGACCTTAGTCCTCAACTACTTTAGCAATGGATGCTCACTAGTTGACTTTGGGCCAATCTCTGGTTCAGCCCAATTACACTTATAAAGTTACTGCTGTGGAGAAATATAGAAGAGCCTTATACTCCTTAATATACTGGTGAAATACAAAACAAATACACAAAATAATCCTTCCTTCCTTCCTTCCTTCCTTCCTTCCTTCCTTCCTTCCTTCCTTCCTTCCTTCCTTCCTTCCTTCCCCCTCCCTCCCTCCCTCCCTCCCTCTCTTCCTTCTTTCTCTCCCTTTTACATTCCAAGTCCCAATCTTCTATATATCACGATTGTCACCATGAATGTTGGCCTCTTATCATGGCTTTTCACATCATGTTTTTTAGTTATGCAGAAAGATACTATTCCGTGCAAGCAATGAACTTTAATCTAGAGATTATCTTGCAAGTGAATATATTGTTGTCTGCATCCCGCCAACCTGAAGGTGCATGCATCACATGCATCAGTGCACACCCAGGATGCACCAGACTTTAAATTTATCTGAACATAATCTTATTAGCACAAGAAAGATCAATTGTTCCATTTGTAAATGTGAAATGGCATGCATCATATAATTCCTATGGTACTATATTTGTTATATTACTTAATATCAACCACTACTGGCTGCTTTGAGAAAAATGTTTTCTCCATCTGTTTGGGGAGCACATTGCAGAGGGAGATAATTTTGAGCCGTACTGTCAAATAAAGTTAGATTTAGTGCAACAACACTGCTAGTCATAAAAGGAAAACACAGATATTTCCTTCTTTATAATTAGATGTTTCCATTGATATCTTCAGCAAAGCTACGTTACAATGGGAAACACATTTCTTGCCTGGAAGGGGCATTGCAATTCCTGAAATTTGTCTTGCCCTTTTGGGGGTAGAAAAGGCACCAGAGAGTCCTGTACTACTGATTGAACTGTCATAAATCTATCAACTGAAAATGTGAGAGAACGTTTATTTATCCCCTGTTGCTTCTGCTTATGTTTTCACGCTTCGCATTGGAAAAGGAACTGTAAAAAGTGATGCTCTGGAAAGGAAAGTACTTTCAACATTAGTTGGGAACAAAACTCTTATCCATGGTCATCCTGTAAGGAAATCCTCCTGGAATAAGCATGCTAACTCTGCCTTCCTTCTGCCTCCATCCCCATTTTTGCCACCTTCCATATATATTCAGAAAGATTTCGATTTATATAAAGAACCCTCCTTGTCCATAGCATTTCCTCCCAGGAAGTAAAACCCTGTAAGTGCACACAAGCCTCCCCGCCACCCCCCCCACACAAAGGATATCTGTATATGATTGGATGGAGTTCATCAATCTTCCAAGTCCCATTTCCATGCCAGGAACATTAATTGCACACCATATCCTGCCCAATATCTGAGATCACTGCTAATTCTCTCCTGCTAACAATGAAGTACATAGGGGAATCTTTTTGATGTGCTTTGTCCTTCTTTGACTCAGAGGATTTTTGCTTCTTTGTCTAAAGCAGGGGTATCAAACTCAAGGCCGGTGGGCCAGATTCATCCCACGGGATGCTTAGATCTGGCCCATGGGGCCACCCTGGTAACAGCAAAGGACTGGCCCGCGGTGCCTCTGCCAGTGAAATGGGGCTCAGGAGGGCCACACGCAGCCCTCCCGAGCTCCATTTTCACTGGCAGAGGGTTGCAGGAGGCCATCACAGCTGAAAACGGAGCTCGGGAGCCCATTTTCGCTGGCAGAGTGCTCAGGCCACCACAACGACACAAGTGGTGTCGAGCTGGCCATGCCCACCCCGGCCCCCAGAGATCAAGCACAACCCTGATACGGCCCTCAATGAAATCCCTGGTCTGGTTTGACATCCCTGGTCTAGGCAGACATTTATTTGAGATGGATTGATTACCTAATACACTGTTTCTTTTAAAAATGTTGTTCAAAGACATTTGGATTTTTCAGATATGTTCTCCTTGGGCATGTGGATCTCTATTTGGTCACATTTTGACTTGAATTGCATCACTTGGGGATGCTTATTCATTCAAGTTTGCTATTTAAAAAAATTATCTTCATTTCTCTCTCATTCTCTTATTCCTATGCTCCTTGGTGTGCATTCTTCCTGAGACAAATGAAATCACAAAATTGTTACCATTACTCAAATAAACCTCAAAAGTTCTGCAAAAGCAGATTGTGCTAGGGATTGTGGTATCAATAAGAGCTTTGGAGCAGCATCAAAAATTTTGTTTCCTTTCAAAGGGCTCTTGAAAATAGAAATATTTTCAATATTTGAAAATAGAAATATCTAATATTAGCCCTTCTAATATGTTCTGTGACCCTGAACATCTCAGGTAATGGAGGTAGCTAATTCAGGAAGCATGCACCTTTTTCTCAGTGACCCCATCAAATAATCTGATCTGATTGGCTCTGTGCCTAATAATAATAATAATAATAATAATAATAATAATAATAATAATAATAATAATAATTTTATTTCTATACCGCCCTTCTCCCAAAGGACTCAGAGCGGTGTACAGCCAGTTTAAAAACACAAGACACAACAATAATTAAAAATTAAAATAATTAAATAAATTTGGCTGATTTAAAACTCTAAAAATTAATTATGAGGTCATCATTAATTGTTTGAGATTATATATGAATAAACAAAGAGAAAAAGAATAGCATCCTTTAAAGAAAACAAAAATCTTTTAAACAGAAAAAACAACATAACATTTTAAAGAGGATGGTAATGATGGTAATAGTGCTGAAGATAATTAGTTTTTCTTTTCACTTAAAATATTCTATTTTTTCCCCCAGACCTATATTTGAAGATGTCTTCTGGACTATGCATTTTGATTGGTCACTTACACCCTCAATAAAAGGGGCATTTTTAAAAAAAAGTCTACAGTGAGATTTCTACATGTTAGACAATCCAGTTTAGATTTGATGCTGATGAAAAAAATAATATCTGACATTCTCCTATGAAATCCAGGCCTCCATTTTGATTCCAGTCCTGTCCAGAAGGCCTATTTGGACCAACAACTTCACTGTGTGCTGTACCTATACATAAAGGAGCAAAGTCTGTAACTGGAAACCTCTTTTATGAATCACATTATTAATCATTCTGGCAGGGCTCCCTGGATGGTGCTAATTTAAGAGAAGTGACAATACAAGAGAGGCACTTATTGTAATTACTGGCAATTACAGACTGCAGTTTAGCTGGCCAGTTTCACAGTTGCTAGTGCTGCATACACTGTGGCTGTAATTGAAGAGAAGTTCTAATTGCTTTTTCCAACTCAGTGGTGGGCTGGCCTTATTCCGGAGGGGTTTCTAACAGAGAAGGGGTACCCAAACAAGCACAACTCATTGGTGCAAATCTTTGGCTCTATACAACATAGCGAGGACATAGTGAGAAGGCATAATACATATATATTTTAACATAGTGAGCAGGTATAATATAGGAGGAGGCATACAATCCTTGGTTGTATAAGCAGAGGCATAGAATCAAACTCACATGAAGTATTAGAACCACTTTATAAAACCTTAGTAAGGCCACAGCTGGACTACTGCATCCAATTTTTGTCACCACCTTACAAAAAAGATGTTGAGACTTTGGAAAAAAGTGCAGAGGAGAGCAATTTAGAAGATTAAAGGCCTGGAGACTAAATCATATGAAGAACAATTGCAGGAACTTGGTATGTTCCTTGGTCTAGAAAAAAGAAGAACTAGGGGTGACATAATAGCAGTATTCCAGAATTTGAGGGGCTGCCACAAAGAAGAGGGGGTCAACTTATTTTCCAAGAAGGCAAGACAAGTAACAACGAATGGAAACTAATCAGTGAGAGAAGCAACCTAGAACTAAGGAGAAATTCCTGAGAGTGAGAACAATTAACCATTGGAATGGTTTGCCTTCAGAAAATGTGAGGGCTTCATCACAGGAGGTTTTTAAGAAGAAACTGGACAGCTACTTGTCTGGAAAGATATAGGGTTTTCTGCTTGAACAGAGGTTTGGACTAGAAGACCTCCAAGGTCCCTTCCAGCTCTATTCCGATTGACATTGATTGAAACCTCTACCTCATCTTTAAAAGAAGCAATTAAGGTATTCTCAAGTTATCCTTAACTCTTACAAATCTGGGTAACAGTAAATAAATCCGAATGTAAGAAGATCAATATGCTGGTCCTGTTTGCATTTTAAAGATCCCATGCATATCCATAATGAGACTTGATGTGTAGCTGAATATAAGGTGGGTTTTGTGGTCTGCAAAGTTAATAATTTACTAGGGAAAAAAGAGTGCATATCAGAGAGAAATTCGAGGATAAACCTACTGTAAAAATCTACTTTAATTGGCATCCCTAGGTGGCAGTTTCAAAAACTGGTGCAAATCTATTTTTTGACCCAAGAAACAAAAGTGCAGAGCTTTTGAATGAAAGATTCAGTGGTTGGGATTAAGTAGTGTTTTTGACCAGACAGAAGGATATTAACAATCTGCATACATCTACCTTGTTGGCAGGGTTAAATTCAAGATGAGATATCCAGGTGTAAAAGGCTTGGGCTGGTATGGCAATGAATCTATTAATTCTTTTTTCCCCTAGAATGGTTTCCAAAACTCAAAACTGTGAACTTTTTACATCAGTACTGGCTCTCCTCATTAACTTGGGAAAGATCCAATGTCAGGAGACCAGTTTCTTGCAAAGTCTTGCTTTCTGCATACATTATGTTGGAAGAGGCTCTTGAATCAGCGCTGCCTCAGCAGGAAACATTCTTTGTAAGGATATATCACCCTCATTCTGCTTGAGGAACAGCCAATGCTACAGCTACAGGAGAAGAAAAGGGCTCTAAGCTGATGGCATTGTTTGGAAAGTCAAATGAAATTGTACTAAACTCTTTCAGCTCTGCCTCCCTGGCCTGACAATTAATCCTGAAACAACGATAAACTGTAGAATGCAGAAAGATGCTGGCAAAATAGATCTACATTTAAAAATATCCCCAATCCTGATGTTTTTCAGTATGTTGTTATTGTTGCTTTCATTGACATCACCATTATCATCATCATCTCTGATTTTGGTGACTTTAACTTTTAAAACCTGTATTATATTTTCCCAAGCTGCTTGGTATGGTTTGATGGATTCATTTGGTTATAATTGCATCATCGTTATTATAGGTAACCCTTGATGTACGACATTTAATGACCCTTAAAAGCTGCAACGCACTTGAAAAAAGTTACTTACAATCTGTCCTCAAAGTTATGACTGCCACAATACCCTCATGGTCATATGATCATATTTTGGATGCTTAGTAATCAGCTCATATTTATGACCAATTGCAGAATTATCACATTTCGCAAGGTGTGGTTTTTTTGTTTTTGTTTTTTTGCCATTTTCCAGCAAAAAAATAAATAATAAATGCTCATTGCATAAGTTGGATTTAGAATTTTGACCACCTGAATGAATTCATGATTATGGTGACCCACTTAATGACCATTGTAAAAACAAAAGTCATAAAAATAAGTCCAGTCATGTGGTGATTTGATTTATGACCATAAACGATTTACAATCAAAATTCCAGGCTCAATTATGGTCATAAGATGAGGACTAGTTACATTATGGTATTGTGAAGAAATATTGTTCTATATGGCATTTGATAAATGATCATTGTAGTACAGGATATAAGGAAAATTTGTATAAGATGTTTTACATGTGGCATCTACCCCCAATGAGAATAGCCAGAATGTTCAAGAACAAATCTGAAAAGTCATCAGATATCAGGCTCATATTACCATATGTGGTGGACATGTATAGAAGCTAAAAGATACTGGACTAAAATCCACACATGGTTGGAAAAAAATGACAAAAAAACACATAGACTTTAAATATTTTTTTATTAGGGATTGTGCCAGAAACATACAATAGAGAATTGAGATATTTGATTGTGAATGTATTAACACCGGCTAGAATTGTGTTTGCTAAAAACTGGAAAAATGAGAAAATACCAACACAAGATGAAATTATTAAGAAAATTATGGAATGTGCTGAAATGAGTAAATTGACATTTGAAATAAGAGAACAAGAAGATAAACAATATTATAAGATATGGGATTTATTTTATCAATGGCTAGATAATAAACCATGGAAATGAAATATGAAATATGAAATGAATGTTATATAATATTTGAAAATAATTTTTATGAAATGATAAAGCCATAGTTAAATAAATGACAAATGAGGATATCTATCAGTTTGATAATATGAGAAATTAGATAATTAGTAAATTATGAATATGGGGATGAAGCACAAAAGATTTATAACCGACAGACACACTGTTTGCAATTGTAATGGATGATGGATTTATGTTTTATGTTTTGTTTAAAAATAAAAAAAAATCTAATTTTTTTTTAAAAAAAGATCATTATAGTACAACATTGTAATTACCAACGCAGGTAATCTGTCAGGATTAAAAAACTTCGAAAGCATAATACATACGTATGAACAAAGGATCAAGTATTCTGTCCCTCTTGTGAAATCACTGTGTGTCACTGCCTGGCCCACCCCGGCTTTCTTTAATGTCTTTCTTCAATTAAAGAGTAGCATTGATCGTGATCACATATTGATCATGAGCCGCGATGGTGCAGCGGTTAGAGTGCAGTACTGCAGGCTACTTCTGCTGATCACCGGCTGCCTGCAATTTGGCAGTTTGAATCTCATCAGGCTCAAGGTTGATTCAGCCTTCCATCCTTCTGAGGTGGGTAAAATGAGGACCCAGATTGTTGGGGGCAATATGCTGACTCTGTAAACTTCTTAGAGAGGCTGTAAAGCACTGTGAATGCTTTACAGTGTATAAGTCTAAGTGCTATTGCTATGATCACCATTTCTCATACTTCTACTTTGGATGTAATTCTCATTGGGCATTGGGTCTGGAGCATTTATCCCTGTCCAGAAAATTGTTTTTCTTTCTTTGTCTTTTCTAGAAATGCCTGACATACCAGCTATATGGCTGCCCAGGTGCCATTTTTCAAATACATATTGTATATAGTTTTAGGTATTTGGTAGCAAAAGTGTCATAAAAAGAGATTTTAAGAGAGAGCAAATGCAAATTTGTAATGCTAGGCTGAAAAAGCAATTTGGCTTCATTCTTTCCAGGGACAGCAAAGCTTTTTAATCTTAGCTGAGTAGATGCTCTTTTTTTAAAAGAAAAGGAAAAAAAAAAAAAGAGAAAAACTTGACTATTACATTTGACATTTGAAGGCATGCAAAATGTTTTGGCTGTTATTCAAGTTCCTTTTCCAATGATCAAATGGCCAGAAGGTAGAGAGCAAAACTAGTTATTTTCAAACCACATTTCAATGGAATAAAAAGTTTAGAAACTAATTTTCTGCCTGCTTCCTGTTTTTATACCTGGTGCTTTCTGAGACGTTTAGCAAAAACGCACTATTGCATACTTGGACCTGAATTCTAATATTTTATTTTTACCTCTATATTTAATCTATATAAATAGGCTAATCTGCATTCACATTAGCAGCGTTGATTTTCTATATTTTCTCATTGCTTGATATTCTTCTAACTAACAAGGACCAAATGCTTTAACCAAATCTCACTCAACATCGTTATCAAGCCAGGAATGAATGATCATAATCACTTTATTGCTTTGGTTTTTTTTTTTTTTTTTTTACAGGTATGATCCTTTTAAAAAGATACAACAGAGATCACCGCAGCTGATCAATCCATTGCGCATCTTGCAACAATGGCAACTGTAAAAGTGGATTTCTATTTTAAAATGTGCGCCTTGTGTCCTGGCTCACCATCTCAAATCACAGCCCTCCAATCATTTGTGTGGATAGTTTCCCACACTTTTTTGTCACATGATTCAAGAGTGCAAATACAGAAAGTTTGCAACAGAATGGCCGGACCAGAGCTTCACGGGAAGCCCACTGAGCTGAACAGATTGTTCTCCGAAGCAGCCTGCATATGGCGTTATTTCTAAGCAGCTACTGTACTGTGGATAGCATGTGTGAATCGCACAGAAGGGATACACTATTAGTATTTATGTGTACATATATACACACAGAGTAGTACAGCCAGATTTTATTCCAAGGAGTGCAAGGCTCTGGCAATACGTCTGGTTCCTCCATTTTGGGCCTCACTGAAATCTTGTAATGAGTTAAGAGGATAGACCATTAGGAGATTAAATTCACTGCTTTGGAGCAGCAGTGGGTTGCTCCCGGTTCTGTCCGGTTCTTGAGAACTGGTAGTAAAATTGGTGGGAGGCTCTGCCCACCTGCCCTGATGTCATATTTGGCAATCTGCACATGCGCAGAAGCTTCTGCGCATGCGTGCTCCCATTGCAAACGAATAGTAAAGATAAGTAGAACCCACCCCTGCTTTGGAGGAACAAGAGACAAACAATTGATGGGACAATTTTGTTCAGATATCGCTGAATGAGTCCTTCCTACTAGATATGTTGGTTGGACTACTGGGAACTACAGTTCAACAGGATCTTCTGGAAAGCCACAAGTGAAGATCAAGATGTTCTTGAGTCAAGCTTGACTCCTGTGATTTAACTTTAACATAAATCCCTTCAACAGTCAGTGACTATGCTGAAGGAACTTGTGCGTGATAACCTCTAACTATTAAAATAGTATTTTAATCATATTAAAACCATGTACTATTACTTAATACTAAAAACAACGCAGCAATTACTACAATGGAGACAAAATGTTTCTTCGTTATTAACTTTCCCTTGCAGTTTAACCTAGAAATTACTAGAAATGTTATAGTTATGGTCTGTTCAAGATTACTTCATTTTTATCTTCTGCATGAGCAGGTCTAAATTTCTTTGGGTTATTTCATAACCATGCCTTTTTTTTCAGAACTGCTTCTCAACGTTTGAGCAACAATCGGAAATAATTTTATAAAATAATATTAGCATTTCACTGCCAAAGTCAGGCAGTGTAATCTACAAACCTGGACAAGTTTATCCAGGAATTAGTCTCAACAGACCGAATGTGACAAACTTCCAAAATTATATCCAATCTTTTTCATTTTAGAATTGGCTGCCTGGTCAGCCATGTTGCTTAGCCCCCAAATACTGGGTAAAATATGAAACCTAAAATAACTAGAAGTCTATAACAGGTCAGTGGCTGTTTTGCTTGTAAATTTATTCATTTGTCCAGAAGAAGAAAAGGAGGTGATGGAATATAGTCTCATTAAGCCAACAGAACTCAACTTCTGGATGAGCGTATATAGGATTATACTTTAATAATGAGCAGCAAGATTCAAACATAAATCCATGAAAGTATTTTCAATTTTCATTTGCATACTGAAACATGGAAGCAAAGACAAGAAAGGATATAGCCAAGATAAGTGTTATGACTATGTGGACTTTGGTGCTCTCTGAGCTTGGTAGGGTTTGTTTTTTTTTTGCAGATGTTTCATTAACAAACTAGGTAACATCATCAGTGCTCTTGTAAGTGTTATGATTAAATGGGTGCTTTTGGACTAGACAACCTACTTTTGTAGCTATTTTATGAATGCCTTATGAAAGCTCTATTTCTGTGAATGTCTCACAGCATCAGTGGTGGGTTGTCCCCGGTTCAGACCGGTTCGCATGAACCGGTAGTAAAACCAGCAGGAGGCCCCACTGATGTCGTCATCAGCGATCTGCGCCTGCACAGAAGCATGTGCGATCCCGTTGTGAACCGGTAGTAAAGGTAAGTAGAACTCACCCCTGCACGGCATGTTCTCAACATTCCAAAGGAAGCAATTGCCCCCAAAAGATTTCCCTACTTCAAGATCCCAGTGCTCTTGGGATTAGCATTGGAATCACATACACTAGTCCTGCCATATGAGATGGGGCAAAAAAAATAAAAATAAACAAAAGGAACAGCATTGCATATATTCCTTCCTCACGGCATGGAAGAACACAACATCCGTGATAGCTGTATCAGCATCTCTCCTTTTAATGATGATTGTGGCTGCATGAAACTTCAAAGGACAGCTTTGCTTTGACAAACTTCAAACAGAGCACACACACCCTCCCAACTGGTTTGCAAAGCTACATGCTCTCCTCATTTTTTAAGTGTGAAACAAAGTGACCCTGTTGTTTGCTGCTGCTCTGCTTTTAGGTTTCTCCCACAAAGCTTACAATGCTGGAGAAAATGGAAGGCGCTTTCTTCAATCAATGCTATGAGGAGAAGCTGAGATGAAAAGCTGAGAAGCTCTAGCCAGAAGAATTCCAGTCTGGGTAGCTTCATCAAATACTGATTGGATTGCCCAGAGTACATGCTAAGGGCAACAGCCCAGTAGTGCCTCCAAGTTAAGAAGCTGTGGTGTGTAGAGGTAGTCCTTGATTTAAAACCATTTGTTTAGTGACTGTTCAAACTTACTTGAGCTGTGGGGGGTGCAGTGGTTAGAATGCAGTACTGCAGGCTACTTCTGCTGACTGCCGGTTGACTGCAGTTTGACAGTTCAATTCTCACAAGGCTCAAGACTGACTCAGCCTTCCATCCTTTCGAGGTAAAATGAGGACCCAGATTATTGGGGCTGTAAAGCACTGTGAAGTGGTATATAAATCTAAGTGCTATAGCCATTGCTAGTACAATGCAATAGCACTAGTCAAAGGCAGAAAATCAGGAACCAAGGCGGTTCAAATGAATACAGGTTTATTGCATGCTAACTCTGTCTACAAGAATCTGAACTACCAATAGACAAAGCAAGTTGGCGGTAGATAAGAGTCAGTGGAATTCAAGATGGGCTGGATTTAGAACTCTTGTTGGCATGCAAGAACTCATGATGACTGATGATGTGCTTGACCCCACCATCGGGCTCGGCATGGTCATCTCCTACAGGCATTGAAAAAAATTGATTTATGACCAGTCCTCACACATATGATCATTGCAGCATCTCCACAGTTATGTGTTTGAAATTTGATTGCTTGGCAACCGGCATGTATTTATGATGGTTGCAGCATACTGGAATTATGTGGTTGCCATTTGCCACCTTCCCAGCTGGTTTCCAACAAGCAAAGTCAATGGGGGAATTCTGATTTGCTCAATAACTCTGTGCTTCATTTAACAAGTGCAGTGACTTGTTTAACAATCATTGCAAACATGGTGTACACTTTGCTTAGCAATGGAAATTCTGGTCCTGATTTTGGTTGTAAGTCAAGGACTACCTTTATTAGAGGCAATCTTGTAGTAGGCAACTCTGCTGCCCAGCCTGGAGTCTCCTTTGGTCTGGTACCAAAGATTTTGGCTAGTACTTCAGAGGAGAAAAGCAGCAGATCTTTAGAACTTGCTAGAGGGTCAGGTTTAACCTTTCAATTAGTACTATGGAAAAAATATTCCAGGCTGAGCGTGCGAGACCAAAGCATGTGATGGCATATATCCTCTCCTACAAATCTTTCTGCCTATCAAATAATGCTTCAATTATTTCCTTTATCAGGTAGGGTTTGTTTTTTTTAAGAAAGAAAAGACTTTGGGCACAGCGGTACCCCAATTTTGGAATAGTGTTACCTTTAAAGTTCCATTCGAAATGGAAACAACAGCAACAGAAATCTCACACTCTTTTGAATCCACCACTTTCAGTGTGCTTCACTTATATTTTCATTTTATTGTACTGTTTTTTTAAAAAAAATATCATTAAACCAGCCAGAAATCCCTGGTGATATGACTTGATATATATACAGTATAATAACAGCAACAGCACTTAGACTTATATACCGCTTCACAGTGCTTTACAACAGCCCTCTCTAAGCGGTTTAGAGAGTCAGCATATTGCCCCCAACAATCTGGGTTCTAATATTACCTGACCTCAGAAGGATGGAAGGCTGAGTCAACCATGAGTAGGTCAGGATCAAAGGAAGGAATTGAGGTCCTGGCAATGTGAGCAGAGTTAGCCTGCAACACTGCATTCTAATCATTGCACCACCACAGCTCATTATCTTTCTATTTCAGGGTTAAATCTCAGCCTCTCAGCGTTTTAAAAGTTCAGCCATAGCTAACATGTCTCACTGCTGCTTGCCTTTATTTAGAAAAGAGTTAACTGCTGAACTTTCTTTCCTTGGGAGAAAATCCAATTACTCATGAGGAGCCATTTAATGTGCATTTGAAGAAGCTACTTCTGAAAACTGCATTCAGATTCCATTCCGTTAATATGCGACACAATACATTACACCACACTTGAGACAATACACAGAGCCACAATGAGTTGCTGAAGTGTGCTGGTGCATGAGAATGCATGATTCTAATTCATTACCGCCTGATGTTTTGATTCTGCTGCTCCATAGTCAGGCTTAATTAGGGGGGACTCGAGGTGCTGCATTATCTCCTAATGAAGGCCAATTAAGAATAATTAACCTTTGACCTAATTCCTAGCCATGATGGACAGCGAGCAGTCCTGGGAAAATGGATTTGAAAAGGTGAACTTGAACTAGTAGCATGAATGGCGGCTGCTGTTTTGAAGGTGTTAGAGAAGTCATTCCTGACTCTAGTTTTAATTCCATCCAGAGTAACAGAGCATCTTGACATATTGATTGATAAATGACAACATTATATAAGCTGTCATGCAGGCTAAACATTTATAGCAATTTATGCTGAAACATGTACTTTTCTGCATTTGCAGCTATTGTTCTGTGTTAGCAATATAGCATATTGATGTAAACCATTACAGTCTTAATAAAATATTCATTAGGCATGCATTATATTCACCTTATTTGTAGTTTGGCCATAGATACACAGACATGCCTGCACATTCCAGTAAAGAAAGGAAATCAAAATCAAAATACAGACATCGTCATCGTCATCGTCATCGTCGTCATCATCAAAACTGGGCAGATTGATAGATATTCAGCTTCCTAAATCTAGAATGTAGACATCAACCTGCAGGCAAACTTCAAATATGAAGGAAGCATTGGAATATCTAAGGAACAGAGCATGCCCATGATAAGCTGATGTTTTCAAAGCATGTTTGCACAGTTCTTGCTCTGTGTTTAAGTAAAGATAAAGATTTTTCCCTGTCCAGTTGTGACTTACTCTAGAGGGCAGTGCTCATGTCCGTTTTTTAGTTGAGGGAGCCAGCATTGTCTGAAGACATTTTCATGGTCATGTGGCCAGCATGTCTATACACCAAGATGCACAGAACGCAGTTACCTTCTCACCGAAGTGGTACCTATTTATCTACTTGCATGTGCATGCTTTCGAGCTGCTAGGTGGGCAGGGGTTGGGCAGGAATGGAAACTCACCCATTACATGGTGCTCGAGTCTTGAACCCAGGCTGTTAGCTTTCCAGCTGATATAAGCTCTGCATCTTTAACCACTGAGCCATCATGCCCCATTGTATTTAAGTACCATATGCATATTTTGCTTCTGACAAATGAGGAACATATTTTAATGAGTCTTGAAATATGTAAAATGATGCCCTTCCCTATTTTCACTTAACACAGATGGACTAGTCAGATTTTGAGATAGCCAGAAACCCCAGCATAAAATATCCTTTCTCTCTCTACTCCACCTTTGATTTCTCAGCAGCAGAGATAACTTCAAACAGCTCCAATCATATAGAAAAACAAAACTCAGAAAAAATGTACAACTACATGGGACTATCTATTTAAGAGGTGCGTGCAAGTTAATAGAAGAGAAGGATATCCGTTTTGGCCTAGTTCAATTAAGAAACAAAACAACACTCTAACAAGTACACTTTTGAATGATTGATCAATGAGAACATTTGAGCTGAACCGTGGTGCTTTCTGAGCTTGGTTATTTTCTTGCAGACTTTGCAAACATTTCATTATCAAACTAGATAACATCATCCATGCTAGAACACAGTGCTAGAAAACAACGAAACCCAGAGCGCACCAAAGTCCCAACTTTTGAATGAAGATGAAGTAATCTGAAGTCACAAGCTCTGTGAAGTCCTGCATTTTGCTAGCATTTGTTGTCTAGTTTCCCTTCACCAGTTGTTTTTTTCTTAAAAGAAAGAAAAATCCTGTCCTATTCTATGTCCCGAATGGCAGCGACTGCCAATTTTCTAAAAGTAATAAGCAGGGAGGTTGTGGGGAGGGTGGATCCAATAGGAAAAGTGGTTGTGTAATTGTGAGTATATAATTTCTCCAATGGAGGAATTAATAAAAAGAATTTGAACTGGTACTGCCTTTCACCAAGGATAATTTTATATTTGTTGAAATCTGTGTTGTGTCGTGCTTCAGGATATTTCGAAAGGCTAATAATCCTCCATTGAAGTGTTAGTACATTTTACTCAAATTTACACAACATATAAAAACACAAACATAAGTTAGGGCAGCTTGTGACAGGGTTCTTATATACTACAGAGATATTACTTAAAATGGCTGTGCCAAATGATGTGGCTCGAGGGACTACACTTTCTGTGTCCTTGAAATTTCCTATTCATTCTTAGCATGGGACTTTTGACAGGAAGGATTTTTCCTCATCAGCAATTCTTGGAATGCCCATGGGATCACACATAATTACATGGTCATTCCAGAAGCCATTGTTGAAGCAAACTGCTTTCTAGTTGTGAACAGAATACATGTTAAAGTAAGAAAAACTAATGAAGTAGATATTCTAAGCTTGCCCTTCTACCAGTGGTGGGTTGCTCCCGGTTCTGTCTGGTTCTTGCGAACTGGTAATAATGGCGGCAGGAGGCTCCGCCCGGACATCATCATGGATGATCTGTGCATGCACAGAAGCTTCCGCAGGCTCCCATTGCAAACCGGTAGTAAAGGTAAGTAGAACCCACCCCTGCCTTCTACTCTTAGATTCTTTCAGGAATTCCAATAATAGTACAATTAACTTTTTGTTTTGCCACTCTATCCAAAATGTTTAATCAGCCTAGGACTCCCTTCATATCCAACTAAGTCAATTAATCAGTCAGTCAGTCAGTAAAAATCCTTATGAATAATTAGCTGCAATGCGGATGGAATTCTCTGAGATGTACTTCATTACATCTTGCAAAGAATGGAAGTCAATACAGGTGAAGGTTGTGCCCTGAGAATAATCCTATGTGTCATGAACCCAGCTTTCAATTGTTTGAGATGAAGGGTGACCTGTAAAATCTATTTCTTTCATTAAAAACCAGCAGCTTTTATTTCCAGGACGTTAATTATCTCTTGCAAATCATCAGCGTGAATTATTTTAGTACGTGTAGATTAGAGATGCTCAGTTGTGTGCCAATGAAGATAATTTCTTCAAAAATAATGAAGACTCTGGATTCTAGTGAAGTGAAAAACTTGGGATTTTTGTACACTTATTTCAGAACCTTAGACTCTCAATATATTGAATAAAAAAGCTTTGCATTTAATGCATCTTTTTAATGAGATCCATATCCAATAAATATTAGAAGGAGAACAGAAGTAAAGTTTGATCCTCAGTAAATTCAGGTAGACAAAAGTACTTACGTTAAGTATGTTTATACTTAACTGTAGAAATCAAGGCTTTAGTCCTATAGAAAGAGAAGAAATGAGCAGAAGGGCTGAAGTATTTTGCCACATTCTCAAACAGTGGTTCTATGTCAGGAGTGTCAAGGCTCAGGGGCCAGATCCGGCCCGGGGGTACTTAGATCTGCAGGGCTGCCCTGGAAATAGTGAAGGATCAGCCCCCGGTGCTTCTGCCAGTGGAAACAGGCTCTCAAGCTCCATTTTTGGCTGCCATGGCCTCCTGTAACCCTGTGCCAGTGAAAATGGAGCTCGGGAGGGCTAGATCAAACTTCAGGTCAAAAGTCTAGCTAATTTTGCATTCTCTACTCACAAGGACCAATCAGATACCATTGGGAAACACAGAAGCAAGACAGAATTGTAACAATCATTCCTATTTACATTTCTCTACAACTGTGATTGAGAATTATATCACTTCTGATACTTGATGCTTGTTGACCTTAAACTGCATTAGCCGTTTGTTTTTGCAATAAATTTGGAGCACTCCATTGTCTCTTTTTGTTGAAGCCACTCCATGTAATTTGGTGTCATTAGTAAAATTGGCCCTCTCTACTGCTCCCTTGTTTTTCTAATATATTTAGGAGGAAATATAAATTTACTACTCCCAATAAAAACCTTATTGACATTCCTTTGCTGACAAAGCTGTCCACTGAAGCCAACTGCCTGTTTTTGCCAATCGCTTATCAATTCTTATTTTCTCACGGTCTTTAAAGGCCACTGGAAGGTTGCCAGTTTTCAGCAATAAAAGACTGAAAATTGGTGACAGTAATAGCATTTAAGTCTTATATACCGCTTCACAGTGCTTTATAGCCCTCTCTACGTGGTTTACAGAGTCAGCCTTTTGCCCCCAACAATCTGGGTCCTCATTTTACTAACCTCAGAAAGATGGGAGGCTTAGTCAAACTTGAGCCGGTGAGACTTGAACTGCTGGCAGCTGGCACTCAACAGAAGTAGCCTGCAGTACTGCATTCTAACCACTGCACCACCGTGGCTCTTGAAATTGATGTGCTTTCCTATCAATGTTTAGCAGGAAACGATGGAAAATAGGTGCATTAAGCCAACAAAAGTGACTCAGTTTAATAAGAGTAGACCAAAACCACATATGTGAAAGATGAGGCTAACATCCTATTCCATATTATATTATTGCATCATTTGTGATTTTTTACTATCTCCAACTGATGTTAAAAGTGTCCAATCCTGGCCTAAAAACATATTACCAAAACTAAAGATATTTGGATCTGTCAATGCCCATATGAGAAGCCTTTTGAGATATCTAAGTAAAATGCTGTTAAAATCTGTTGTGATGGGTGCTTGGTACTCTTTGAGCTTAGTTGTTTTCTTGCAGACGTTTCATTCTTCAAATATTATTCTCCAAATTCTGCTTTGTTTTTTTTTAAATGTTCTTGATACCTCATAGCTACTTGCATTTGCCTTCAGTTGCTGGAGGGCATCTATATTTACAGTGCCTTCCTCCAAGGCAAAATCATGACACCAACATTCAATGGCATATTTTTAGACATTTAGAAGAGTGGGGATATGAATCAAGAGCTCCTGGAATCAAACTCTATTTCCAACCTTACATTTCTCCCAAACCCTGAAAAGTACAGGAATTAAAATAATCTTTAATAAAGACAGATATCACACAAATTAATAACATCTGATGTTTAGTGTAAGATTAATCTGATGGTAATTATTTGACCTGCCAAATTGGCAATGCCAATTAAAATAAAATAAAAGCCATTAAACCCTTTTGCAATGCTATTTTCTTTTTCTTTCTCTTTTCCCAAGTCCAGATTTTGTTTTAGGGATTCTTGGCATGACTGAGGCTCAGTAGTAAAGCTCTTTGTAAACTTGTGAGATACAAATTCAATTCTCATAAATCCAGCATGCCAGCAACATACCTTTCACCTGAAAAATTTATCTATGTCCTTTGCCTTCCCTCTAAGAACATCTCCAACCATCCAAGCACCATTTCTACATAGTCTTTTCCAGTGGTGGGATTCAAGTAATTTAACAACCGGTTCTCTGCCCTAATGATTTCTTCCAACAACCAGTTTGCCAAACTGCTCACAAAGTTAACAACCGGTTCTCCTGAAGTGGTGCAAACTGGCTGAATCCCACCACTGGTTTTTTCCCACATGAGCACGCTATTTCTAAGTAGGATTCTAACTTGAGATCAAAACTAATTCTACAATTAGCTCTCTCTTTAAGATCTATAAGAATTATTTACAACCATTTGAGATCTAAAGATCTGTCCCATCTTCAGCTTTTTCGCTTTGCTAGCCTTTCCCTGTATAATCTGCAGCATTTGAGATCTGCTGATCCTACCAGCAGATCTCAAATGCTTTCTGTATAGGGTTGTCTGCCTTGCTTAGGAAAGTTTTGAAATTGGTTTACCTCCCCCACCCAACCCTCCAATGCTCACAATTCATCAGTTTGGCCTAGTAAAGAGATGAGCAATTATATTTTCTGCAAGTTAGAAATGTTCTAGGGAGTGCAAACACAAAAAAGCAACAAAAAAGATTAGAGGGCTGGAGGATAAAACATATGATGAACTGTTGCAAGAATTAAATATGTCTAACAAAGAGAATGACTAGGGGTGAGATGATAGCAGTTTTCCAATATTTAAGGGCTGTTTTAGAGAAGGGGGGAGGGTCAACCTATTCTCCAAAGCATCTGAGGGCAGGACAAGAAATAACAGATAAAAACTTATCAAAGGGAGCTCCAACAGAGAACTAAGGAGAAATTTCCTGTCAATGAGAACAATTAATTGGTGGAATGGCTTGCTTTCAGAAGTTGTAGGTGCTCCATCACTGGAGGATTTTCAGAAGACATTGAACAGCCATTTGTCCGGAATGGTATAGTGTCTCCTGCCTGAGCAGGTACATGGACTAGCATACCTCCATGGTCCCTTCCAGCTCTGTTATTCTGTATTATGAAAGCATTTAAGATCTGCCAATAGAATGGTACAAGCTCAGTGTTCACTCTTTTTATTTCAATCTCTCTGGTGGCTGAATATAGGCAGTCCTGAGATACAAAACCATTCTGCTCTGACCCTTTATATGTTAGCCCACTTTTGCATAAATTGTATCACCATGTACATTGTGCCCATATGCCACTTAGCATCAGCACAAAAACCCACCTATGCTCTATGGAAAAAAAATCTATAAAGTCAAGTATATGTATGTCTATGCAACCCAAGGCATATACTGCTCATAAAACTTCACATTAATTCACTTGTGAATTAACGAACAACCTTTCATCGTCCTTTCACAAAAAGTGATGCAAATAAGTTTTAGTGCTCTCTCCATATTAGTTTCATGCGCTTTTGTACATTTTTGGGTGGATTGCAAAACATTACTCCTTCTAGATGTTATTGCAAGGGACAATTAGTTTTTAAAACTATTAACAAATGCATTGAGAAGCCTCGGGATCTTTCAGTTCACCATGGTGTCAAAAATGCATGGTGGACCAAAGCTTATGGAAACAGCATGCTAGCAAACCTTTTTAGTGTAATGTAAGTGCAAATTCTGTAGTGAGGAAGACAGCTTGAAAGGAAAGATCACAGCAGCTCATTTCTAAACTGCACTAAATGAAAGTTAACCAAGGACTTGGAGGTAAATTGTAGAAAGTAGTCTCTCAACAGTGAATAAAATACTTAAAAGCAAGGGATGCACAAGCCTCTAAAGAAAGGGAGAAAACAGTCTTTCCAATAGTGACTGGGAATCAAAGCTGAGTGAAATTTACCTCAGGATCATAAAAACTGTGTAACTGATAGGGGCATGCACTGTCCATGAGGGAGGGAGGGAGAAAAATCACTCTTTGGAAGAGCTTCTAACTATGCAGCTAATTTCTCTTCAGAGGAGAAGACAAGAAATTATATCCAAAAAGATTACTTGTACCACTAATAATATATTTTTCTACTCATATTTTGACGTGGCATATGATATGGGGACGTGGGGACTTAGTGATTAGGATGCTGAGTCTGGACCATTAAAGGTCTATAGTTCAGCTGTTTGAGACCTGAGTGGCCCAAGATGAAGTGAGCTCCTGTCACTTGTCCCATTTCTTGTCAACCTAGCAGTTCAAAAGCATGCAAATGCAAGTAGATGAATAAGTACCACATATAAGCATTCAGCATTCCGTGTTTCACTTATGCTTTGTGCTGCAATGTGATGTCATGCTGGCCACATGACTGCAGAAACATCTTCAGACAATGCTAGCTTTTTGGCTTAAGAAATGGAGATGAGCACTTCCCCCTAAAATTGGTTAAGACTAGCAAGATTAAAACCAGCAGGGACACCTTTACCTTTTACCGTATGTGATGTATACTCTATAAGAATCAGTTTTCTGATTAAGGTTAAATCCTGATAAGATGGAAAACCCAATGCATTGATGAATGTAGAGCCTTTTCCCACAAGCATCCAATTAGTGGTCTTGGTATAGAGTTGGAACATACCAGCAGGCATGTTCCTGCTACCTCTTCATACCCTCATTCCACAAGGCCACATGAAAGATTTAAATAAGTACCCTTAATATATGAACTCGTCATAGCCAAAGACTCTTCTACAGTCATACTGATCATGCTAACAATCTATTATTTTACTTCTTCATCACCAACAGCTCTTCTCATCCTCACTATTTTATTTCTTTTGCCTAACTGAAGCTGCTCCACTGGAAACAAAAACACAATAGTTTAATCCTTATTTCTCTCTGGATGAACATAAATCTTCTGTGTTCTCCAATTCTTTGACACAAATGCTGAAATCGTGTTAGGAGATAATTTAATGCAGTTTACTGAGTCACAGGGTAAAGAGTTCCAGAATATAGTTTACTGTAAGTTATTTCAGCAACAGCCCAATTTGATGGACCTCTTCAACTGCTCCCTGCAAATGGTCAATATAGAGCACCATAAATCTCCTCAACACATACGTCTCCTTTTACAGTGAATATGAACGCATCAAAGGTCAAAAAAAAAGTATGAAACATTTTCCCTTTGTTGTTTCTTAAAAAGAATATATTTGCTCAGTACATAAAAGCTAATACTAACAAAGTCTGTATAAAACAGTCAGTTTATGTAGGAGAGGAGGGGGACCCTACTATTTAGAAATAATAGTTGCAAGCAAAATATGTCCCCTTTCACTTTGTATTTTTCAGTTTAGTTTTAAAAGATTGGATTGTTTGAAAATCTGAAGTAATCAATATTCCAGCAGTGCAGACTTGCTATTGAAGGCGCACTAAGAAGAGAATGCCATTGGCTATGTTACAGTGGTCACAAATAATTGGCTAGGAAAAAAAATCATTCTCCGTAAACCATTTCCAAAAACAGACCCATTAAAAGTGAGTGATAGAAAAAAGGGGGTGTTATATGGATCAGCAGGCTGAGGAAGGGTTAGCAGAGTGCTATTTCCAGTTGTAATTGCTGTTTTATTCTCCTCTTCCTCCTCATTCAGTCCAAAAATATCTACACCATTTCACAATCTGGGCTCATTTATTTTAGGCCTCTATAATCTTATCCAGATATACTGTATCTTGCAAAACTGGTGTAAAATATGTGAAGCATGGATGAAAATGGTCATGCACTAATGCAACACAAAAATTTCAACCCTTGAATTTTCTTTTTCTTTGCTATTAGAGCCTCAGTGGTTAGAATGCAGTACTGCAGGCTACTTCTGCTGACTGCAATTTGGCAGTTCGAATCTCACCAGGCTCAAGGTTGATTCAGCCTTCCAAACTTCTGAGGTCGGCAAAATGAGGACCCAAATTGTTGGGGGCAAGATGCTGACTCTGTAAACCACTTAGAGAGGGCTGTAAAGCACTGTAAAGGAGTATTTAAGTATAAATGCTATTGTTATTGCTATTAGTGTTGGATGTTCATTTCTCTGTTTCTCTGTTTTGTATTTTATTCTTGTTGACAACAAAAAGAAATATATTAACAAAAGTTCAATACTTGCATTATAATCTTCCCCTGTACTGTTTTTGTTTAAGAGAACATGTCCACTCTAGTATTTTTTTTTTAAAAAAAATTGGTTTGTATAACAGTATTGGCATTATGGCACAATTTCAAAGCTAATCATTAAGATAACTTAAAGAGGAAAAAGCACATTTTACATATTTTTAATAGATAAACATATTTTTGTTGTATAGAAAGGAGGTTCCTTCTCAGGATTAATGTATAAAATAATGAACATTTATATTTATGGACTTGTATGGCTCCTGTTGTCCTGTATTATAAAATATATTTGAACAATGATGAGCAGCATTATGGTTCCCTGCACAATTATACTATCTAGATGACGATGCCTGGTCTATTTAATGCTCATTAATTTTCTTTTTTGAAAAGTTATACACCCATCTCCAGGCAGAGGGATCTAAATCACAGTAACTATGTGAATAGTGGTTTCACAAAGCCATTGTGAGAATACAGGGGGACAAATTCACTAATCTTTTCCATAAACCAGGTCATGAACAGCAACTCATTAAAAAAAACCAAACATTTGAGATGAGAATACAATGAGTGTCTTCAGATACTGTGATCAATGGTGGCAGCATAATAATAAGGTATTTCTTATTTAAAGATATACCTGTCAATAATTGAAACTAATCATTCTCTACTCTTCTTTTATCACATTATGGAATCTTATAAATGAGGAAAAAAGGGCTTCCTTCCTTCCCTCCCTCCCTCCCTGCCAATTTGCTTAAAGAAGTTATCTATTTCTAATTAAAAATGGTTAAACTGTCTAACAAAGAATATTGTTTTGGATTTCAGTTTCTGTTTGTTACATGTGCTTAGGAATGTAAGGCTCCTAAGTTCTCAGTGCAAATTAAGAAATTATGTTGAATATCAATCAGTTTTTTACCCAAAATTTCAAGCTTGTTTGTGTTTTCTGTAGAATTTTTCTGTATTGATAATATTAAAATTTCTCCAATACTTTCATTCGGAGCCATAAAAATCCCCATTCAATGCTGTTAAAAATCTCTGTAGTACATCAGCATTATCTTTTTGGTTTGTTCTGATCATTATATTTTATTTAGCATTTACCTTTCAGAACAAACAGTGTTTTACTTCCCCTAGCACTGAATGTTTCCATTTTTGTTAAGTAAAGATAAAGAAAGGGTTAAATCCGGTATATTTTATTTTTTCCAACTACAACTTGATTTTTTTTACCTCTTATGAGATTGATTTAATTCCAAAGGAAATGCTTTAGAAACCTCTAGGCACATGTTTTTATGCTACATGGCCAGGGGCTTACTCTTTCAAAGTTATTTCTATTTTTTGTATTTTTATCTTTTAATTGCCAAAAACACTGCTAGTGTTCTGACAATCTCTTAGGGGGAGGACAACAAATGAGGCATCCTGCAGATGCTGGACAATTTCATTATCTACTACTGAGCTATTATGCTGAAGCAAGATTTTGAGATTTCCAACCTTCTACTTTATGTGCTGATAAAATGCTATAGCATTCTGTGTGTTTTCTTAATATGAACATTTTGAGTACTTTGAATTTTACGGCAAAATTCCGAAAAGTGTTAATTATTATGTAGGAAAGCATTCTGGACATTTTTGTACTGAAGTTTGAACTGCAGAGGTTCTTATTAAAATTAATATTTATTTTATTTTTATTTTATTTTATTTCAAATTTATATACCGCACCTTCTCCCAAGGGACTCAGGGTGGTGTACAGCCAAATAAAAACATACAATACAAACATTAAGAACAATTAAAAGAATATATATTAATTTGGCCCCAGTTTAAAATGACAAACCAATTAAAAATTAAAAATTTAAAAATATGTTAAGCCAGCCCGGCTTGATGAAAAAAGAGTTTTAAGGGCACGGCGGAAGGCACCAAGGTCTTGGATTCGCCTTATCTCAGGGGGCAGCTGGTTCCATAGGGTAGGTGCCCCCACAGAGAAGGCCCTCCCCCTGGGGGTCACCAACCTACATTGTTTGGCTGATGGCACCTCGAGGAGGCCCTCTCTGTGGGAGCGCATGGGTCGATGGAAGGTTGTCGGTAGCAGCAGGCGGTCTCGAAGATAATATAATGGTTCATGCTCAAAAGATTTTTTTTTTCTTATTGTGCCATCATGATAAATGACTTTTTAAATTGGGTCTTCTTGGGGACATTAGTTGTGCAATATAATATGGGATGACTTATAATAAGATTATTGAACTTCCTATACTTATGGAGTGTGCAATATTGGAGTTAGAAGGACCTTCAATCCATCTTCTTGCTCAATACAAATTATAGCATCTATGACAATTATAGGGAACCTACCATCTCAATAGCTAACTGCTTCCACTGTTCATCTGCTCTGGTCCAGGGATTTGAAATTTGCTTTCCTGTAATTTAAATCATTAGTCTATGTCCTGCAGACTAGAATATTAGATATATCATGGCTTTCTTCTGAAGGAATGCCTATTTGGGTAGATGATCACAACACTTCTCAATTTTCTTCAAAAGTCCCAGTTATTATATGGATTTCCAGGTCAATCATTCATATTCTTTTCCTTTTAACATCTTACATTTTGCTAAATCATTCTTAACATGTGAATCTGGAATTGGCACAATGGGTCTAACCTTACCTCTTATGGCTTAAGAACCAATCTTAAGTCAGTTGCTAATATGTTATACATAAAGAGGGGACAAGGATTTAGGTTTACCAAAATCAATAGCAAAATCAATTTTTAAAATATGCATAATGTATATAGTGTATATGTATAATAAATTACATTTCTTATGCTTTCATTTATTTTAATTTATGGTGGAGATATTGGGATCACAGAGAACATTATTTACAATTTACTACCTGCAGAAGAGAGGAGATGAACCCTGATTGCTCTTTAGAAAGGCAGATCCTGAAGATGAAATTCAAATACTTTGGCCACCTAATGAGAAGGAAAGACTCACTGGAGAAGAGCCTAATGCTGGGAAAGATTGAGGGCAAAAGAAGAATGGGACAACAGAGAATGAGGTGGCTGGATGGAGTCAGTGAAGCAGTCGTTGTGAGCTTAAATGGACTCCAGAAGATGTTAGAGGACAAGAAGGCCTGGAGGAATGTTGTCCATGGGGTCACAATGGGTTGGACACAACTTCACAACTAACAACAACAACAACCTGCAGAAGAGCATGAAAACAGTTATTTAGAACAAAAAGAACAACAAAACATAACCATGATAACTCAGTGAGAGGAGAAGAATTTGGTTGTTATATTTTAGAATGAAAAGTGACTAAAAATTCCAAAGGATAAGTAGGAGAATTTGGATTAAAAGGAAGAAACTGCTCAGTGCTTTGCAAAAAAAAATCATTATAGTATCCTTTAAAATACACGCTGTTCAGTTTCATTTATTTTATCCATCACAGAAGATGTCAATCAATTCTCTGAGTGTGCATTAAAATCTTAGCTATGCCTCTTTCCAAAAGCAATAATACAAATGAGAAACTTTATTTTTCTCTTTTTAATGGACCCCTTAGGAGCTCTTGTTACTTAGATTCCATGAATTTTTGTCTAATTTAATGAACTGTTATAAGTTAAGAAAGAAGCAAGTAATTGAAAATGTCAGGCAAGACATACAGAGAGCTCCAGTGCTGTGCCCAGGAACTTATTTTTGAGGCAATAGGACTGAGTTCTGAATGCCTTAATCTGACTATATATATATATATATATATATATATATATATATATATATATATATATATGTTTCATTCTTTTCCCTTTCAATTCTTCCATGACAACTATTATAAGTGTACTCTTTTCGGGATAGGTGCAGTTTTGAGTAATGAACTGGATAAAAGCCATTGCTTTATATTGCTCAATCATGAAGGGAATACATAGTTTAGCTTCTTTTTAGCTGCAACTGAATTTCCTTAATGGCTCTGGGTATGTTAGTTGGGCTTGGCCCTATTTCCACTTGGAAAGTAGGCTCTGTCCTAATCCCTGATTCATCCACAGAGGATTCATAAGTAGATGCTTTCAATTTTATGCTTAATAAGAAAAAAGTTTAAGTTTCCCATCTCTAAACATGTTTACCTCTCCCATCTCCAAATTCATCTTCTCTTTTTGGGGAGTTTTCCACTTCTCCACTTCTCCTGGGTTTGGTGAAATTACAGCAACACAGACATTATTCTAAAATTCCAGTCAATGTCTACAGAGATTCTCAGTCATCCAGGTCATTCTTCAGTCAGAACTGAAGAAGCTTCTTGGATGACAAGTGAAACTGTCATCGCCAGCTGACACTGTCAGGCAGTGTCGGCTGGCGACCCCCCGGGGAAGAGCCTTCTCTATGGGGGCACCCGCCCTCTGGAATGAGCTACCCCCAGGGATATGACTAATCCCGGACCTCCGGACCTTCCGCTGGGCCCTGAAGACTTTTTTATTTCAGCAAGCCGGGCTGGGTTAAAAATTTTTAATTGGGTGAATTTTATGGGTAAGGGGTTTTAAATTGGAGAAGCCTAAGATAATTTAATTTTGTTTTAATGTATTTTAATATTTGTATTGTGTGTTTTTAATTCTGGCTGTTCACCGCCCCGAGTCCTTCGGGAGAGGGGGCGGTATAAAAATTTAATAAATAAATAAATAAATAAATAAACGTCTTCAATGAAAAACAAAGTCCAGTTGCCTTTTGAAAAAGCACCTTTGGGCCAGTCAATATTTGAAATAAACCCCGCTCAAATAGTGTTAGTGCCCTACCATTATTAGTTTATCCCAAATACCAATGTTGTCCTGGCTGCCTCGAGATTAACCAAGCCATTGACTATCTAAATCAAGGGTGTCAAATTCAATTTCATTTACGGCTGCATCAGCATTAAGGTTGCCCTCAAAGGACCAGTTACATGTAAGATTATGACGATTCACAGCGGCCAGGTGGGTGTGGCTGGATAGGGATGGCTGAGCGGTCACAGCTGGATCACTGTGACTAGATGGGCGTGGCTGGGTGGGCGTGACCGGCTTGACAGTAATACTCGGGACAGGAGTTGGAGTTGGAGTTGGAAAGAAGGCAGAGAAGCATACTGCCTTAGATAGTTGTTTCTGTCTTTTGCTTTGGTGAAATAATCTATCAGGGCCAAAAAAATCTTCATAGTGCTATGTAAGTGACATCTACTTGGAACATCACAATAACATCACTTTCTTGGTATGGGAATATTAGTAAGGGCATAAATAGTTGTTATGACTTCTCCAGTCTATCTTTAGCTCAACCTCCCTAACTCAATAAATGGGCTGCAGCTGCCAATCTATAGAGTTCAAATATAGATATACCGTATTTTTCAGAATATAAAACGCACCGACTATAAGACACACCTACTTTTTTTGGTGAGGAAAACAAGAAAAAGAAATCTGCCTCTGCCTCCCAGCAATTTTGCCTTGTTGCAGCAAACAGCAAACAGCTTGCTTTACTTTCATTTTTGTTTTCAGCATAGCTTGATTAGCACAAGGGAAAAAAAAAATCTGCTCCAGCAATTTACCTCCTTGCAGCAAGCAGCAGAGGCCAGGGCAAAACAGCTGAGAGCAAAACAGCTGAGAGTCAGGAGGCCGATCCAATCAACTTGTGCTAATTAGGCTGTGCTGAAGCTGAAAGAAGCTGTTTCCTCTTGCTGTTTGCTGTAAGGAGGTAAACTGCTGGGAGGAAGAGGCCAAAGGATTGGGGCCAGTGGGTGGGCGGGGCTACATTCGGTGTATAAGACGCATCTAAATTTTCCCCCCCTTTTGGGGGGGAAAAGGTGTGTTTTATACTCTGAAAAATACGGTACCTATTCAGGTCCAAACTTTTTATTGAATTAGTCCCTAAGTCTTATCTGTAAAATTAAGAATTGGACTGTTAGTATCAAGGTGTTATTTTTCAAGGGCTGAAAAGGCCATGTTTTGGTGTATCGTATCAACCATTTGCAGTCTGATATGCGATGCAACTCATTAGTAGATTTTATAAAAGGTAGAATCAGCCATCAAAAAACCTCACTGAATAATTGATCCAAAATATGTGGAGGAATCAGAAATATCCCACTTTTGATCTACCATTCATGCCTAGTTAGAAATATTCACTTGAAAGCTTTATCCTTATATATAGTAATTAATATAATGTAGAATTAGAAATATTCTAACTCAAGCTTCTCTGGTGGTCAAATCTGTTAAAGTATCACTTACCCAATAGGTTATCCTGAAAGTGCAAAACTCCTCATTCCATAATTCAGTGCTATAGCATCAGGGGTGGGTTCTAAATTTTTTTACTACCTGTTCTGTGGGCATGGCTTATTTTGTGGGCGTGGTTTGATGGTCATGTGACAATTCTTTAGGATTTAGCAGAGGTACTAGTCTACCAAGCTTTTAACGGCTTGCAGAGCTGTACCGGTCTATCCATTTGTTCTTTGAGCATTCTGGTCTACCAATTTGTTTTTCGAGCATCCCAGTCTACCCATTTGTTTTTGGAAGCACCGATCTACCCATTTGTTTTTCGAGCGCACTGGTCTACCACCACACTGCCTTTTAACACTGATCAGCTGTAGGGCGGCCCTTTGAAGCCCCGTGGCAAGAGTTTAAACAGTTTTTTTCCTTCTAGCTGATCAGCTGGGAGTCGGGAGGCAGTGAATAGATTGGGGCGGGACCAAATAAAAGGTAAGAATAACGTGGGGGGGAGGCGGGGCAGGAGGACCCAGCTCCCGAACAAAGAGAACCGGTTCGGTGATGTCATATCATCACCGCTACCAGCTCGGCCGAACTGGGCCGAACCGGGAGGAACCCACCACTGTATCGCATCTTCTGGGCAACATACAAACAGTCCTTGACTTACAACCACAATTGAGAGTCCAACATTTCTGTGGCCAAGTGAAACATTTGCTAAGTGAATTTTGCACCATTTTACGACCTTCCTTTACACAGCTGTTAAGTGAATCTCTGCAGTTTTAAATTAGTAACACAGTTGTTAAATGAATATGACTTTCTCATTGGTTTTTGCTTGTCAGAAAGACACCAAAGGTGACTACATGACCGCAGGATACTGCAATGGACACAAATATGAAACAGTTGCCAAGCATCTGGATTTTGATTGGGTGACACCATGGGGATGCTGCAATGGTTGTAAGTGTGAAAAATGGTCATAAATCACTGTTTTCAGGGCCGTTGTAATTTCGAATGGTCACCAAAGGAACTGTGGTAAGTCGAGAACGACCTGTACAATCAAGGTCAGAGAACTGTTTGTTCCCCAAATCTGACTACCAACCAGAGGTGGGTTTCAGCAGGTTTGACCAGTTCTGGAGAACTGGTAGCGGAAATTTTCAGTAATTCGGAGAACTGGTAGTAAAAATTCTGACTGGCCCCACCCCCATCTATTCTCTGCCTCCCAAGTTCCAGCTGATCAGGAGGAAATGGGGATTTTGCAGTATCCTTCCCCTGGAGTGGAGTGGGAATGGAGATTTTACAGTATCCTCCCTTGCCACGCCCACCAAGCCACACCCACCAAGCCATGCTACGCCCACCAAGCCACACCCACAGAACCGGTAGTAAAAAAATTTGAAACCTACCACTGCTACCAACCAAATATTCTTTGAAGCCAATTTGGGAACATAACATACATTGCTATATCTATTTCTTTGGGATGCAATTTTTACTTAATTATAATGGCTGACACATTTGTCTAATGCACTGTTTTAGATATTCCTGAACCCACTGTGTAACTAAAACAATATATGCTATTGGAGTGAGGAGAAAAGGTTGTATATAGTATATAGAACATGAATTCTTTATTTCTGCTACTATTACTTGAATTGCAGAGAGTGAACTGTCTTGAGATCTAGGAAAGTACCCTGATACAATTGGATTTGTAGTAAGGGGGGAAGGAAATGATTGTGCCAATTTCTCGTAAGACACAATAGTTATCCTTGCCACAGCTTTGCAGAAATGGCACTTGAAAGCTACTCACTTTCTTAAAGGCACTTGCACAAAGCCACTGAGGGAGTCCATAGCTTATCGGGAATTTGAAGCCAGTTTTCCTGAGCCTTAGCCCAAAAGCTCATGTGCTGGACTCACTAGGGAATCACATGCCAATAGTTTATCTGCTAAATTTCTTAGCCTTAGCTCGAAGATCAAAAATCATTAAAAAATTGTAAATCCTCAGGAGACAAGTGATAAAGATTTAAACGAGGCAGTGCTGAAAAACACTCTCAATCTGACACGTTTAGCAGATTAAAGTATTATATGGATTATGGCTGTAATCTTGTTGCAATTATGTGTTGTCATCGAATTTAGCAAGATCCCCTACCTGGAAACTTGAGAAAATGAGTTGAAGCCAAGTGGGCAACTCAACATATAGACATTTCTCCTTTTGTCCTCTACATACAAAACACGGACACAGAATAACCATTAAACTCTTCAGAGGAGTAGCCTGGCTAGACCGGGAACTAAAATTATTCTAAGACCCTATCCAATCCATGCCTATTTAATTGGACACATGAGCATATCTGCATTTAACATTTTTGCTATTTTAGCTCCTGTATTTTTTATTTTTACTTCTATATTTCAGCAGAATATATCAGTTTGACTAGGTGGGAGCCCTTAGCTGAGCATGTTTGACCTTGAAAAGTTGAACAGGGTCAGATGCAGTGGTGGGTTCCTCACGGTTCCGCCTGGTTCCCCCGAGCCGGTAGCGGTGATGATATGACATCACCGAACCGGTTCTGCCACCACCCCCGCCCCCCTCACGTTATTCTTACCTTTTATTTGGCCCTACTTCCAATCTATTGCTGCCTCCTGAGTCCTAGCTGATGGGCTATAAGGAAAAAAACTGTTTAAACTCTTGCCGCTGGGCTTCAAAGGGCCACCCTACAGCTGATCAGTGGTAAAAGGCAGTTTGGTGGTAGACCAGTACCTCTGCTAAATCCTAAAGAATTGTCACGTGACATCAAGCCATGCCCACAAAATAAGCCACGCCCACAGAACCGGTAGTTAAAAAATTTAGAACCCACCCCTGGTCAGATGAGATTAGAATTTTAATAGGAGGCTAATAAGAAAATCTTAGGCTGTAGGCCATACTGGATTTTTTAAAAGATGCACAACTTTTCCAAGAGCAATTTATAGCAATTTAGTTCAACACTAAAATATTTTTTTTAAATGTACCATTTTTATTTTTTTTTAATTTGATTTATATGCCGCCCTTCTCCGGAGACTCAGGGCGGCTTACAATGTGCTCAGCAATAGCCCCCATCCTTTTGTATATCCATACAAAGTCAGCTTATTGCCCCCACAACTGGGTCCTCATTTTTGTTCACCAGCACCAGATTTGGCAGCTGGGGAACTCCAGGAATTAGAAAATAAGAGACTTTTGGTCTATAGACCATCTCTATTTTAAACTAAGATGCTATGATGATGCTTGCAATGGAAACATGGAATGGAATGGAATGGAATGGAAACATGGAAATGTTATATTCAACTATAATATCTAGGTAACTTTGAAGTAATACAAATTCTGAAACCCTGACCTTCCTCCACATCGTGTTAGCTTCTGAGTCTTGCAGCATTCATTGAGCTTGAAAAACAGTTCCAGAGATACCTTGTACACTTCATTGGTAAATGCAATTTGCTGAAACAGTCATAGATCAAATAATCTTACAGAAGTAGACCTTGCTGCTTTCCTACAATATTAAGTAATTATTTCCTTGTGGTCCTGCTTTCTTTCTAGCAAAAAAGTGTTTTGCTATTTGTCCCCAATCTTATTGACCCATCATACATGCATTTACTTACGTTATCATACAGCTTTTATAGTATACTGTGTGATAACCAACTATATTTATATACCCAAAGATGTATCCAATGTCTTAAACCCTCACTAACTGATCTGATATAGAGGTGAAGGGCATAACCTTCTTGTTTAAAAATCAATAGTGCTGTTAAACAACTCTGTCTCAAGTTATAATATCTAGTATATTACCCTGCTGTCACAGCCTACCCTTTAAATCACCAGAGCCTCAAATTTACTAGCTAACAAAGTGGGGAAAATGCTGTGTCAGTAATAAAAGTGATCTTTTGCAGCTTAAATTATGAAATTGTGGCTGCAGGATGGACAGAGCTTTCTTGATTCTCTTCTACAATGGTTTTGCTTGGGTCTCCTATTCTGCCACTCTTCTTTAGATAGAAAATATCTATAGTTGACAATGGAAAAACATTTATTTATTTATTTATTTATTTGTTTGTTTATTTATTTATTTATTTATTCAATTTGTATGCCGCCCCTCTCCGAAGACTCAGGGCGGCTCACAATGCATTAAAATCATTATAAAAAACATTTAAAAATTAAAAACATTAAAAACATTAAAACTCATTCACACCATTCATGGCCAGATCTCGCCAGATCTCAAGAGCGAGATCAACAGCCCCAGGTTTGTCGGAAAAGCCAGGTCTTCACCACTTCTGGACCTCAGGAGGTAACTGGTTCCAGAGAGTTGGGCAGCCACAGAGAAGGCCCTCCCCCGTGGGCCAGCCAGCCAGCATTGTTTAGCTGACAGGATCCAGAGGAGACCAACTCTGTGGGATCTTACCGGTTGTTGGGAGTTATGCGGTAGAAGGCGGTCTCGAAGATACCCTGGCCCTGAGCCATGTAGGGCTTTAAAAGTAATAACCAACACCTTGAATTGTGACCGGAGACCAATAGGGAGCCAGTGCAGCTCGCGGAGAATTGGTGTAATGTGGGTGTACCTAGGTGCACCCATGACAGCTCGTGCGGCTGCGTTCTGGACCAACTGTAGTCTCCGAATACTTTTCAAGGGTAGCCCCATGTAGAGCGTGTTGCAATAATCTAAACTTGTTTGCTATCCTATTTATTACCGCCATAATCTACTCTTCCCCTAAAGCTTTTAAGCAGTGTATATAACCCAAAGTTTTCACTCAAAGCACAAATAACTAGGCTTAAATTATCCTAATTCAGGCACATTATATGAATACTTAGCTCTCTGGAAGAGGCTCTAATGCTGGGAAAGATGGAAGGAAAGAGAAGAGGACAACCTACAGCAAATTGAATGGACTCAGTTAAAGTGCACCATTGGGAGACCTGAAAGAATAGATTAGGGAGAAACTCTATCTCTGTGATTGCTGGGATTCCAAAATGACTTGATGGCACATAATCAATCAATCACAATTTCTTATCCATTTTACTTTGATAAAAACTCTGTGAAGTAGACTCTTGCTTTGTAAAAGGGATGACGTGCAGGATGTATGGGGAAAGATTACACCTTTGCTTTTTGCAGTGCTGATAGCTGAATCAGTTTCCGTCTCCCCTTCCATCCCATGCTTGCAAACACACTGGAAAAAGCTTTTGTAAACCATTGGTTAAGTAAAAGTATGTATACATACTAACATTTTCCCCATTCAGTGATTCTGAGTACCATCATATTTCTAATATATCCGATCAGGGCTTTCTAAATTGGCAGGCATGTCTCTCTGAGAAAAGGGTGTGAAGAAATTCTGGGTGTATGAATATGCAAAGCATTTTTTTTTAAAAAAAGAAAACATCTCACAGCAAAAAAGCAGTAATTTCTCAATAAAGGTCTAATACGGGGTCTCCAATCCTGGCAACTTTAAGACTTATGAACTTCAACTCCCAGAATTTGTGGGAGTTGAAGTCCACAAGTCTTAAAGTTGCCAAGATTGGAGACCCCTGATCTAATAGATTGAGCAAATCAGTGGAATGGGCAGGATGTTGAAAAAGCTGTTGAAAAACAAGGAAACAATAGATTGGTGGTAGGAAAATGACATGTGTAATCTGCTGCTGATGAGAAGATCAGCAGCAGATTACTGTAAACAAAAGGGATGTGTATGTAAAAGTACACAACATTCTTTTACAAAAACAACGGTGGCCAGATAAAAGAGACATCTGGGTAAGGAGATGTAAGAGTTAAAAAACAACAACACCAAGTAGTGATCCTATGCCAAAGAGTTTAAACTCCCTGCTTTAGTTAATGAAAAGATGCTGGCTTGTAATTTCACATATTACTTCATAGCTTCAATTTATTCTCCAAAACATCTCAGGGGAGGGCAAGAAGCTTATCAAGAGAGATATAACATTTGGGGTTCCGTTGGCAAGACAATGTCGGCTGGCGACCCCTAGGGAGCGGGCCTTCTCTGTGGGCGCACCTACCCTGTGGAATCAGCTCCCCCTGGGGCTCCGGGTGGCCCCTGACCTTCGCTCTTTCCGCCATAGCCTTAAAACATGGCTATTTCGCCTGGCCGGCTTGGACTGAAGGGGTTTTAGAGGGGATTTTAATGGTTTTTATAGTTTTATAGTTTTATTGGGTATTTTTAAAGGAAGGATTGGACTGTATGTGTTTTATTGTTGTGAGCCGCCCTGAGTCCTTTTGGAGATAGGGCGTCATATAAGTCAAATAAATAAATAAATAAATAAATAAATAAATAAATAAATAAATAAATAAATAAATAAATAAATAAATTAAAAAAAAATAGAATTAAGGAGAAATTTCCTAACAATGAGAATAATCAGTCAAATGACTTGCCTCCAGAAGTGATGGGTACTCCATTACAGGTTTTCAAGAAGAGATTGGGTAGCTATTTGTCCACAATGATGATATAGGGACTCCTGCCTAAGTGGGGGAGGGGGGTTGGAGTAGAAGATTTCCAAGGTCCCTTCCAACTCTGTTATTCTGCATTCTATTCTGTATTCTCATATTATTTGGAGTAATGGTAATTATAAGACTGAGTTACGCTTACCATGTTTTTTAAAGCAGTATGTTCTCTGCAGGGATGAAATCCAGCAGGTTCTGACAGGTTCTGGAGAACCGGTAGCGGAAATTTTGAGCAGTTCAGAGAACTGGAAAATACCTCCTCTGTCTGGCCCCAGAGTGAGGTGGGAATGGAGATTTTGCACTCTCCTTCCCCTGCCATGCCCACCAAGCCACACCCACCAAGCCACACCACGCCCACCAAGCCACGCCCACAGAATCAGTAGTAAAATAAATTGTATTTCACCACTGGTTCTCTGGCTAAAAACATTCCACAGCTTCTTTGGTTCACAATCTGTCTTCTGGATAAGATAGGCCAACTCACAATGATGTATGTCTTCTGCATGTTTGCACATTACATTTACATTTTGCACACGTTTCATTCAGATAACTTTGGAATTTAATCCTGCTCTCACTCTTATCATCACCTTAAAATTGACAAGAGCTCAATTATTTAAATATTGAACGAACCAACATTCATAATAGTGGACTTTGTGTTCTTGCTTCTTTTTCTTTCTTCTCCATCCATCTGAGCCATGTATCTTTGGCTGTATTGACACTTACCCCGCTTGACATTTTTAGCCCTCAAGGATGCTCCAAGCCCCAGATGCCTCACAGAAACATGTTGCACTGTGCAATCATCTGGGAGCTCAGAATAGATGGAAAGTCAACTTATAGCCAGCTTCCATTCATTAAGCATTAATATCGTGTAGTAATAAGGATATCCTAAAAGTTTTTGCTTCAGGGAAGCAAGGCAGGGCAAAAAAAATTGCTCTTCTTAATGTGACTGAAACTGGAAACAGGTGGAAACTGGACTTTATAAGAAAAGGCCAGCTGAATTTGCAGTATATATACTTTTCATTGCATTTGGTTTTTAAACTAGCAGAGTGGGACAAACTTGTTCCACAACAAACACCCTCAAAAGCCATAGGGACCTCTGGGAGAGCGGGGAGGAAGAGGTGGCTGATTGAGTGTTAATTAACCTCCACTTCAGTGGTGAAATATTCCCTGGTTTGCTACCGGTTTGCTGCCTGCGCATGCACGTGTGCTTCATGCGGAAAAAGGAGGCTTGGGAAGGTAAGTAGAACAGCGAGGGGGGGAACAGCTGTGCCACACGATTTAGATTCACTAGAAAGCAGGATTTCCTGCTTTCTAGTGATTTCAAATTGTGTGGCACAGCTGATCGTCAGAAATACTGGGTTTTTTAACTACCAGTTCGCCTGAACCGGTAGTTTTTACCACTACCGGTTCTCCCGAACCGATGCGAACCGGTAGCATTTCACTGCTGCTCCACTTGGTTTTCTTTTTTTTTTTCAGGAGTTCCTCTCGAATGAAGGGGGAAGGTCCAACTGTCAATCCTGAAGCAAACCTGGCTGAGGCCATTTTTATGACTTCAAGGTTGCCACAAGAGAGGGAAGGGGGGAAAATAGTTATCTGAGGTTTTGCAGTCAAAACAAAAAGTTTTCCTGTGGGAACCAAGGACCTTTCAACAGGTGGTGGGGAAGAGGAGGAGTGAGTAACTGAGCAACCGGCTGACATCGGACAATGTGACTGATGGGGAGGGGGAAAGGGAGAACTTTCACTTTTAGTTGGGTGAAAAGTGTGGGAACTTTCAGAGTCGGTTTTCACCAGTTGTCTTAATATGATGTATCCAATAAATTGTTCTTTGAGGAATCTACCTGCCTTGGAGTTCTGCTTTCAATGGGTGCTGACAGTATTGCTTTTAAAAATACTGTGCATCTTTCCTTTTCCTTAGTCCCCTTCCTACAATTCAATGTGTATAAGCAATCAGGAATGACACGCTCCATGATGTTTATCATATAATTATCAAATTATTATTTTCACATCTTTTTTGTTGTGCATAGGGTTCAGAACTGTATGCACTAAGATTTTTGAAAGTGAAAACTACCTTCTTGGTAATGCCGCAAAGTAAGTTCAAGTAAGAGACAACTCCTCAAATTACCCTTGGGAAAGGAACATGATAAAAGATCATGTCCCAAACCAGTTTCTCTCCAAATGGTGCCTTTCTGGTGTGATGAAATGCTATTTCCCAGTTATCATGGCCAAAATCTAGACAGCATCAGAGGGGAGAAAGCTGTATTACAAGCAGAATATCCCAAATTTGGTGTCCTGACCTGAAAAATGTCAGTTTTCCTGAATATGCTGGTCAGTTCATGTCCCAGTAGTACTAATAAAAAAGAAAAACACGTACCAAAACATGTCAGGTCAAATTTTAAAAAAAATTGTAATGGCATTATTCCATTTCTTTCTTTTTCTCTTTCTAGATTAGCAAAACCTGTTGGCTTTCAGTTGTTTTGGTACATCACATTTGCAATGCTGCACTGTTTGGTTTGAATATTTATAATAATGACCTTATACCTGCTTGTTCTTGCCTGCCTGTTGTATTTTTTTTTCCTGAATGGAATTATCATTTTATGAAAGATCCAAAGGTCTTCAGAACGATTTTATGGTTTCTCAAGTGAATTATTGTTTTCATAGCTAGATAATCTTTTGCCATGTTTGTAGAAGAGCATGAATTTTAGAGGGTGCCTTGGTTTGTTTTGGTTCCTGCCCATAGAATATATTTCATCCCACTGCTGAAGTCTGACAAGGATTGGGTACATTGTTGGCTGAGCAATTCAAAGGAATGGCTGGGTGATGTCATGCTCCTTTTCAACACTTCATAACCAAAGAGATACAGTGGGGAAGGTATTGGTTACACCAAGACTAGAAACCCATAGAAATTCACTAGTGTTTTTCAGTCTTGCCCACTTTAAAATGGATGGATGGACTTCAACTCCCAGAATCCTCCAGCTAGCATGGTGATTTTAATCATTCAGTCCAATCTCCTCATAAATTCTATTCTTGGGAATAAAATGAAGGGATTCCCTCATGTGAGCTACAATAAAATCTTAGAGGAAAAACAGCTTCTAAATCCAACATACAAATTAATAAAGTATCTTATTTAAAATATCTTATTTCCTCCATCTATGTCCCAGTTAGATGTAAATTAACAAGTATTGTCTTATTAAACGAAGCACCTATAAATCCTAGTCATAACCCAAGTAGGGTTACAGAGAAAATAGACAAGAAAAGAAAACATACATTTTACAATAACATTTGTTAAAATAATGTTTATATTTATGAGAAAGAAAATTTCATTTTACAAGGGACATAAAAGACCTTAAAAGGGCTATTTACCAAAACTGAATATGATTTCCCAAGGTACATTGAAAATTAGTTCTGAAAAAATCCCAAAACTAAATTATGTATTACTTCCTGGTATGGCAAGGATAAATACTGTGGTTAGGTAAAGTAAGCCTAATTTAATAAAATGAAGTCTCCTTTCCATATTTCTACATTATAAGAAACTCTCCACACAAAGACATAAAATTTAGAGTACATGGATTATTTGCAAATTCTTTTAAGATATTACATTTAATCTTTAAATCCCCAAATAACTTAGGACATGCTTTCATTATTTTTTGTTCTTATGCAGATGTTCAGTCACCAAGAGTTGACTTTAAAGATTTTCCCTTTAAAGATTTTTCATTCTTTCAGAGAAATGTATTCACTTTGTAATGTTCTTTGTCTTAATAAAAGGAGTTAAAAACAAATCTTTCCAACCCTACTTTTGAACTAACTTTAAAAAGACAGTTTTATTTTGGAGTTGTACTTTTAATTTATTAATTTTGTTTTTCTTAAAAAAAACCACATTCGTTCATTGTAATGAGAATTTTGGCATACTATCTGTTATTCATTAGGGATGCCTTTCTGACTTTGCTGCTATCAGGTGAACAGGACTATTTTTTAAAAAAATCTCATTATACTTCATCTTATATTGTGCCATAATATAAACTTATTGTGCCACTTCTTAAACTTAAACTTAATATACTCATTGTCTCTTATTGCTTAAGAAGTCTTTTTTTCCTTGTCACCTCTTTCTGTTTCTTATCCTCCTCTTTCATAAGGAGGAAGAAGAGGAGAATACAGGTAGTCCTTGATTTACAATAGTTTGTTTACTGACCATTCAAAGAAGCAGTGGGTTGCTCCCGGTTCTGTCCAGTTCTTGTGAACTGGTAGTAAAAGCGGTGGAAGGCTCTGCCCACCCGGCCGGACGTCATAATGGACGATCTGTGCATGCGCAGAAGTGCGCTCACATTGCGAACCAGTAGTAAAGGTAAGTAGAACCCATCCCTGGCTCAAAGTTACAACAGCACTGAAAAAAGTGACTTAGGACCATTTTTCATACTTACAACCGTTGCCTCATCTCCATGGTCATGTGATCAAAATTCAAATGCTTGAAAACTGACTGATATTTATGATGGTTGCAGTGTCCTGAGTTCATGTGATCATCTTTTGCGACCTTCTGACAAGCAAAGTCTACGGGGAAAGCTAGATACACTTGACAACTGTGTTGCTAATTGAACAACTGCAGTGATTCACTTAACAACTGTGACCCAAAAGGTCATAAAATGAGGCAAAACTCACTTAACCAATGTTTCACTTAACAACAGAAATGTTGGGCTCAATTATGGTCGTAAGTAGAGGACTACTTGTACACAGGTATCATGCTATGTAATTATATTAAAATATATATGGCACTGATTTGTTGGAAGCTGAAAAAGAACTATATCACACTTGACAAAAGTCCCATAAAAATATACTCACTGTCAACCCTTGATAGAACAAGGCCAAAGAAGTCCATCCTTGAGGACCCGCCAACGGTTCTCATTCATTTTGATTTATTCCTTTTTACTAAAATAGTAAGTCCAATGCCAGCCACTGTGTTTTCTTTTTTTCCTAAAAAAAGGGTCCAGCAGGATTCAGTAAAACAGAATGTGGCAGAGGTACCTCAAGCTGGTGCCTGCTTTCATAATACAACTGTTGTTTTTCAGTCTCTTGAGGCATCTTTGACTGACTGATAGACATCATTTCACCATAACCCTCTTTCAATAAATGCTGCTTTGAGATCCTTCAAGCTGTCATCAGTGAAAAGATCTAACCACTTGTTTACTGTTGGTCTGCCTTAATTGCCTTTCACTTTTTTCAGGCACCAGGCCAAGTCTTCCCCATTGTCTCCTGCCTTTGTATTATGTGTCCAAAGTATTTAAACTTCAAACTTATTGTTGGTGCCATTTAATTTTATTCCACTTAGTATTAAATAAAGCTTTCTTCTTGTCACCCAAGGAATTCTCAACAATTTTATCCACATTTTGAAAGCATCTCTCTTAATTTCTTCAGTCTTTTGATGTTCCAGCTATCATAGACACACGTTACAACTTTAAAACCAAGTTGGACAATGCTGAATATCCACTCTCATAGATATGTAAGAAAGAGGGGACAGGATTTTCTTTCTGTGTCCTGCTAAACTTATAGAGAGAAGAGGTAGAATAACAGAATAACAAGTTGGAAGGGACCTTGGAGATCTTCTAGTCCAGGGATGTCAAACTGGTGGCCCACAGGCGGATGCATCATGCACAGGCCATGCCCACCCCAGCTCCATGAAGGGGAAAAACTTCACAATACGTCACAGGACGTACAGCGAGTTTGACACCCTGTTCTAGTCCAACCACCTTCTCAAGCAGGAGATCCCTATTACATTCCATACAAGTGGCTCTCCAGTCTCTTCTTAAAAGCCTTCAGTTATGGAGCAGCCACAACATCTGAAGATCTCAGTGGAATTCTTGAGCAAGGTCCCAGAAGATTTGACAGCAGATTTTCATACACAACAATCAATCGTAGCAAAGTGTACAAAAGCAAAGTTTCCTAAGCAGTGATGAAATCCAAGTTTTTTTACTACCGGTTCTGTGGGCATGGCTTGGTGGGTGTGGCGTGGTGTGGCTTGGTGGGCATGGCAGTGGAAGGATAGTGCAAAATCTCTATTCCCTCCCCATTCCAGGGGAAGAATATTGCAAAATCTCCATTCCCACCCCACTCTGGAGCCAGCCAGAGGTGGCATTTGCTGGTTCTCTGAACTACTCAAAATTTTCGCTACCGGTTCTCCGAACTGCTCAAAATTTCCACTACCAATTCTCCAGAACCTGTCAGAACCTGCTGGATTTCGCCCCTGATCCTAAGGTAATATTTATCTCATGTTTAGAGAACAAGATTTTTCTCTAAAGGAGGTAACTTTTTTCCTTTGTTAATCATGCGAAAGGAAAATTCTTCCTGACCAAGGCAATGTATTAATTTATACAATAATAGGATTAACTTTATCTTACGATGTTTTGAATGATTGCCATTGATATGTACAGCAGGATACCGACTCTGAATTGTCAGTGGCTTATTTTGAACTCTCCTTAATCTTAGGGGAAAAACAAATCTGTACCTCTGAAGAATGTGTAAGAAAGTCTAATCAGTGGAAAGAAACAGACCTGATTGAGACAAGGAAGGGTTTTGCTGCAGAAAAGTGGTAGAAAATATACATGTATACATATTATGGTTTTAAAGGAAAGCTGAAGATCACGAAAGTGTGAATTGTCTTTGATGGTAACATTGTGCCATTACTCAACTTTGCAGCTCTTTTAACAAAGAGAGAGAAAGAGAGAGAGAGAGAGGGAGGGAGGGAGAGAGAGAGAGAGAGAGCGCTCTTTTGGGTGACGAGAGTTCATTTATAAACAGAAAGACATATCAATAATGTCTTCTGAACAAAAGGAAATATGGGTGAGTCTGATTTCCCCTGTGTTATATAATTTTCGAGATACCCTTTCACTGAACTCATCCAATTTCGTATTCAGAAAGCGTATGCATGTCACACAGCAGATCATGGCCTCTGAAGATGGGTAGAAGATACTGAATACTGAATATTGGCTTCCTTACTTGCTTTAATGTTTCCATAGTAAGTTAACACTCTCTAAATGAATTTCTGCATTTCCCTCTGATAAATAGCAAACTCAGATGACAGGGGAGCTGATTGGGGAAACACAGTGGAATTTCCATATGGTTTAGGCAGGCAGAAGTAAACAAAGAAACAAAAACAACAACAAAAGAACAAATAAATGGCTAAGGAAGCAACTCTCTATCCCTACACGTGCCACAGGTGGCATGTGTAGCCATATTGGTGGGCATGTGAGCTCAGCTCCGGCGTGCATGCATGCACTAGCCAGCTGATTTTTTGTCTTTTTGGGCCGCCCGGAAGTAGGGAAACAGATAGTTTCTTGCCTCTGGAGGGCCTGGGAGTGGGTGGGGAAGGCCTGTTTTTTGCTCTCCCCAGGCTCCAGATGGGAAGTTGGCAAATGGGTCGTTTCCGGCCTCCAGAGGGCCTCCGGGGAGGAGGCCATTTTTGCCCTCCCCAGGCTTCTAGAGAGGCTCTGGAGCCTGAGAAAAGCAAAAAACGGGCCTACCAGTCCCACTGTGCCATCGCATGCCAAAAGCAGAGGGAGCGCGGGGAGGTCGTGCGTGCATGCATGGGGGCCGGGGCACATAGAAGTATGGGTGTGGGCATTTGCGCACATGACCCCCCACACACGTTCGCCATGCTTTTGGCACGCGATGGCAAAAAGGTTAGCCATCACTGCTCTATCCACTTAGCAAAAAACACCTCCCTGGTGAAGACTGAGCAAGTCTCTTTTACAACTTTTTGCAACCATCCACAGCATAGATATGCTTCCGGGATATCTTTTTTCCTCCACACTTTGATGAGAACACTTTCATTTCATACCCAACCCATGAATGGGCAGCTCTAAGCGTTAAAGCAGGGTTTTCCATCCTATTTTAATGCTGTCCAAGGGCAGTTTCACGGGGTATAATAGCAATAGCACCTAGATTTATATAGTGCTTTATAGTGCTTTACAGCCCTCTGTGGTTTACAGAGTCAACCTATTGCCCCCAACAATCTGGGTCCTCATTTTACCTACCTCAGAAGGATGGAAGGCTGAGTCAACCTTGAGCCTGGTGCGATTTGAACTGCCAAATTGCAGTCAGCAGAAGCAGTCAGCAGAAGTAATACTGCATTCTAACCACTGTGCCACTGCAGCTCAAAACCTTTAAGCTTTGTCATGGAAAGAAATTGGGTGAGTGCAGCAACTGGCAACAGAGAAATGGGATTGTCAATGGGATAACAAACTTTAGATTGACAGAGCTCTCTGCTGGTTGAAGGATGTATGAAGAGCACTTCAGCTCGGCCCTGGGGAAAGACCATAATATTAGTGAGGATTATTTGCGAGAAATGGGAAAGGAGGTGGGGCATGTCAAATATTCTGCTTGGAAACAATAGCTGGATAAAATCTTAAACAGCAGAATGTGAAGCTTTAGCATTTTTTTTACTTTATTTACGTCCCAATTGTTACATCTTCCCATGCTGATTAGGTAAGGTTAAGGTTAAGGTTAAGGTTAAGGTTAAGGTTAAGGTTAAGGTTAAGGTTAGATTAGATTAGATTAGATTAGATTAGATTAGATTAGATTAGATTAGATTAGATTAGATTAGATTATCTGTGTAATCTATGATTAGAAAACACTAACCAATGCATATTGCCAACTCATATCTTTGCACATATCATCAGCCGGGTTTAGAGTTTAGATTTTGTGTTGTAGTAAGAGCCAGTTGGCTTAGTTGTTAAGGCACTGGACTAGAAAGTGGCAGACCTGGCATTCAAATCCCCCCTTAGCCATGAATGCCTGTTGTTTGAGTTTTGATCAGTCACTCTCTCAGCCCAACCCACCTCACATGATTGTTGTGGGGAAAATAGGAGGAGGAAAGTGTGTTGAACATATTTGCTGCCTTGAGGTATTGATAAATAATAAAAGTGGATGTACATTAAATACATAAAATAACTAATGCAGCCTAATTGTCAAGCTTGGGGCTTGCCTTACACTGTTCATCTAAAGACATATTATTGTCAAGGAATTTATACCTGGAATCAGAGCCCAGGAGAACAGTAACTAGCTCAGCACTTCTACAGTTGATAGTTATGCCCTGCAGGTAATATTATCTAAAATCCCTAATCAAGGAGCTGGTGGCTATAAGAAAATCAACTTGGTGCAGTGGCTAAAAAAATTAATTTAGGATTAAGGAAACCTAAGTCTGTTCTCAACCAAAGATATTTAGTAAGTGATTTGGAACCAGTCTCTCTCTTTCAGCCAGTTTATCACACAAGATTGTTGTTGTGGAGAAAAATGGGAGGATGCAATGCCATGCCTCATGCATTGAGTGAGTATAAACATGTAGTGATTCTTTTGAAAGAGCAGTTTTGAGATCAATTTTTAAGCAAAGTAGAAGATTAATATGTGCCAAATTATTCATCCAAGTAACCCCACAAATCTGGGGATATTAAGCTTTTCCCACAGTTTAGAGCAGACAGTTTTTACAAATATCATGTGCTCAAAATAGGTTCTGCCTGGCAACATTCCTCAGGCTTGAACATAAAAGACAGATCACAGGAAATGTATAAAGGTGGTAAGCAATCAGGGTTGACAGCAGCAAAACCAAAGATACAGGAGCTATGGCATTTTTTTTTTTTTTGCCATATTAAACTTTTTTAAAAAAAAATCACATAGGACAGTTTTTAGAAAAATAAAAACTAAAAATTTCTATAATCACTTTATCACTTTCTGGACCAGGACACCTTACGCACGGTCACTCATGCCCACGTCACGTCTGGACTACTGTAATGCTCTCTACATGGGGTTCCCCTTGAAGAGCACCCGGAGGCTCCGACTGGTCCAGAATGCGGCCGCGCGGGTAATTATGGGTGCGACACGGCGCACCCATGTAACACCTCTCCTGCACAAGCTGCACTGGCTCCCTGTGGTCTTCTGGGTGCGATTCAAGGTGCTGGTTACCACCTTTAAAGCGCTCCATGGCTTAGGATTTGGGGATGTATGAGATCGCCTTCTGCCACCGGTAGCCTCCCACCAGCCAATACGCTCCCACAGAGAGGGACTCCTCAGGGTGCCGTAGGCCAAACAATGCCGATTGGTGACACCCAAGGGGAGAGCCTTCTCTGTGGGGGCACCTGCCCTCTGGAATGACCTGCCCCTGGAGGTTCGTATGATCCCCGACCTTCATACCTTTCGCCGTGCCCTTAAGACCCTTTTGTTCCAACAGGCCGGGCTGGCTTAGAATATGAATTTTAAATTGGGTTGTTTGTCAAGTTTTAATTTTGTGGGCCAAATTTTATATATTCGTTTTAAATTATTTTAAAATTTTGTGAGTTTATGTGTGTTTTAACATGGTTGTACACTGCCCTGAGTCCTTTGGGAAAAGGGTGGTATAGAAGTTTAATAAACTAACTAACTAACTAACCTTTTTTTCATTTTTACTTCTTTGACTGAATAAAAAACAATCATGTTTTAATGGTACTTTATAATTCTCCATGCCTTTCTTTTTTCTTTATCCCTGTTTCTTTCTCTCGTCCTTCTTCTCTTGCCATCTTCAATTTCCTTTCAGATGGGTCAGTATTTAAGCGAACAAGATAATTTCAAACTGCCTCTTTAAAATTGCCATCATTTTGCTTCATCAGTTATTCTTTAATAACTTCCAGCATGGGTAGGTCACTCAGGAAATAAATGACTACTTTGAAAGAACATAAAATTAAAGTAGTAGTATACATGACAAGAACGGACCCTAAATATGATTTCATATTCTAGTTCTGGAGACAAAATGTTGAGATGATTTTCTTTTAAAATGAAATACTTTCCATTCTAGCCTTATGTTCTTATGTTTACAGAAATATATCTTTCCATTAGGCCCTTTTTGCACATTCCATATGATGATAGGAGCTGCCAACTTCACCTCCCCAATGGTTTGGCCATCTGAAGTCCCTTTGAGCATCCCACTTCCCCAGTTTTCTCCTAGCTTTCTCTTCCAATACTCTGCCTACTCTACTTTCCTCTAGGCATTGGGTCACCAATAGCACCCCACAGTTCTTCCACCCACCCCAGACTACAGCTAGTAAGCACAATTTTATTCTTTTCCTCCTCATTCTGGCTTCTTGCCAGTTATCTTCAAGCCAACAGCCATATTGTAAAAGCAGAGTGGTAAATCAGGTGGCTAAGCAGTCAATAATGTAGATGCCTCAGTATACCATTTTAAACTGTTCCCCCAACTCTAGCACTAGCACTTAGATTTATATACAGCTTCACAGTGCTTTACAACCCTCTCTAAGCGATTTACAGGGTCAGCATATTGCCCCCCGACTATCTAGGTCCTCATTTTACTGACCTCAGATGGATTGGAGGCTGAGTCAACCTTGAGTCAGTGAGATTCAAACTGCTGGTAGCCGGCAGTCAGCAGAAGTAGCCTGCAATATGACATTCTAACCACTGCGCCACCACGACTTTTAACTCAGCCATGATTTGAACCAATCAGACACTGCCTTTTGCAATGTCCAGGGTCTTCCCATCCTATAGCATCTCATCTGACCTCTACATTTTAGGTGGATATTTAACAAGGAAGCTGGCATACCTATATTGGCTGATGCAGGAAAAATTATATATGCAGTGTCAGTCTGATCAGAATTACAGCCAAAGGCAATAAACTGGCTGCCAGTTCACTGTCTTACCCTTCAACATTTACAAATGAGAATCGGGACACGCTGGTAATTCCTCAATTTCATACCGTGGCTTATGTTTGTGCCCTTTGCTCCACACTTACATATTGCTGAGGGCTCTGCTTTACTTTCGTAGACTGTATTTGTTGACTCTGCAATTGGTCTTCCCCTATCTATTTGAAAGCAGACCATTTTTTAAAAAATAATAATAATAATAAAAAAAATAGAATTGCTCTTTCAGCCAGAGATCGTTATTGAAAAATACACCACCGACAATGCCTTATCCACATTTCATAATATATCCCAATCAGTGCAATTCAGTAAAGAGCAGGTGTGGTACTTGGATAAACAACAGACAAGGGAGATCTGGTCCCCACTCTAGCCTGATAATAGGTAAAAAATTTCCCCTGTCCAGTCGTGTCCAACCCTAGGAGGGCAGTGATCATTTCCGTTTCCTAGCTGAAGAAGCCAGCACTGTCTGAATATATGTTCATGGCCATGTGGTTGGCATGACTATACACTGAGGCACCCGGAACACTGTTACTTTCCCATTGAAGTGGTACCTATTTATCTACTTGCATTTATATACTTTCAAACTGCTTGGGAGGCAGGAGTTATGTTTGTTTCTGACATTAATTTCTCTTTAGATGATTAACATTGTTTGAGAGGAAGAGTGGGCCACATTGTTGGCTTGTCTTTCCTGCTGGATCCCCATCAGGCTTGGTATTGGCAACACCATCCATAGGACCCTGTTTTATACATGTATGTATAGAGCATCTCACAATTCTCACTTATGGGATGTGAAAAAGCCACAGGAGTGGAGAGAGGGCCATCAGGCAGCATTGAGGAGAACAGCTGAAGGAATTGGCACTTAGGTCTTCCCAGTGAGGGTGAACTGAAGCACTGACTAACTACCAAGCTAGGGGTGGACAACCATTTCTCCTCTGAGCTCAGGGGTGGGCTGCTGGGGGTTCGCAGGAGTTCGGGAGAACCTCTAGCTAAGAGTCTGTGCAGTTCGGAGAAGCCCCAATTCCCACTCCTGGCTGGCCCTGCCCACCCCACGCCACCCCTCCCAAGAGTCCCCACATGGCCCATTTTGGATGCAGGTAAGTGCAGGGCGTGCTCGGAAGCTCGGGAAGGGCAAAAAATGGGCCTACTGGAAGTTCGGGAAGGTCAGAAATAGGCCCATTTGCAGCCTCCAGAGGGCCTCCAGAGCTTGGGGAGGCAGTTTTCACCCTCCCAGAGGCTCAAGCAAAGTCTCCAGAGCCTGGGAGGGCAAAAATGCCACCCCCTGCTGTGGTGCAGGACGCTGACTAGGCCATGCTCACCATGGCCACGCCCACCCAGCAACCGGGCAGAGAACCCCTTGCTAAAATATTTGAAACCCACCCCTGACTGAGCCCACATTTCTTCTGAAAAGAAACAGGCAGAAGCAAACAGTAGTGTTTTCTGACACCTCATCTCTCTCTCTCTCTCTCTCCTTCCTTCCCTCCATCCCTCCTCTCTCTCCCCCCTTTTCAAATAGATATGGGACAGTAGTTCATCTTACACTGACCCTTTGCAGGGAGTAAGGCTAAGGATCACACTGAAAATTGTTCAAAGGTTGCCCTTCACTGCTGATTCCTATTCTAAATACAAGCCTCACATTCTAACCCCTGAAGCTGGATTTCTACACTTGAGATCAGTGTATGATAAGATTTGAGGCAATTAAAATTGCCCATATTCAGAACACGTTTTTTTCAGTGCCATGAATTTCAGGTTGAGTCCTGCCAGGGTATTCTGTGCCATGTTTGCTGATGATCAGGGAGGAGTAGGCAGGAGACCTTATTACTATGTCAGCCCAGGAAAATGAAGCCGGGAATTCAGCTGTTCATCTTTTCTGAACTGGTCTAACTATTCATCTCAGCCATCATAACATTTCCTATGTCCTTTACATAGTAAAGCAATAATTTAAATGAATGATTTAGCAGGCCTCTACAGAAATCTTAAATGGGAGCTTTTAGGATGCCAGAATCTGAATGGAATTGTTTTCTTTCTTTTCTTCCTTCCTTGCTTGCTAACCATCCCTATACCAAGATAGACACTCACAATTTTTGATTAAACACTAACCCTTGTGAGAATCATCAATATAAAAGATGAAAAATGCAAGCCAGCTTTGCAGAAATTCATTAAGCACTGTACCATAGATGATTGCAGGTGCACCTTAATGAATTACATGACTATCGAAATGCAATTAAATGCAGCTGCATATGTTTACAAAACTACAGAACCAAATTACAGGTATCGCTGGCACCCATAATTCATCCATAATTGACAATTTTCATATTACCGGAATAAGGAATCAAGTCATGCAGATGATTACTGTATTTGCCTTTCAGCACTGGAGAGTTGGAGGCTCATTTCTTATGCAGCACCATAAATGAAATAAATTGCAGGTTTCCAGGTTAGGATTGATGGGAAAGTAAATGTGCCACCGAAAGTCAGATTCAGCATCCTTCCACCCCAGCCCCAGCCCCATAGGGGTATAGTTAAAAGTACTCATCCCGAACTGCTTTTCAATTGCATCCATATCAATTCTTGTATAACAGTTAGAATTCAGGCCCTCCAGTCATATTTGCAAGCCATTCTTAAGGAAACAGTAAACCCAACTCTCCTCTTTTTCATGACTCTGACCAGCTAGCCACGCCCACCTAGTCACATGACCTCCAAGCCACAGCCACAAAATAAGCCACGCTCACAGAACCGGTAGTAAAAAAATTTAGAACCCACCCCTGTCACTAATCGATAAACAAAATAGGACATGAACTGCATTTGTTCAATCCAGCATCTGTTCCAAGGGCAATCAAGTGAACCCAAGCCTTCCCTGTCTAGCCTGGCTTTGGATGGTCTGAGTGTTCCCATCCATTGTTCATGTGGATTCACTTCGTCCTCTGAAACAGAAATAAAGGTAAAGGTAAAGGTTCCCCTCACACATATGTGCCAGTCGTTCCTGACTCTAGAGGGGTGGTGCTCATCTCCGTTTCAAAGCTGAAGAGCCAGTGCTGTCTGAAGACCTCGCCGTGTTTATGTGGCCGGCATGACTAAACGCCAAAGGCGCACAGAACCCTGTTACCTTCTCACCAAAGGTGGTCCCTATTTTTCTACTTGCATTTTTTACATGCTTTCGAACTGCTAGGTTGGCAGAAGCTGGGACAAGTAATGGGAGCTCACCCCGTTACACAGCACTAGGGATTTCGAACCGCTGAACTGCTGACCTTTTGATCAACAAGCTCAGTGTCTTAGCCACTGAGCCACCGCGTCCTTATTTTGTGTTTGTTTCAAAACATTACTTTGCATTGAAGAAAGAGTATTAAAAGGAATGGGATGGATGGATCACTGGGTGATTTTGCACAGGAGGATGTGCTGTGGGTTGGATGCCTAGAAAGAAAGGATATGTAAATGGAAGTACAACTGAGGTTCATGGGTGCTGTAGTCTAACCAGCATGTCCATGGATGGAGAAATTGAATGATCACAAAACTCCCCTGATTCCTCCTTCTCTTGGTCTGATTCCATTGCTACCTCCAACGCTATGTGTTTCTAACACCACCCCCATTCTTTTATATTTCAAATAGGGCCAAAAGCTTTGAAAATCAAACAAGATTCAATTCCCTACATGGTATGGGATTAAGCTGCTCTCAGAACATGGTGAGATCGATAAAAAGTTTAGCTTCGTTTTTATTTTTGTCCCCAGGATTCCTTCCTATTCCATTTTTTTCCCCTGGGAAGAAACAAAGACTTGGGGTTGTGCTTAGCGATTCTGTTGGATGGTGATAGTAAACAGCCAGCCCTCATCCTCAACTGCCAAGGGGAAAGGAAAATAAATTGCCCTCCTTAATTAAGGTTCCTGCATCCTAGAAGTAGGACGCTTTACCAACTCGGCTGAGTTTCTAAATGACAGGCTACAAATCTGTTGGTGTAGATATTTTTGGGTGACGGCAGCCTATCTGTGACACTGAGGAAAGCAGCCATGCTTTTTGCCCCAGTATATAAAGAAAAAAAGAAACCTTCTGCGGCCATATTTCAACACTGACAGACCCTGTATCTCAGTGTTTTTTTTTAAAAGGAAACAGTCATCTATCCTAATATTCTAGCTCTAGCAAATAATAAAAATCAATCTTTATATTTCTGCGAAGAGCATCCATATTATTCCACCATATCTATACAGATAACTTGCATTCTCTTTCCATTTCCATTAACATCATTAATAGCTGGACATTCAACCTGCTTGTAAACAGTTCCTTTTGGTGTAGACATTTTTAGAGGCCTCTTTGTCTTCATTACTGTGCATAAAAGAAAGAAGCAGGTTGTGCTCACCGCTGCCATTTTTCAAGGCTGAGCCCACACCTTGTGCTGTGTGTACATGTGTACATGTATAGATCAGTGGTGGGTTTCAAAATTTTTTACTATCGGTTCTGTGGGTGTGGCTTGGTGAGTGTGGTATGGCTTTGTGGGCATGGCAGGGGAAGGATACAGTAAAATCTCCATTTCCACCCCACTCCAGGAGAAGGTTACTGCAAAATCCCCATTTCCTCCTGATTAGGTGGGACTCAGGAGGCAGAGAATAGATGGGGGCGGGGCCAGTCAGAGGTGGTATTTACTGGTTCTCCGAACTACTCAAAATTTCCGCTCCAGTTCTCCAGAACTGGTCAGAACCTGCTGAAACCCACCTCTGGTACAAGTGCACATTTCGGAGCTGTGGCTTTTTTGCAGCTTATTTGTTTCCTTATAGTCTTGTCAATGATCAAAAGGGAAATTTTAACAGCTTGGTGTATTATGTCTAAGCATATTTACTCATGTAATATGGCTGTATTACTATTGAGCTTTTCATCTTTTCTACTACCTTCTCTTATTGGTATCATTATTATGATTACTACTACTTTGTTGTTTTGTATGTACGCTGAGAGCTTATGCAGCGGACACAAATTCCTTCTGTGTCTAATCCCACCAGGCCAAATAAAGTATTATTCTATTCTATTCTATTCTATTCTATTCTATTCTATTCTATTCTATTCTATTCTATTCTATTCTATTCTTTCCCCAAAAATATGAAAGTAAGTCCAAGCTTGATTTTTTTACACATGCACCCAATATAAGCCCTACCCCCCAAAATAAGCCCTAAATAAGTTCTTGAAGGCCTCTGACAGTGAAAAGGACCAGGAGGTGACGTGCGCATGTGAGGTTAGACAGTGGATGACATCTCCCAAAAATGAGACCTGTGCCTTTTTTGGTGGCAAAAAACATGTAAGACAGAGTCTTATTTTTTGGGAAACATGGTAGTCTAGTCTAGTCTAGTCTAGTCTAGTCTTGTCTCCCATCCCATCCCATCCCATCCCATCCCATCCCATCCCATCCCATCCCATCCCATCCCATTCATCTTGTTGATATCTACATTGGCATCCTTCAGTCTCAAGAGACTATGGTATTGTGCTCTGGAAAGAGGTCCTAAAACAGCATCTAGTGTGACTAAAAAGGCCAATTTGAGAGTGGCAATCCCTTCCACACTGAGGGAAGATACATTCTGTCCTCTGCCCAGCCCCCAGATTTCGCTGGTTCCAGGACTGCCTCTTTGCCTCAGCCTGCTGAACACTTGCCGAACAAGTGTCTCTTCGAATTGGAGAAGGCCATGCTGCATCTTTAGCCTCCAAGCTGAATGATTGAAGGTCAAGGACCCTACACTAATTCTCTATACAGGAGATCTTTCGGAATCCGACCTTCAGCCATTCTCATGACATGCCCCAGCCAGCATAGACCTCGCTGTTTTAATAGTGTATACATGCTAGAAATTCCTGCACATTCCAAGACTGCGCTATTTGGAACTTTGTCCTGCCAGGTGATGCCAAGAATTTGTCAGAGACAGCGCATATGAAAGGTGTTCAACTTTCTCTCCTGCCATGCGTAGAGGGTCCAAAACTCATTGCAGTACAAGAGTGTGCTCAGGATGCAGGCTCTATAGACCTGGGTCTTTGTATGTTCTGTCAGCTTCTTATTAAGCCATACTCTCTTTGTAAGTCTGGAAAATGTGGTGGCCACTTTACCAATATGTTTATTCAGCTCAGTATCTAAAGATAGTTGAACCGAGGTACACAAAGTCATGGACGACCTCCAGTTCTTGTGCAGAGGTTGTAATACAGGGAGGTGAAACCACATCCTGACCCATAACTTGTGTTTTATCCAGGCTGATTGTTAGTCCAAAGTCTTGGCAGACCTTGCTAAAACTGTCCATAAGTTGTTGAAGGTCTTCAGCAGAATGAGCAGTGATGGCAGCATTGTCAGCGAAGAGGAAATCCCGTAAGCTTTTCAGCTGGACTTTAGACTTTGCTCTCAATCTGGAGAGATTAAAGAGTTTTCCATCTGATCTGGTCGAGAGGTAAATACCCTCTGTTGCAGTTCCAAAAGCATGTTTTAGCATGACAGCAAAAAAGATCCCGAATAAAGTTGGCACAAGCCCTGCTTCACTCCACTTCGAATATCAAAGGAATCTGAAGTTAAGCCATCAAAAACTACAGTGCCCTTCATTTCCTCATGAAAAGACCTGATGATGTTGAGGATATCTGCAAACACTAAGAGAAGAAGGGAACAACAATTTCTAGAGTGAAAGCATATCAAATTCCCTGCAGATAATTCCCTGTAGACAAACAGCTACTGAAAATGAGACAGAAGGGGTGTTGTTCAGGAGAGGATTTGTGTATACCCGTATCAGATTTTTAGCTCTCTCACTGACTTCCCATATATGGTGTATTGTGTTTCAGTATACCATGCCTCTTAAATGAACTTCCTCCACTTAAAAAAAAAAGTGGTACATTTGAAACAATTTTTTTAAAAAAAATTTGATTTATATGCCACCCTTCTCCAGAGACTCAGGGCGGCTTACAATGCGTTAAGCAATAGCCTTCATACTTTTGTATATTTATACAAAGTCAGCTTATTGCTCCCACAAACTGGGTCCTCAATTTACCTACCTTAGAAAGGATGGAAGGCTGAGTCAAACTTGAGCCTGGCGGGATTCGATCTTTAATTGCAGACAGCTGGTGTTAAATTACAGAGCTCTGTCTGTTGAGCTATCCAGGCTCCTTGGATGCCTGAAACAATGTACAGATTTACCTGTAATTAATTCCTCTACCTCCCCCTTTTACTTGATGTTTGATGTACATTGCTTGATGTTTTCTCTGATGCAGGAAAGTGATTTTTTTCAAGCTAAGGGCACTCTGGTGCTTTGAATAATGCACCAGGCACCACACTCCAAAAAGCAGCAGGACCAAACAAAAACTACATTTGATTCCACTTTAATTAAAACGGATGCATCACAGTTAATACCATATTTACCCAAAAGGAAGATTGAATACAAGATAACGCCTCCCCCTGTTCCTGAAAGAAGATTAGAGAGAAAAAGAATCTCATATCGTAATATATTCTTAGTAAAACTGGCAGTCCCCCTTCCCGCCCATTTTTAAGAGAAATAATTTGTGGGAGGAAAAAAAGAGACTTAAATCTTCATTTCAGTAACTACAGTGTCATTGCTTCCCACATATATTTAAATTGTGTTCCCTTTCTTGACAGATTAAAAAATAAAAATGGAATAAAAGAATTTGAAGGGGCTCCATCAGTCACTCCCCAGTCCTTCTGCAAATGGCTAGAGCAATATTTCTCAAACTTGACAACTTTGAATGTGTGGACTTCAACTCCCAGAATTCCCCAGCCAACTATGGGAATTCTGGGAGTTAAAGTCCCTACATCCTAAAGATTGGAAGGTTCCAGGTTGAGAAACACTGGCAGAGAGGATAACAGTATATAGGTATGAGGCTTGGGTCTCATACCTATATACTGTCTGTAGGCTACATTGCTCTGAAGATCCACCTATTGTTCATGCAATTCTGCCTGCAGCTGTGTAATAGAAAAAAGATTGGGGCATTCAGGCAGTTAATAGCAACAGGGAAGAAGTAATCTGGAGAAGTTTAAGGCCTTCCCTTTCCCAGTAGAAGATTGCTGTTTCTCTGCTAATAATATGGCACCAGGGAAGGAGAAGTAATAGTATTTGTTAGAATTAACCTTCCATCTTTTCTCCCAAATTCCTTTCCCTCAACCAATAAAACATGGTAATTGTTCATTTGGTCAAATAAATAATAATACAGTCTATGAAGCATTTATATATTTTTTTTTCTCTAAAAACTGTCCTATGGGGGGGGGGGAATAACAGTTTGATGTGATAAAAAATGCAGATGTTTCATTACCCAAATTAGGTAACCTCATCAGTGCTCTGGTGATGTTAGCTAATTTGGGTAATAAAACATCTGTAAGAGAACAACCAAGCTCAAAGAGTACCAAGGATCTGTCACTTACTCTACTCTCATCTATTCCTTGCCTTCTTTCCCTTCTTGCACACCTTCTTGCACACCTTCTTGTACAACTTCAAATATCCATCTTGTGCACCAATTATGACTTCTCCTGGCTCAGAAGGCCTTGCTCAATGTTACTCATACTTTAGTCACTTCCCATCTGGATTACTGCAATGTGCCAAATGTGGAATTGCCCTTGAACAGGTTAACAGTTATGGGCATCAGTCAATTTATCTATGTAACAGCTCTGCTTCAAGAGATATGCTGGCTACCATACAGTGGTGGGTTGCTCCCGGTTCGCACCGGTTCGCAAGAACCGGTAGTAAAAATTTGTAGTAGTTCAGAGAACCGGTAATAACATTGTCTGGCCACGCCCCCGAACCGGTTCCCAGCCCGGTCACTTCTCGCTTACCCCGCCCACCTCATCAGAGTCTTTTTTTTTTTTTTTACTTTTAAAAGCATTTTTTCTATAACCTTTTCGGCTAAAGAGGTTGTAGAAAAAAATGCCTTTAAAAGCCTCTGGCGATCCCAGCTGAGTTGCCTGATCTCAAAGGCTTCTAAAAGCATTTTTTCCTGCAACCTCTTAAGGTTGTAGAAAAAAATGCTTTTAAAAGTTAAAAAAAAAGTTGGCCATGCCCACCCAGTCACCTTACCCCCCTACACCCACAAAATAAGCCACGCCCACAGAACCGGTAGGAAAAATTTTTTAGAACCAACCCCTGCTACCATTTGTGTTTTTTCATGCAACTCAAAGTCTAAGGAGATTCTCAGTCATCCAGATCATGGTTATCTCAAAGGTGCTTTTTCAAGAGGCAACTGAACTTGAAGTTGAACTTGAAGTTGGAGCTGAAGAAGCTTCCTGGATGAGAAGCGAAATGTCTTCAAAGAAAAAACAGAAAGTCCAGTTGCCTCTTGAAAAAGCACCTTTCGAACATGCAACTCAAAGAATATTATCTTCTTTAAGACCCCTCATGTTTTAGGATCTGAATATTGATAGGACTGCTTACATTTATTTATTTATTTATTTATTTATTTATTCATTAATTATTAATTAATTAATTAATTAATTAATTAAATTTATATGCTGCCTTTCTCCGGAGACTCAGGGCGGCTTACAACGCATTTAAAAAACCATTATAAAAACATTTAAAAATTAAAACATTAAAATCCATTCACACCATTCATGGCCATATCTCGCCAGATCGCAATAGCAAGATCAACAGCCCCAGGCCTGCCGGAAACCATTTCTAACATGAAACCATTTCTAACATTTAACCATTTCTAACATGAAACCATTAAGTTTCATTAATATGAAACCATTCAACAGTTTCTAATGTGAAACCGTAAGTCACTGAAAGAGACTTATAGAATGCTGGGATCTGGGATTCAGAATTGATTTGCTCTTGCCCCCATTTTTCTTTCTGGCATCAGAGAACTCGGACTTCCCTTGACTTTTGCAAAGCTGCTAAGACCTGACTTTTTCAGGGGGCCTTTCAGATCTTAGGAGTGAGCTTCTTTTGTTTCTTCCTGAGTGTGAATGTTGTATGCTGCAAGATGGGCAGCATGGATGGATGGATGGATGGATGGATGGATAGATGGATGGATGAATAAAAGGATGGATGGATGGATGCATGGATGCATGGATGCATGCATGCATGAATATATAGATTAGCTCTCAATGTGGCGGATGTTGTTATTGGGAATCCAGATTGTTAGGAATATTATGAGAGTTTAGCTGTTTATGGTTTAAGTCTAATTGGAATAGCTGTTAAGCTGTTTATGGTTTAAGTCTAATTGGAATAGCATACGTTTAGTAACATAAACAAATGAATGAACCTCATCCAGTTTCTTTCTAACCCTTTTCCCTTCTAAAACATGATCTATCCTCTTCCTTTTTGCATCATAGTCATGTTATAAAGGCCAATCTCTTCAAACATCCCTAAAAGGTGACATATAGCTTTCATCAGCTAAAATTACCTGAGTATCATGGACCATAGACATACAGAGGTACATATTCAAAATAGTTATCAGTATGTCGTACAGAATTTGCTACATGAGAGCTTGTAAAGGGAACATCTGTTTTTTATAGTAGTTGCAGTGAATATGAGGAAAGATGTGCTTAAGAGATTATGTTAAAACCTACAGAACAACACAAGTCAGTCCAGCTTGTTGTGCTGACTTCATGGATACCATTTTGCTGTTTCCTTGGCAAAAAATACAAAACACTTTGCCTTTGCCTTCTTCTGGGATGTATAGCGGTACATAAATGACAAAAATATGCATTATTACAATAAAAAGAGCTGCCTCCTGGAAATTGACTATTAAAAAGTAAAATCCATTAGCCCCTGTAAGGACAGGTACAAGCAATCCTGTTTCAGCACCAGCAAAGCTCTTTCCCCCTCTGGAGACTATTCATTGCACATAAATAGGCAAGCATTTAATCTTAAGGGGGAGGGGGGAAGTGGCACATGGTAAGCTTAAACAGCAGGCTAATTCACATGCCTTGATGTGAGTACCTGAGGGACACATACAAAGCCCTGTCATGCTCTAATTGGAGAGAAGCCCCGTTGGGGGGAATTGCCGCCATGTAAGATTTGCACACAAATAGAGGGGAATTTGTGCAGTGGCCACAATCACTGCAAACTAGGCGAGCTATCTGTGCTATAGAGAAAAATGAAATAATCGCCCAAATACCTAAAACGTTTGACACCATTGAGAAATATCTGTGATAAACAACATGGTTGATCTTGCAGAAATGTAAAGGTAACAGAGAAGCAAAAAGGGAAAGCAAATATCCAGTTGACGTATAAAATAATTATGGAGAAAATAAACCTATCCATTATTTTAGTTGAAAAGCACCTTAAATTGGCATCAGAAAAAACAACAACACCTGAATGTTTTGACAAACATTTCTTTTTCACAACCTAAATGTATACGCTGTAATAGCAAGTTCCAAATAATGCCCATAGATAACAGACTCAGGTATTACAAAGCAGGAGGATTAAATAAACAAGCCTTGGGAGAGAAAAGAGAGAAAAAAATATTTAGAAAATGAATCCGTTTGTATGTTTTACATAACCAGAAATGAAATCTGACAGCCGTAATTGATAAATACTTCATATTTACTAAGCATTTTCAAAGTTACAGAATAATAACAATTCAAAGCCTCACTCATAACTTTTTCCCTTTCAATTTTAAGGAGATTTTCATGAGATTGATGGATTGATTGATGAGATTTGGAGACCACTTAACCACAAAATGACTGAGTGGAGTGGGGGGGGGGGAGAAAGTCAGGATACAATAAGAAGGAAGACAATAACTAGAAAATTCTCATTTGTCCAGACAGCAGACTCCCTCAAACAGAATATATCACCGATGCCTGGAAAACCAGCCAAGATTTTAAAGACTCTGAGCACATCATCAGAATAGTTACTACATGGATTTCTGAGAGAATATTGCATTTTATCAAATGTTCACAATTTGTTAAATTGTCACCACATAGAATATAGTTCAGAGAAGATCAGAAAATTGATGCTATCCATTCAGAAATGTACCATATGAGAAATTATCAAATTGTTGTACAGTTGAATTGAATTGAATTGAATTTATTAAATTTTTATACCACCCTTCTCCCAGAGGGACTCAGAGCGGTAAACAGGCAGGATTAAAATACATACAATATGAAAATTAAAATAATTTAAAACATGATTAAATCCATTTGGCTTCCCTAATTTAAAACCCCTTACCCATAAAACAATTAAAAATTTTAAGCCAGCCCGGCTTGCTGAAATAAGAAGGTCTTCAGAGCCCGGCGGAAAGTACGGAGGTCCGGGATCAATTGTATCCCTGGAGGTAGCTTGTTCCAGAGGGCGGGTGCCCCCACAGAGAAGGCTCTCCCCCGGGGGTCGCCCGTCGACATTGCTTGACCGACGGCACCCTGAGGAGACCCTCTCTGTGGGAGCGTATTGGTCGGTGGGAGGTTGTCGGTAGCAGAAGGTGGTCTCGTAGGTACCCACCCTGAGCCATTGAAACACAGTTATATTACAGCAGTGTTTCTCAACCTCAGCAAATTTAAGGCGTGTGGGACTTCAACGCCATCATGGCTGGGGAATTCTGGGAATTGAAGTCTACATGCCTTAAATTTGACTGAGAAACACTGTACTACAGGAGTAAGCAGTTTCTGCTGAAATTGAATATGGGGGGGGGGATACCTCTTCTGAATTCTAAGATGAGCCTAGAGAGAATGTTCAATGAATAGATAGCACATGTTTTTCACCCATGAATTTTGAGGGCATATCATGGACAATTTCTCAAAATGGCTGACATGGTGGAAGTATCTACCAGAAGATAAAGCATTAGCCAAATTCCAAGCAGTCAATAAAAATTCTACAGCACTATTAGGGAGAAAAACAAACAAACCCTGTTTTATTGTTTCCTAGGAACACATAGAGTGTCAATGAAGTCAATGCATTTCTTACCAATAAAAATTATATTGGATACTGTGCCCCCCCCCCAAAGCTCTATGGAGTAGATTCCCTCCCTGCCCCTCATTTATTTTTTGCAGAGACTTCAAGGAACCTAATATAACTTAAAATTCCTGAAAGCAAATATAAAATGTATTTCTGCCTCCCACCCATTATGCTATGCAAAGTCAGATGCAGCCTTGGAGCTGGCAGAAGTGATGCACTCTTCTCCTTCTGTGTCTTGGGCTCTAATTAAACTTAAAGATACACAAGCAAAACACTGTATATTGCTGCTTTGTTTACTCCTGTTTCCTCCACTCCCTTCCCATCTGCACTTGTTGAATCTTAGACGCGGCACTCTGTAGAGGAAACCCGTCATCTTTGCTGATATTATATAAATAACAGTAAACAATGCAATCAGCACTAGAGATGAAAGAATTTTACTATGGACACAAACATCCAAGCTGCAAGGTTTTTTCAGATTTGCATATGAGGAAACTGTGAGAATCTAAAATCTGGACTGCAACATTTCTTCCATACTCTTCGAAAAAGTCAGGCATGTACAGTCTCAGCCTATTTTGAATGCTTGATAGCAGCTGAGAGTAGGGCATCAACAATGAGCAAAGGACATTTTGTGGAGTCCTTGGTTGTCTGCTTGCAGATGTTTCATTATATCTGTAAGCAAACAATCAAGCTCAGAGAAGACCTGGGACTAGGTAATGACTTCAATGCTAGAAGATAGAGGGATTTGCTCCTTTCTTTATATACAGTAGCTTGCCTGTCAGTATTGGTGGAGTTGTTTCCTCCTTGGTACTTCCTTGATTAGGCTACTTGATTATCTGTGAGATGGTAATTCCTTGATTAGGTATTGTTTACTGTTTGTTTCTTAGTGTCAATCCCTGTTTATCTGTGTGTTGATTGCTAGTGAGATGTTCTGGTCTTTTTGTTTCCTTTTTAGCTTTTTTGTTGTATCTTTTGAAAGATGTGAAAAGACGGTTTATCCCTATCTGCTTGTTGATGGCTAATTTGTCTGAAATTTGTCTAAACCAAGAATTCCCTAGTGTTTTTGGATTTACCTTAGATCTTGGGTGTTTGCAGTTGCCCAGTTGAAACTATGAGTAAATCTGCCCATGTATTGTGAAATAAAAAAGTTTTCATTGTGTCTTCTGATTACTAGTTGGTAGTCTACTAGTCTTCTGCTTGTCTGTTTTACATAGTCCGTCTTACAAAAGCTATTACAAAAGTTGTTACAGCTTTTACTGTATGTTGTATGTTGTCGATGATCCCAGACCACCCCAATGATGCTCTTGATGTGATGTCCTGCTGCCTGGAGGCTGTGCGGGTCTGGATGGGGAGAAACAGGCTCAGACTCAACCCTTCCAAGACCGAGTGGCTGTGGCTTCCGGCGTCCCAGTATAGTCACCTGGTGCCATTGCTGACTATTGGGGGTGAATCTTTTCCCCCCACAGAGAGGGCTCGCGATCTGGGTGTCCTCCTGGATGCACGGCTGTCTTTAGAAGAGCACATGACGGCCGTGGCCAGGGGGCTTTTTATCAGGTTCGCCTGATCTGCCAGTTGCGTCCTTTTCTAGACCGGGACACCCTACGCATGGTCACTCACGCCCTTGTCACCTCCCGGCTGGACTACTGTAATGCTCTCTACATGGGGCTCCCCTTGAAGAGCACTTGGAGGCTCCAACTGGTCCAGAATGCGGCCGTGCGGGTGGTTATGGGCGCAACTCATTGCGCCCATGTAACACCCCTCCTGCGCGAGCTGCACTGGCTCCCAGTGGTCTTCCGGATACAATTCAAGGTGTTGGTTACCACCTTTAAAGCGCTCCATGGTATAGGACCAGGGTGTTTTTAAATTTTGTATGCTCTGTTTTTTACCTTGGCTGTGCACCGCCCTGAGTCCTATTTGGAGAAGGGCGGTATAGAAATTAAAACAAACAAATAAATAAATAAATAAATAAATAAATAAATAAATATTTACGGGACCGTCTTCTGCCACCAATAGCCTCCCACCGACCAGTTCGCTCCTCAGGGTGCCATTGGCCAAATTATGCCAGCTGGCGACACCCAGGAGGAGAGCCTTCTCAGTGGGAGCTCCTGCCCTTTGGAATGAACAGCCCCCGGAAATACATACAATCTCTGACCTCTGACCCGGGTTTTTCGCTGTGCCCTTAAGACCCTACTGTTCTGACAGGCGGGGCTGTCTATTTAAGTGGTTTTTAAATTGGAGTTTTAACTTGGGGTTTTAAATTTTGGCCAAAACAGTTTAATTGATTTTAATTACTTTTAATGATGATGTCTGTATATTTATGTTTTTAAATTGGCTGTACACCACCCCAAGTCCTTCGGGAGAAGGGCGGTATTTAAATAAAATTAACATAACATAACATAACATAACTCCTGTTTCTATTTCTTGGATTACTGGGTCTTTGGTTTGCTTAACATGTTTTGGAGGCTTCAAGTTTATTTATATGCTGTGATGGTGCCCTGTTGTTATAATAGTCTGTTAGTGGTTTCTAATATCCTTTTGATATTATCCTTTGCATAATTTCTGTTGGTTGTGTTATCATGGGCTGAGTGTTTGATAAAACTGTGTGGGTATTTACTTTGCTGGAAGATGTATAGGCAGTTTCCTTTTTCTAATGTTCTGCTGCAATGCATTTGACTGAATGTTTTTTTCCCAGCCTACTTTTATGGAAGGTTGGTTTTTTACTTATTTTTTACTTTTACTTTCATAGTAGAGCACTTGATTAGTGTGGGTGACTTTGCAATAAACTTGCGTTTCTAATTTGCCACTATTTTTTCTGCTGGTGAGGATATCCAGAAAGGCTAATATGTGTTGTTTTCTTCTTCCCTTGTGAAACTTACTCTTTTGAAGATGTTGTTGATTGTTTATTTCATATGTCTTTTCTAGTTGTTCTATTTATTATTATTATTATTACTATGGTGTCATCGACATTCCAGTTCCATACTTTAGGTTGTGTGAAGGGGGGGGGGTTGCTATAATTTCTAAACGCTGTACTATAACCTCTGCTTTGAGTCCTGAGAGTAATGATCCCACGGGTGTTCCTCTGCTTTGTTGGCATATTTGTCCACTAAATGGTTGGTTGGTTTGCATTTTCTGAACATGGAGAAATGCTTTTCTCCTAGAATGAAAGAGGGACATGTCTCCCCACTATGAACCTTTGACTCATGATTTATAATTTCATATACATTCATAGTTATTGTATGGATTCTGATTGTGGTGCTGGTGATATTATTTTATTGAGTTTTTCTTTCATCCAATCATTTTAAGCAGAACCAGCAACCCCACTGGTTAGCTAGCTATCATTTTGCACCTGCCACAGTAGCCTGATCCTAGAATGATGTGATAGATATGGCATGAAGTGGAGGTGAAAATGTGACCCCAAAATGATCGTGTTGGTGTTGGTGGTTTTGATTTGAGTATTATTTGACAAACATGGCGAACATTTTTTTTTCTCTATAGAAACACGGTTACTTAGCAAAAGAAATGTCTCAAATATCTTCTGAGAAATTTTGGCTCGGTTCTAATTAGTAGTCACAAAAGAGAAAGTAAGTAGCTTATTTTTGATTTTGAGTTGCAACAGCCATATTGAAAAGTAACTAGGATGTCTATTACTCTATAAATAATAATAAGGCAAAGTGTATATTAGGCAGTGACAGGCCTCCTTAATGCTTTATTTAGAGGAGCATTCAAAAACTTTTTTTTTCTTTTTGCTATGGCATCCCCCTCCTCCACAATGCCAAATTTATTACATAGACTCATTAGCACCAGTGATGAATATTGGATGATCGGCGTTTGTTTTATGCTGCGCATTCAGATTGTAAGCCAACTGCACATGTCCTGAATAATATCCAGATCCCTCCAGATTCAATGACCCTGAAGAATGGTTTCTGTGCAGCAAAAACTCCATCCCAGCTGAATTTGCTTAGAGCAATACTTCATTTGATAACCACTCAGCGGGAAAGAATGAGACAGGTGTCCTGAGGAAAGCATTAGAAACATTTTAAAAATTAGGTTAAAGTGAAATAGTCCTGTGGATAGAATTGGGTATGTGTGTTGTGTGTATGTGAAGGGGTTAGGGATGGAGGAACCTGGTTGCATACTCTCTATATATAGTGAGGGGTGGAAAAGATAACACCTTTGTTAATAACAGAACAGAGTTGGAAATCACCTTGGGGGTCTTCTAGTCCAAGAAGGTGGTATTCAGCAGGTTCTGCCCAGTTCTGGAGAATCGGTAGCAGAAATTTTCAGTAGTTTGGAGAACTGGTAAATACCATCTCTGACTGGCCCCGCCCCCATCTATTCTCTGCCTCCCGAGTCCTGGCTGATCGGGAGGAAATGGGGATTTTGCAGTAACCTTTCCCTGGAGTGGGGAGGGAATGGAGATTTTACAGTATCCTTCCCCTGTCACGCCCACCAAGCCATGCCATGCCCTCCAAGCCACACCCACAGAACCGGTAGTAAAAAAAATGGAATCCCATCACTGGTCCAATCCCTCTCAAGCAGGATCCCCTATACCAGGGGTCAGCAACCTGCGGCTCTGGAGTGGCCCTTTCACCCCTCTGCTGCAGTTCCCTGTCACTCAAAATATGCGTCATAACTGCCAATGTGCGACACCCACCGGCATGCAATTTATTGAACTTTTCAACCCCAGTAGGCCAACCATGGATAAATCCAAGAAAAGAAAAGTTTCAGACGAAAACAGAACGTTTACTTTAACTACATATGTTAGTTCTGTGGCCGCTCAAGAAATAGTCAGGCAAAGGAAAAGTTTTGTGGCTCCCGGTGTTTTTTTTTCTGTGGGAAACGGGTCCAAATGGCTCTTTGAGTGTTTAAGGTTGCAGTCCCCTGCCTATACCATTTCAGACAAATGGCTGTCCAATCCTTTCTTAAAAACCTCCAGAGATGGAGTACCCAAAACTTCTGAAGGCAAGCCATCCCTCTGATTCTGTCAGGAAATTTCTCCTTTGTTTTAGGTTGCTTCTCTCCTTAATTAGTTTCCATCCATTGCTTCTTGTCCTCCCCTCAGGTGCTTTGGAGAATAGCTTGACTCCCTCTTCTACGTGGCAGGCACTTAGATATTGGAAGACTGCTATCCTGTCCTTTTCTTTGTTAGACTAGACCAGGGGTGGCAAGCTGGCGCCCACAGGCCGGATGCATCATGCACAGGCCATGCCCATCCCAGCTCTGCGAAGGGGAAAACATCATGATACATCATATGATGGCAACATGATGTGGCGAGTTTGACACCTGTGGACTAGACATATCCAATTCCTGCAACCATTCATCAAATGTTTTAATCTCCAGACCCCAATCCTCTTTGTTGATCTTCACTGCATTTTTTTCTAGAGTCTCAATATCTTTTTAATATCGTGGTAACCAGAACTGAATGCAGAACTCCATATGTGGTTTTACAAAGGCATTATAAAGTGATATTAACATTTGATTCTACCCCTCTGTTGATACAGCGAGTGTTCTGAGAATGTTTCTATTTAGAACATTCTGACCCAGCAGCCTTTTAAGGTAGGCCAGGTCAGGAAACAGAAATACTGGAAATCTACTGATTAATTGATTGATTGATTGATTGATTGATTATTTATTTATTTATTTATTTATTTATTTATTTACTTACTTACTTACTTATTTATTATATTTGTTTGGCTGCCCCATCTCACCAAATGGCTCTGGGTGGTGGAAAATAAATAAATAAATAAATAAAAATAATACAAGTACATCACAGCCAAGGACAAAGCATACATCATGATGAGTAAATTAAACCATTCAATGGGCCCATCCTCACACTCGGTTTCCCAGTTCTGGGTACAGAGCCAGATCTCATGAAAAGTCAGCAGGGTGGGGGACATTCTGATCACCAAAGGGAGAATCTTCCATAAGGTGGATGCCATGGTAGAAAAGGCACATCTTCTAAGCCCCATCAACTAGCATTCCTTGGGCAATGGGACCTAAAGCATGCCTCTCTTGCCGGACTGGATCAGACGGGTATAGACAGTAACTCAGGTCCAAGCCATGACAGACTTTAAAGGGGACAACCAACACCTTGTATTGCACCTGGAAGCACACTGGCAGCCAATGAACCTCACAAAATAAATATATTGCATTGTTAAGCACAGGAATCAGGAGACCAGGCAGTTCAAGTTTATTGCAAGCTTAAGCTCTCTACAAGAATCTGAACTACTAATGGTCAAAGAGAGTTGGCGGTAGATATGAGTCAATGGAATTCAAGGTAGGCTGGACTTAGATCTCTTGTGGGCATGAAAGGATTCAAGACTGATGATGCATTTGACCCCTCCCTCAGAGTTAGTCAGGTCATCTCCTACATCCATGTGCCAGATAGCTGGCACCATTTACTAGCCATTCGGTACCATTTAAACTTTCTGGGTCCTCTTCAATGGCAGCCCATGTACATTGGATTGCAGTAGTCCAGCCAGGAGGGTATGAATCACAATGAGTAGGGGCCTCCCAGTCCAAGAATGTGTGCAATTGCTGCACAACCTGAAGGTGTGCAAAAGACCAGAGGTGAAATGCTACCAGTTCGGGAGAACCGGTATTTCCGATGATCAGCTGGGCGATGATCAGCTATAACACATGATTTATATTAGCTAGAATCGCCAAATTTCCTACTTTCTAGCAAATCTAAATGATGTGGCACAGCGGATTCCCCTCCCCTTGCTGTTCTACTTACCTTTGCAGACTCAGAAGGCTTCAAAATGTTCCTTTTTTAGTGTTGCACGGGTGTGCCTCAGGCACGCATGCGTGCGCAAACCACATGCTCGGTAATAGACTCACAGAACTGGTAGCAGATTTCAGAGGATTTCACCACTGCAAAGGACCTTCTTACCACAGGTGGCACCTGCTATAACAGCAGGATCCATGAACCAATAGGACCCTCCAAAATTGTGTATTGAGTCTGTCTGAGGCAATGCCACCTCTCCCAACATCAAGGACAGAAAACCTTCAGCACCAGAAGGTGTAAATACCAAAAGTCACTCAGTATTGCTAGAATTTTGCTGAAACTGTTGGGCCCCATCCAGACCCCACAGCCTTCAGACACTGGGACAGGATGTCCATGGCATCAATCGGTCAACTATACTAATATAATATAACAAATATAATAACAAAATTTTGAAAGCCTGACACTCAAGTCACACTTTGCTAACTGCCCCATTCATTCATTCATTCGCCAATGTTCTCTACAACACCTTATTAATCTAATTTCATTCATTTCATTTAATCCTAAATGAATTATAAACCAATTTGCTCATGTGCTTTCAGGAGTGTTATCAGTCACCTTTCAGAAATCCTCAAGAAAGGATGATCATCCATACAAAGGAGAAAGAGGAAATATCTGTAACTTTAAAGGATAGAGAATAAAGGAAGATGATAGACTTTGATTAAACAAAGAACCCAAACATCTTGCTGTCAATGCAGCGTTTGATAGAAATCACCAGAGACGGGGGGCGGGGGGGAAAGGAAAATCATGCCAAACTGTCTGGTTGTCCTTTCCTATTACTACCTTTGCATATTGGAGAGATATTAGGAATGTAATTTATATTGAACTCACACAGTATTTGACAAACGTCCAATGCTATTTTGGCTAGAAATCATGTTAAATTGGCGCTAGAGAATTAAGTACTAATCAGGGAGTAACTTAGAATACTATCAAACTGGATAACATTTTAAATGTCAACAAAGAGATCTGTAGCATGTAAATATGTCTGGGAAAGGGCTACATGCAGGCCATCACAATTATCAGGATGCAAATTGCAGCTCAGACATCAGCAATGAACAGAGCCAAAGGCGTTGGTCACTCTTGCCTAAAAAAGCTGATGCAGAAGAGTTGCCTTAAAATCAACATGTTTTGGAAAAGTTGACAACAGAGGCAACCAAGTTGACAATATCAGTCATGGAAAACAAACACGGAATCAAGCTGAAATTGACAGATTCATCCATCCTTAGCCAACCTAGATTTCATCCCAAACACTGAATTTCATGTGCAGGAAAATGTGCAGGAACTCAGACATGGGATTTATTTTGGTATTTATTAAGGATGTTTTTAACTTACTCTGTGGGGAGAATTTCTAAAATACCTCTATCATATCGCCCAGAGAAGAAAACCATCTACAGGTAACTCTTTATTTATTTATTTATTCATTCATTCATTCATTCATTCATTCATTCATTCATTTATTTATTTATTTATTTATTATATTTCTATACTGCCTTTCTCCTGTAGGACTCAAGGTGGTGTACAGTCAAGAAAAATATAGACACACAAACATCATAAAATTGCTAATTAAAATTATTACTTAGTTTGGTCAATTAAATAAAACCCAGAATTAGATCACATTTAAAAAATCATTCACATGTTCATATGTTTAGCCCTGCCTGTTGGAACATCACGGTCTTGAGGGCACGGCGGAAAGCACGGAGATCAGGGATATTCCGTATCTCCGGGGGCAGTTCATTCCAAAGGGTTGGAGCCCTCACAGAGAAGGCCCTCCCCCTGGATCATAAATTGTGATTTATGATCACAATTGAGCCAAAAAACTTCTGCGGCAATGCAAGACAATTTTAGTTGTTAAATGAATCACTGCAGTTGTTAAGGTAGTAACACAGTTGTTGAATGGATCTGGCTTCTCCATTGATTTTGCTTATCAGAGATTTGCAGATGATCAGTTGCCAAGCTTCAGAATTCTGATCACATGACCATGGGGATGCTGCAATGGTCATAAGTGTGAAAAACAGTCATAAGTCACCTTTTCCAGTGCTGTTTTGTAGGAAATGACCAGACCGAGCCCAAAGGCAGGATCAAATACATCATCAGTCTGGAGTCCCTAGACCCCCATAAATTCAGCCCCCCTTGAGGTCCTTTTGACTCTTACTAGTACCAATTTGCCTGGACCGTTAGTAGATCAAACTTTTGTGTATAGATTGCAAATATACTCTATCACACCTCATTATTTCCCATGCCTGACATGCTGTAACAACAAACAACAAACAAGCACTAAACAAACATAACTTGAGGACAACCTGTAATTTAAAAAATATAAAAGTATTTTTAAAAAGGGGTGGGTGAATTGAATTTTTGACTAAATGCCCAGGATCAAAAGGGGAAGATTATTTCCTACTTGGACTGAGTCCCTATATGTATTGTATGACTTCCCAACCTAGTTTTGGCTGCTTTTTGTCTGATGTCATATCCTGGTACTTTATTGGGTCCCTAAGAATCAGGATGAATGACAATCTACTTTACTAACCTCTAGGAACTTGGAAGTAACCATGGTAAGTAACTGAGGACACTTCACCAATATTGACAGGATCCATTTTTATGATGAAATGTTGGGCTTAGACAACTTAGAACTATGCCGCCTTTGGTCTGACCTAAGCGTAGTATATAAAATTATCTGCTACAATGTCCTACCTGTCAATAACTACTTCAGCTTCAACCGCAATAATACACGAGCACACAATAGATACAAACTTAAGGTAAACAGCTCCAAACTCAATTGCAGAAAATATGACTTCTGCAACAGAGTGGTCAATGCCTGGAATGCACTATCTGACTCTGGTTTCTTCCCCAAATCCCAGGGCCGGATTTTCCTATAGGCTAATAGGCTTCAGCCTAGGGCCTCAAGATCAAGAGGGGCCTACACAGTGGTGGGATTCTGGGGGTTCTAGGGGGTTCGGCTGAGCCCTTTGTTAAATTGCTGGCTTGCCCGCCCCTCGCCTCCCACCCGCACGGCGCCAGCCTTCCGTAGCCAGGGGTGGGCAATTGTGGCTCAGCTGTCTTAGGAATTCTGGAAGTTGAAGTCCACAGGTTGTAAAAGAGCCACAATTGCCCACCCCTTCCCTAGCCTGAGTTCCACTGCCTGGGATCCACATGGGCTGCCACATGGTTCCCCACCGGCTCCGGACGCAAGAGAGCAGGATGGAGAAAGCAGCTTCACGCCTTCACTCACGCTCTCTGCTCTGTTGGATCCCCGGCCGTTCGCTTACCCCGCCCACTCCCAATCTATTGCTGCCTCCGATGGCTAGAGGAAAAAAAAACTTCAAATTCTTGCCGCGGGGCTTCAGAGGGCCGCCCTATAGCCAGTGGTGCAGCCGAACCCTTTGTTAAATTGCTGGTTTGCCCCGCCCCTCCGCACCACTCCGCAAATAGTGGTGGGCGAGGGGCGGGGGAGCCAGCAATTTAACAAAGGGTTCAGTGTTTTTTTTGTAATTTTATTGGCCCACGGAGCTTCAGCATAGGCTAATTAGCCCTTGCTTAGATCGGCTCCCGACCCCCAGCTGATTTGTCTCAGCTGTTTTGCTCAGGGCTCTTCTTCCTTGCAAAGAGTGCTGATTTCTTTCCCCCTACCTATGCTGAGAAACGAAAGTGAAACTGCTTTGCTGTTGCTGCAAGGTTGGAAAATTAGGCAGGCAGAATTCTTTTCTTTTTCCTCACCAAAAAAGGTAGGTGCAAACAACGGAAAATTTAGGGAAAAAGAGGAGACTTCAGGATTTTAAAACACAAAAGAAAAAAAGCTCTATTTAACTAGGGAATTGTAATAATTGAGATATTATTAATTGTATATTTCTGAAAGCAGAAATGGTTAAGTTGTGGTTTGGAGGAATATATGGGGGAAATTATTTGGTTTATTATTATTGGTAAATATAATTAATTGATTTGTAAGAAATTGGATTACATGGAAATAATTGGAATATTCATGTTCATATTGATTAATATACAAAAAAGGTAGTTATATAACTAATTGATTTATATTAAAATGTTGAATTTATATTAAACAACCAATATTACATAATTAACCAATGTGAGGATGGATATAAAAATAGATGACAATGGGAAGGGGTATAATATAGAATAGAAGGGAAAAATTGAATTTGATTAAGATTAGAGATGAGGATGAAGGGTAATATTGGTTTTTTACAAAAATAGATGAATAAATATGGCAAAAAAGAAATATAGAAATTGTAAATTTAATTGAAATGACTAAATACTGTTTAAATTTGTGAACCGGCCAAATACTCTGTTCAAAGAAAATACATTGTATGTGTGTTTCTAATTATTGCTATTTATTCATATTTGTTCTCTTTTATTCTTTAAAGTTTAACAATTCATTCTTTATCTTAATATCTTTATATTTGTTTGGGGTTGGCTTTCTCCCTTTCATCTTTTTTATTGTACAGCAATCTTTCTCCTCAAACCTACCACCTCTCTCTTTTCTTTCCTTCTTACTTTCTCTTCCTCCCCCTCTTCTCCTCCTCCTCCCTACTTCCTCTTCCTTTCTCCTTCTCCTCCTCTCTTCCTCCCTCTCTTACCCTCCCTCCTACTATAATTTCCCTTCCCTTCCTTCATCCCTCTCTATTGCTGTATCCTTTTATGCATATGGACTACTCAGAGGGCTGAAAAAGTTTTTTCTGACTGGTCCTCGCACTTTTGACCAGTCCTCGAACTTACGACTGTCCTTACATTTTACATTTTTGCCCTATCTTGTCACCATGGTGAAGAGAAGCAGTTGTGAAATGAGTGACATGGTTGTTAAGAAAGCTGCACGGGCATAAATGTGAGGATGGTCATAAGTGTGAGGACCAGTCAAAAGTGCGAGGCCCAGTCAGAAATGACTTTTTTCAGCCCTCTGAGTAGTCCCTATGCACATAGCCACATCCACCTGGTCACATGATGAGCTACCCACGCCTACACAGTCACGTGACCAGCTAGCCACGCCTACCCAGTCACATGATTGCCAAGCCACACCCCCAAATAAGCCACGCCCACATAACCTGTTGTTAAAAAAATTGAATCCCACCACTGGTGAAAGGGCCTCATAAGTGGAATAGCCTAGGGCCTCTTTTCATCTAAATCTGGCCCTGCCAAATCCCCACAACTTTAACCTTAGACTACTGTCTACTGTTGACCTCACCCCATTCCTAAGAGGTCTGTAAGGGGCGTGCGTAAGCGCACCAACGTGCCTACCATCCCTGTCCTAATGTCCCCATTTATTCGTACCCATTTCATGTTTTCATAATCATGTTTATACTTATATTTGTAATCTTATACTGTATATGCTTGACAAAATAGATAGATAGAAGATAGATAGATAGATAGATAGATAGATAGATAGATAGATAGATAAGAGGGGCTTGAGTCCAAGCCAAGAAAATATCTTGAGGCTTCTCAGACAAGATCCTCCCTAGCTGACACCGAAATAAAGTGAGGGAGATGGAAGCACAGATCCAGGCATGGAAGATTCTGTTACTAGAGCTGATCCAATAAAAGTAATCCTGACTTATATGGCATTAGTTTTTTATTCTGGTCTATCCTGTTAGGCCAACACATTGTCATAGATTTCATTAAGGATTCTTTTGTAGCAGTAAGTAATCTGAACATTGACAGGTATGCTTCCAAAGCTGGATTCAGATACTATCATTGCTACTATAGAACGGAAGCTGCCTCGTAAGGAAGATGGGCATTTCTAAAAAAAAAAAAAAAAAAAAAAAAACCCAAAACCTCCCTCCACAGCCACTAACTGTTTCTCTAAAACATGCTCTTTTTGAAGTTTTTAAATTAAATGCCAATTGCCACCTAATAACAGCAACTGAGAGCCAGTAGAATTACAGAATTTAATTAATTAAGCTGAAGGCAACTTATTTAAAAACCTCCCCACAATGAGTTCTGCAGAGAAGTTCAGCCAAGCAGTAAATGTAACCAGAATTCCAGCACCAAAGCCTTCTGTCTACCAATTCTTGACTCTGTCCAAGTAGTTATTAAATGAGATAATAACCACTGAAGTGAAGTAGCAATAGCCCTACATTTACCAGCAAAGCTATTGAACATAATCATTTGCACACCAAAGTGGATTTACATTTTTTTTATAATGAAATTCAAATTGCATCCATTTAAAAACCTTTCCATTGGCATGCCGAAGTGAATACATGAAATGGCAATAGAAAGGTCTGAGCAGGGTGTCAGTTTCAAATGAGTTACCAGTCGATGCATTTAATTAGTGCAGATTTAGAAAGAAAGAGTGAGCAAATAGGACATACAGTATAGGGTGCTTCAGAGATCTCCAGAAGTATTTCAGCATTAGCCAGGGCCAATGATTATATTCCTACAAATGAATTCAATTGCTGACACTACACTGACCTACCTATGTCATTATTTTGACTGTGATATGGAAGATTTTTTTCCTCCCATTCCTTTTAGATTTTCAAGCCCAGTTTATATCTCCAGGATTTTTTTGTCATCTGGCATCCAACCACTGATCAGAAGCAACTCTAATTCCCCCCCTTTTTTAGATCAACTGATGTTGGTGTTTATCGAAATAGGTGGACACTTATTCAGTCCACCAAATGAAACACTTCCAATACTTTCCGTCTTCAAGGTTTGAGACAAATCTATCAATGACCAGAGGAATTTTTTGATCTAGAAATTCTATTTTATCAATGCCCTCCTCTAGCTGACTTCTCAAATAAAATGCTATATGTCACAAAGACTGATTTTTTTTTATTTATTTACCATATATTAATTCTCACCAATAGCCAACATTTTTCCATTGTTTCTGACAAAAGCAAGGAACTTTAAAGAGAATAGAGAAAATGATGTGGTTACTATAAACATTTCTACTTTCTATCTTCCCTGCCTAAATGGTAGGTCCAATCCAATTATTGGTCCCGTTGTTTTCTAATTTACTATGGATCTTACATACTGCATATTTAAGAAAAGGACAAGCCACAGGAAAATGACAAGAGTCTAATTTTCTTTACATTACTTCCATAACTTCATAAATATTTTTGTAAAAAAGCTCTGAATGAAACTTTATGTGACAGAATGAGAATTAGAAGTTGCCAGTAACATATTTAAAATAAATAAATAAATAAAAGGGGACTGTGACTATGGCTGTTAATTGTACTTGCGCAATCCGTTTGAAGTCATGCTTTGCCTTGACAAAAATCAGTGTGAAGCATCCAAATTTGCACCCTTTCCCCATGGAAAGTTCAAAAGTGTTTCATTTTGTGTCATTTTGATACATTGTCTAGTAGTTTCAGTAGCCAGAAGGGGCTGGAACCTTTGAAGAGCTTCTATGATCTCTGTTGCAAAAATGTTCTAGTTCCTACAACTTCTGGTACTGATCAATGATATTCCTGCAATGAAAAATTACTTTTTAAGATGAAGTATGTCACCTCTGTGATCCAAGGTACCTTAACAAGGTGAAACAAAGTGTTGTTATACAAGGTTAGTTTTTACATTACCTAAAGTCATAGGTAAATTTTGTCTATGTGGTTGCTAGGAGTTGAAAACAACTTGATGACACATAATTGATCAATCAATCGATTGATCAATCAATCAATCAATCAATATTGGAAAACATTGTCTTACTTATCTAGTCTGTCTATCTGTCTATCTATCTATTGTCTATTATCTATCTATCTTCATCCATCCATCCATCCATCCACTTATTCTTCCACACAGATGTATTCTGCTAACTGGAAGTACTCAAAAATAACTAAATGAGCAAATACTTTAAGTCAGCGGTTCTCAACCTGGGGGTCGCGACCCCTTTGGGGGTCGAACGGCCATTTCACAGGGATCGCCAAAGCCCTCTCTCGCCCCCCCCACGCCTTCACTCACCCTCACCCTCTGCCTCTGTTGGATCGCCCGGTCACCGTTCGCTTACCCCGCCCACTCCCAATCTATTGCTGCCTCCGGAGTCCCAGCTGGTGGCTAGAGGGAAAAAAAAACTTTAAATTCTTGTCGCGGGGCTTCAAAGAGCTAGCTGCAAAGAGGTAAATTCCTGGAGCAAATTTTTTTCCCCCTACCTATGCTGAAAAGCGAAATTGAAAGTAAAGAAGGGTCTTTTCTGCAACGTGACAAAATGAGGCAGAGAGATTTCTTTTTCTTTTTCCTCACCAAAAAAGGTAGGTGCAAAACTGCAAACAATAGGAAATTTAGGGCAAGATTTTAGGGCAAGATTTTAAAACACAAAAGAAAAAAAGCTCTATTTAGGGAATTGTAATAATTGAGGTACTATTAATTGTATATTGTGTTGAAAGCAGAAATGGTTGTGGTTTGGAGGAATATATGGGGGAAATTATTTGGTTTATTAGTATTGGTAAATATAATTAATTGATTTGTAAGAAATTGGATTGCATGGAAATAATTGGAATATTCATGTTCATATTGATTAATATACAAAAAAGATAGTTATATAACTAATTGATTTATATTAAAATGTTGAATTTGTATTAAACAACTGTATTACATAATTAACCAATGTGAGGATGGATATAAAAATAGATGACAATGGGAAGGGGAATAATATAGAATAGAAGGGAAAAATTGAATTTGATTAAGATTAGAGATGAGGATGAAGGGTAATATTGGTTTTTTTAAAAAAAAATAGATGAGGAATAAATATGGTAAAAAGGAAATATAGAAATTGTAAATTTAATTGAAATGACTAAATACTGTGTTGGAAGAAATATCCTTCTGGGTTCTGCTCCAAGTGGGGAAAAAGACACTGGAAACATGGAGACTGCTTGGAAAGATGGTTTAATGGTGGACAGGATCCACCATTGATGGGCCTTGATGGGGCCCATTGTGTTAGTTTCTGTTGCTATTGTGTTGCAAATGTCCTTTGACAAAGGATTGACTTTCTGCCTCTGGCCCATTAACAAGAGGTGGGGGGCAGGAAGGTGGGAGCTGCTTTGTCTGTAAAATATGCTTCTCCATTTCTCATCCAGGGAAATATAATATTCTGCCTTTTTAATATTTCCCAAAATATTTCATTCTTCTAGGAAAGGGGTGGGTGCTAACCTGCTACAACTGTTTAAATTTGTGAACCGGCCAAATACTCTGTTCAAAGAAAATATGTTGTATGTTTGTATGTGTGTTTCTAATTATTGCTAATTATTGCTATTTGTTCTCTTTTATTCTTTAAAGTTTAACAACTCATTCTTTATCTTAATATCTTAATATTTGTTTGGGGTTGGCTTTCTTCCCTTTCATCTTTTTTATTGTACAGCAATCTTTCTCCTCAAACCTACCACCTCTGTCTTTTCTTTCTTTCTTACTTTCTCTTCCCCCCCTCTTCTTCTTCTCCCTACTTCCTCTTTCTTTCTCCTTCTCCTCCTCTCTTCCTCCCTCTCTTACCGTCACTCCTCCTCTAATTTCCCTTCCCTTCCTTCATCCCTCTCTATTGCTGTATCCTTTTATGCATATGGACTACTCAGAGGGCTGAAAAAGTTATTTTTGACTGGTCCTCGCACTTTTGACCAGTCCTCGAATTTATGACTGTCCTCACATTTTACGTTTTTTGCCCTATCTTATACCATGTTGAAGAGAAGCAGTTGTGAAATGAGTGACATGGTTGTTAAGAATGCTGCACAGGCATAAATGTGAGGATGGTCATAAGTATGAGGACCAGTCAAAAGTGTGAGGACCTGTCAGAAATGACTTTTTTCAGCCCTCTGAGTAGTCCCTATACACATAGCCATGGCCATCCGGTCACATGACCAGCTAGCCACACCCACCCAGTCACATGACCTCCAAGCCACGCCCAAAAAATAACCCACGCCCACATAACCGGTAGTAAAAAAAATTTAGAACCCACCCCTGGTTGGGGGTCACCACAACATGAGGAACTGAATCAAAGGGTCGCGGCATTAGGAAGGTTGAGAACCACTGCTTTAACTAATAGAATAATAGAGTTGGAAGGGACTTTAGAAGTCTTCTAGTCCAAACCCCTGCTTGAGCAGGAGACCCTGTACCATTTCAGATATAAATATATATTATAGATATATAAATGTATAAATATGAATATATATTTAAATATAAGTGTGTGTGTGTGTGTGTGTGTGTGTGTGTGTGTGTGTGTGTATATATATATATATATATATATATATATATATATATATATATATATATATATATAATTATATATAATATAGTTTATTTAGTTCTACCTTATACAATACACAATCTTTGGTAATAGTTGATATGTACCAATAGTATGTATCTTGTGGTTCAAACTCTTCTCTCAATGTCTTGAAGTTTTGGCTTGCTTTTTTTAAAAAAAAAATCCCTCAGTTTAACACAATGGATTGTTACAAACTAGCACAAGCCAAAAGATTAATGCTTAATAAGAACTTCAGTGAATGAGAAACTAATGAGAGCAGCTGAACTGTCCAAATATTACTGTACATGCATGAAAAAAAATTATGCTCAAATTAAAAACAACAATGAATGATGGGTTTTGAAATACTTTTTTTTAAAAAAAAAATTCTAATTCACCGTTTAAAATCTTGCTCTGTTAATTAGTAGCATCACAAAAATGCAAATTGTGGTATTGGATTCCAGCCAAGTTTGAAAATGTACCCTAATCTCTTGCCAAATTAAATAGCCAAGATAAAGTTTCTTAGTGGATGGAGAGGAAAAGGGAATCCAACCATTAATCAGCACAACTGCAGGAAAACACTCAGAGGTACTTTTCCAATTTGCATGGCATTTATAATGTATGGACAGAATTATGCAGACAACAATGGAAACTCACAAACTAATCCCACAGTTCATTTGGGAGCGATATCATAGCTCACTGAAAATGGTAATGGGCCAAAGCACAGAGTTCAAATTTTCCAAAAGCCCAATTCAGGCACTGGGATGTAAAACCATGTGCTGGACAACTTCAAGTATTCCCTGGTCATAAACTAATCAGTTTTTCCAATGTATTGGACTTTGCTTTTGCTTTTCTCTGTGACAAAACACTTATTTTTTTCTATTTTATGCTTTGGGACATTTTTAGAATATTTTTTTTAATTAAGCACAGCAAAAGAAAAAAAAGAGGGGAAAAAAGGAAAGAACAAAAAAGGCAAAAGTCCCAAACAATAGCAGCAACAATAATAACAGCAGCCACTCAACTGAAGAACCAATTTGGTGCAATGGTTAAGGCACCAGGCTAGAAGTCAGGAGACTGTGAGTTCTAGTATCACCTTAGGCACAAAGCCAGATGGGTGACCTTGGGCCAGTCACTTTCTCTCTAGGAAAGCAAAAAGAAACCACTTCCCAAAAAACTTTATGAAAAAAAACCTGCGGTTTACAGAGTCAGCATATTGCCCCCAACAATCTGGCTCCTCATTTTACCCACCTTGGAAGGATGGAAGGCTGAGTCAACCTTGAGCCTGGTGAGATATGAACTTCCAAATTGCAGTCAGCCAGCAGTCAGCAGAAGTAGCCTGCAGTACTGCATTCTAACCACTGTGCCACCGCGGTTGTTAGACTTCTGATTTGAAATTTCTTCATGATGTCTTCCATAGAGATTTAACTGGAGTGGAAATAATGGACTGCTGCTCAATGAAACAGCAGAATTGTCTCACATCCCATTTATCCATCCCACAAAATAACCTGCACCCCACTTATATGAATTTTAGTAATTATTTTTCTTCCTTTGAAAACAGTCAAAGTTAATTTCTTTCCCCTAAACTGAAGGAAAAAGAGAATGGATATGTTTCATGAGGTGATTGGAGTAATGTTTTGTGACATTAATAGTTGATACTGCAGATAGATGACTAAGTGGTTACACCAAAGTAGAATGTGCAGATTTTTCTCAGATAAATTATTTGTGGGCTTGGGATGTGAAATGCCTGTATGCTGATGACTCTGTCAACACTAGGCAGAATTAAAATTCTGGAAGTCATAGAGACAGAAAGAGATCAGAATGGATCTCAAGTAGAACCTTTATAAGATGGGACTGGAATTTGTCCATTTTGTTTTCTATCCTCCCCAGCTATAACTCCAGATGGGATGAAAATTCCCTGAAGCCGTAGATCTGTGACTTGGTCTTCTCCAAGATTCAGAATTGCTGTTGAAAGGGAGCCTTAGTTCAAGTTTGGCTGGTGTTTTAATTGCAGTCTTCTTGTAATGGGAGATCCTGGCAGCAGTCATGCCTAAGGGGAGATCTTTGTTTGAAAATTACTCAGAAACTACAATTGATCTAAAACGTGGTTTCCCTCTTGGCAAGTGAGACCTGCTGCAAAATACAGTATCAATTTGGAAGGTGTTGCATTAGCTCCCAATGGTTTTCCAAGGAATATTTACTGCTAGTTTTATAAAGTCAGTTATGTTTGGCTTGGCTCCCAGGATGGTCCAGCTCTATCAAATAAAATGTCCAGGCAGATCATCTCAACAAGGGATGTTGCATGTTCTACTGCCTTTCTCATGAAAAGGCAATAGGTAATATTTTTCCATCATTCATTCTGCCATCTTTCTGGAACAGCTAGCCCCCAGAATTTTGGGTGGCACACTCTCTACTAATGTTCAGATGGCAGTTTGGATAGAACACTTTTAATCTATATTGTAGGAGAGGAGATGGGAAAGCCTGGGGACAAAATCAAAAGTGGGATCAACCTATGGTCACTATGGAGCCACCAACAGACCAAATCCAACCAATCTTGAATTTCGTTGACTCTCATTAGTGCCAAAATAGTGCTAACAGTTAAATTGAGTAGGTTCCTGTGCATAGGCATGAGTAATAATAAATCAGTCTTGTAGTCCTGGTCTTTCAGGCCTGTTAATAATAGCCATTTACTTGGTTTGCCAATGCCGGCTAAAGTGGTTTTCTCATCGACTTTCATCATTTTACATTTTTGTTTGACAGCTATTTTGATTCTGATGACATTGTAAGCTCTTCCTGGAGTATGGTGATAAACCAGAACAATTAAGTCAATAATTTTGTGACTTAAAGTTATTTGCCTCTTTCTAGAATGACATCATTATGTAAATGACATTTATCGTCATAAGTGAGAAAATTTGTGATTTGATGGACATTCGGGAATAAAAGGCAACTCTCATCCCAAATTGTCCATTAAATTAAAGTTTCATTGAACTGGCTGATTATATGTTGACCTGCCTTATTGAACCTTATTAATTAATAATTTTGAATTAATGCATGCCCGGTTTTTAGTTCATAAGACTCAATTTGCTTATTCACTCATCTAATTTTGTGAGCATGCAATATGATAAATAATGGAATGCATTGAATCTTGTAAGTAAATAGAAATGATAAAGAACGCAACCACATCCAAGCCTACCACTTGCTTTTGCAAATAGCAGCTATGATGAGAAAGAAAAGGTGGCAAAGGGCTAAATTCTCATCCTATTTCATCCCTAATCACTCTCTCAATCTGAGCCTCTTTCTCATGCTTGATAATAATATTTTTTTTAAAAAAGCATCCATATAAACTTGTTATATCGAGTTCGATCTCCCCATTGTGGTTAAAATGAAAGCAGAGTAATTGTGTTTTTGTATTGAGCCAACATGAGTAATGAGTAATAAGAACTTGATAATTTATGAATCATCAATTAGGAATAAAGTCTTTCTGCTTTATTCACAGCAAAGCAATGTGCAAGCAATACACTCCAATTTTCTGAGCCTATCTAAAAGTTGTTATTCAATAGTAATTTTTAATACGACAATATTGTAAATAAAACTTATATTTCAATATAAAAATATGGGACACGGTGGCTCAGTGGCTAAGATGCTGAGCTGGTCAATCAAAAGGTCAGCAGTTCAGTGGTTCGAATCCCTGGTGCCGCATAACAGGGTGAGCTCCCATTACTTGTCCCAGCTTCTGCCAACCTCGCAGTTTGAAAGCAAGTAAAAAAAAAAAAATGCAAGTAGAAAAATTGGGACCACCTTTGGTGGGAAGGTAACAGCGTTCCGTGTGCCTTTGGCATTTAGTTATGCCGGCCACATGACTACAGAGACGTCTTCAGACAGTGCTGGCTCTTCAGCTTTGAAACGGAGATGAACATTGCCCCCTAGAGTCAGGAACGACTAGCACATATGTGCATGGGGAACCTTTACCTTTACCTTTATGGAAAATTAAATACGAGGAAGAAGGATAATTGTAGTAAGTATCTTTGATTGACTTTAATTAGATTACATGGCAATTTAATGAAATCACATCTAGTTTTTGTCCTGGCCCCACCTGCAATATGGTACAATATACAAAAAAGTCACACGTATAAAAAAGCGCAAGACTTTGATTTTGGTCATGACTACTATCTTTTTTCTCTAACCACTCCACTCTCCTCCTTAACTCAGCTGAGGTAATGGTGAAGAACCTTTGCCCTGTCTTAAAAGCATTTCTTGGAGACCCTAATTCAGATTGTTTTTTGGAAAACAATACCATGGTCAATAATTCAGTATAGTTTGATTGAGGAACTATTAGAAATATGATACTCATCTTGAACTATGTATTTTTTATGCTTTTTACATTTTCTAATTATATTTTAAAAGATGAAATAGCATATTTTTCCCCAAAAAATCCTTCTCGGACTCACAATAACATCACCCTCATTATCAATTGCAATGGAATTACTGTAGCCATTCAAAATAATTCCTTAGGCTATGCAGATACAATACTAATTAAATGGTGTCAAGGTTCACATGACTAGAAATAAGATGATCATAATTCCAATAATCCCATGGTTGCGCTGTGGTTAGAATGCAGTATTGCAGGGAAACTCTGCCCACTGCCTAGAGTTTGATCCTGATCGTCTCAAGGTTGACTCATTCTTCCATCCTTCTGAAGTCGGTAAAACGAGGACACAGATTGTTGGGGGCAATATTCTGACCTTGTAAACCACTCAGAAATTGCTGTAAAGCATTATGACATGGTATATAATAATGTATAAGTGCTACTGCTATTGCTAATTCACCTACCCATAGGCATATATTTGCAGTACTATGTTTCACTATAAAAGCATGAAAAAACCTCCAGGTTTTAACAATGATTGGTTTGACAATTCTGAACAATTTCTGTGTGTCTTTTTCAAGATTTAACCATCCTTCCCTCCCCCCCCCCACTTTAAAGTAGCACTTTGTACATAGCACTGCAACTGCAATGCCTGAATAAGGGGTAAACCTAAAATGCTATTTTCAAATCAGCTCACCAGCAAACAATTATTTACCAGGATAAAGAAAAATCCACTGAAAAAATTTTAATCTGCTTTGAAAAAGAGTTAACAATCATTCTCAAGGCATCCTGCAAACTCTAAAAGCTTTGAAAGAAAGCTTTGTGCTTCCCATTGTTGTGAATGCAGAACCTCTGGTTGGAAGGCATTGTGTTTAGCTATATTCTGAACGAAGGACAACAAACAGCCTTGCAGGAAAGCAAGCTTAGTAGTGATTCTAAAATCACTCCAAGCAATCCCTTGAAAGAGAGAAAAGTGTGTATAATTTTTAACTAATTCATACGGCATTTTCAGGAAAGGCTTTAATATCTCGGGTTCTTGGTTTGTACAGCATACTAAGTTATGATACGTTTAATTATATTTTGACTAAAAGAAAATTGGCTTGATTCACACAAAGTAAACACAAACATTATGAATTTGGCACAACGTGTGGACCCATTCATTCCCACCAGTTTAACAGAATAATAGAATAACAGAGTTGGAAGGGACCTTGGACGTCCAACCCTTTGCTCTGGCAGGAAACCTTATACCAGAGTTCCCCAACCTTTCTGGGTTGGCAGCCAAGAGTGGGGGTGGGGAGGAACAGGCTCCTTTAGGCACGCATACGCATGAGCAAACAGGGCTGCAAGCACGCGATGTTCGCGGTGACAGTAGTGCCCGCATGGGACTCACGGTGATGGTAGGGGATCACGCAATGCTAGTGCAAGTGGGGTGTGTTTGCACACACACATGTGAGCACACTGGCCAACCATTCATGTGGCCTGGTGGCCAAGAGTCCATGGCCCGGTAATGGGCCATTGCCCACAGGTTGGGACCCTTGCCTTATACCATTTCAGACAAATTTTGTCCAATCTCTTCTTAAAAATTTCCAGTGTTGGAGAAAAGTTCTAGTATTGGAGTTTAATGCCATAGACATCTATTTCTTCCCTTTCTTTGGGATATACTATCTCAATCCTATAGTATTAAGCCTTATCCAAACCCCTTACAAGTTTCTACAATTTGTACACTATGTCCTCTATGAATGGGTCCAGCCAATGATAGAATTATTTGCACGACTACCGTGTTTCCCCAAAAATAAGACCCTGTCTTATATTTTTTTGAACCCTGAAATAAGCGCTTGGCCTTATTGTCATGCGCTCAAAAGCCCGATTGGGCTTATTATCAGGGGATGTCTTATTTTGGGAGAAACAGGGTATGAGTCGGTATGGGGTAAAAGTTAAAGGTAAAAGTTTCCCTTGTCCAGTTCTATCCAACTTGAGGGGGTGGTGCTCATCTCTATTTCTTAGCTGAGAGAGTCAAGGTTGTCCAGAGACATTTCCATGGTCATGTGGCCAGCATGACTATACACCAGGGTGCACAGAATGCTTTAACTTCCCAATGAAGTGGTAGCTATTAATCTACTCGCATTTGCATGCTTTCAAATTGCTAGGTGGGCAGGGTCTGAGGTAAGTAATAGGAGCTCACCTCATTGTATGGCCCTCAGGTCTTGAACCCAGGCTGTCAGCTTTCCCACTGATAAGCTCAGCATCTTTAACTCCTGTGCCATCGTGCTCCTTACCCATACCCAGCATGGGGTATGACTCACAAACGAGAGCAAATCTAAAATTTGTAGTCTAGTTGTTGTTTTTTTATTTCCATACAAGACTTTTTCTACTGAAACCCCAAAGTGTAGAAACTCTCTTTTTACAGTGGAGGAGTTCAGTCGTTTTTGATTCCACATCTAACAGTCTAACTTCTTCTTAAATACATGCAGGAAATTTCATAATATCTTCTGACTGCTAGTTGATGTTTATGGATGCGCTCTGCTAGTCTTCTGCCTATGTCTTACATAGTAGCTGTCACAGCCCTTACATTCTATGTTCTAGATGAGTCCTGGTTTTTTTTCCCTTGGGCTACTGGCTCTTTAGGTTTACTTAGGATGCTTTGGAAGGCTGTAGTTTGATTTGTGTGCTATGACAGTACCCGTGGTTGTAATAAACTTCTGGCTGTTTCTGACCCAGCTAAATCTAAAAATGCTAGGGAATTCCTGGAAGCTTGGCATTCAGACAAACAGCCTTCAATAGTACCATTAGGCTCCCAAAGCCAAGAAAGACATGTTTCAATTCTTCTAAGCAGATGTTTTTCCTCACCTCCATACATTAATCTTGTCAAACTAAAGCAGACTACTTGCACCATAAAACATACTCTGGGAACTATTAAGGAAAAGTCATCTTCGTCCTCTTTCTCTCACACAAACTATTTAAGCGGCATTGTCTCTTGCTCCTCTGGAATGCATTCCTTCTCTCCTGGGAATCTGGACAACATTCCATCACAGATACCTAGAGATAAACCATATTTACATACTATTGGAAAGAAGCAATGAAAAAGCTAAGAGAGAATCAAAAAGACCAGAGCACATCCTCTCCAACAACCAACATCAAGACAAGCAGGTATTGACACCAGACAAACAATCAAGCAGAAAACAGTACCCTAATCATGGAACTACCACCAATATTTGCAGAGCAAACTACTGTATAGAAACAGGGAGCAAACCCTACACTCACCAGCACTGATGTTGTTATCTAGTTGAGTAATGAAACATCTATCATCAATCAACCAAGCTCAGAGAGCAGGGACTCCATAGCTCAGTCCTGAGCTACATGTATTCTCTTCTATTAGAATTAAATATATAATTTCATTATAAAAGAGGATCCTTATTCTATTTCCCACTCCTCAGCTCATATTAATAAAGTGAGCAGGAAAAGTCCTTCCGTTAAAAAAAATGTAGTTTGTGTTCAGTTAACAGCCCTCCCTAATCCTCTCAAGATTTTTAAAATTCAGTTTGAACATTAAGTTTTATCTCAGGCCTTCGGCCAAATGGATAGATAACTCTTCTTTTGGGTTCCAAGCAACTCACATTTTATTACCTTTCATGCAGTGAAGGCTTTGCTTTCATGAGGAGGAAAAGCTGCACTAATTTCCGTGATCATGATTCTTGCCCAGATTTGAAATTAAGACTTAGAATCATAATAGATGTCCTGCCATCAATCATAATAGATGTCTTGCCATCAGAACCAGCTACTGGGGTGAAAATATAAATTATGTAAATTACAACTGGTCTTGTAATGAAAATCAGAGACTATAATTCTCCCTCCATTTCTCCATGAAGAGTACTACACTTAATTGCTACTAGAAAACAAGAAAACAAAAGTTGAAAACAGCTTTTTCAACAGTTGAAAACAAACGGTTGACATGTTCCTTAAGTCTTTGGACATAGTAGTTCTATTATGACAAACAGAATTCACATTGCATGGGGAATCAAGGCACAGAAGCATCTCCCAAGGGGAACAAAGTTTTGGTGATCAAAAGAGGATGCATTATTTATTTATTTAGTTCAATTTATATGCCACCTTTCTCCGAAGACTCTTCTTCATTATGGAGAAGAAACAATCATGCATGGGATTGGTGATGATGATACATACTGGTAGGTCAATGTAGAAAACTAGGAGCAACACCATGTACAGAAAATTTTCAGTTTTGGAAATTCTCTCTCCCTCTGTGTCTGTATCTGTGTCTGTATGTGTGTAGGAGGTTGGCACGCACCCCTTTCCTAGGAGAATGAAATATTTTGGGAAATATTAAAAGGCAGAATATTATGTTTCCTTGTATGAGAAATGGAGCAGCATATTTTTAAAGACAAAGCAGCTCCCACCTTCCTGCCCCCACCCTTTTGTTAATGGGCTAGAGGCAGAAACTCAATCTTTGTCAATGAATCTCATTTACAAGACAATGGGACCCATCTAAACAGAAACTCACCGCATGGCACCTGGGAAGATTACATCAGCCAGCAAGGCTAACTAAGACCCCGCCACCCCCTGGAAGTCTGACAACCAATCAGGATACTCTTTCGGGGGCCCAGGAAATGCAAAGCCAGAGAGATCATAAAAACCCAAGGCTTTACTGTATCTGCCCCCTTTTCTGTTCAGGAAAATCCTGTCCTCCATTAAACCATCTTTCCAATCAGTCTCCATGTTTCCAGTGTCTTTTTCCCCACTTGGAGCTGAACCCAGAAGGATATTTCTTCCTACATGTGTATGTGTCACTGTCTCTGTCTCTCTGTCTCTCTCTGTCTGTCTCTGTCTGTCTCTCTCTCCTCCTCCTCCCTCTCTCTCTGCCTCTCTGTCTCTCTCTCTCTCTCATTCTCATCCTAGATTTTATAAAGCTGCTTCATTGGATAACTTCACTATAATTTCCTGCAACTGTGTCACCAAAACTTTAGCTATTGCATGCCAAGAACTGAATTTGATCTCTACCTATGCAAAACATGAGCTGTGCTACCAAGCTGTGTTTTCTCAAATTTTGAGCTACAACTTTAATTGTTTGAGGTTCAGTCCAGCAAGAGAAACAGATGATAAGTAGCAGCAAAGGAAGAGATGAACAATAGCACCAAAACAAGGAGATTTAACCATGTGCAAACCATCAAACAATATCCTTCATTTCACAGGCTAGCAAAATAATTCTTAGGATTATCCAGCGCGGATTAAAGTCCTACATGGAAAAGGAGATGCCAAATATTCAAGCTGGTTTTAGAAAAGGCCGAGGAACATGAGACATAACCGGTGATGCATGCTGTATAATTGAGAAAGCCAAACAGAATAAAAAAGTCAGTACAGGCTTTATTGATTATAGAAAAGCCTTCAGTTGTGTCAATGATGTCAAGCAATGGAATGGACTTAGAAAAATGGAAGTCCAACAATTCATTATTCTCATTAGGAACTTATATACAGGTCACGAAGCCTCAATATGGATAAAACAGGATGGAACAGACTGACTCCAAGTTGCCAAAAGAGTAAGATGAGGTTCTAGAATTATTTGTTTGTTTGTTTGTTTTATATGCTAAATATATATTAAGGGAAACTATATTACAAGGTAAATATAAATTTAAAATTGGGGTAGGAAACATCAATTACCAGAACTATGCTGATAAGACTATTGAAAACGATAGCCCAAAAATGCAAAGGATCTATAGTAACAAAAGTCAAGGAGGACAGTAAAAAGGTGGGACTAAAAATTAAATATAAGGAAGACCAAATGAATGAAAATAGGTTCATTTTCAACCAGCCTTTGAACTGACCATGAAGATATTGAAGTTTAGATAGCTTCAACCATAAACAGTAAAGAATCAAATAGTAAAGAAGGTCTTAGGAAAAAAAATATTCAGATGACACAATGTACAGTATCTATACTTACAAAGATCAGAATAGGGTCAGCAATGGTATTCCCTGGGCACTCTGTGGAAGCAAAAATTGAATAAGCAGGATAGGAACAATATTGGTATTGGAGAAGACTTCTGAGAAAACCATGGACAGTGAAGAAAACAAACCAATGGATCATCAAACAAATCACTTGAAACACAAATGATCAGACTCAAACTATCCTATTTTGATCACTTTATGTGAAGACTTAGCTCTCCGGAAAAATACTTTCTAATACTCAGAAAGGTGAAATGAAAGATAAGATGATGACCAACAAGGCAAGAGACCTGTTGCAGTGGTAATAGGTACAGTAGATATAAAAATTCTATATGCCCCTGTTAAAATGTCAGGTTTTTAAGATGTACAAAAATCAAACTAAGATTTATGTTATGGTCTGATGAACTTTTTGGCCATAATTCCAAAAAGTATCATTGGCACAAAAAGAACACTGTGCATCACTAAAAATACACCATACCCACAATGAAGCACTGTCAAATTATTTACTAAGACTGTATTACTATTATTCTTCTCATCCTTTCTATTATCTATTTCTTTTTCTACTTATGACTGTAACTTTGTTGCTTGAATCTTTATGATTTATATTGTTTTATTTAGTTTCCTAGTATGATTTATGTTGATTGCTTATTTAGTATCCTATCACTATCACTAAGTGTTGTATCTTATGATTCATGATGAATGTATTTATGATGATTATGATCATGATTTATTACTTATATTTTTTATGTACACTGAGAGCTTATGCACTGAAGACAAATTCCTTGTGTCTTCAATCACACTTGGCCAATAAAGAGTTCTATGATTATGCTTTTTGGCTGCTTTTCTTCATATGACAAGATATCTAAAGAAGAAGAAAAATAATTCTACAATGGGAATGAATGGAGTTTGGCTATAAGAGCTGAAGGCATGTGGGGGGAGGGGAGGGTTCAGAGAGCTAGTAGTCAAAAGAGGCAAATGTAGAGCTACAACTACAAAGATTGCCATATGCATCATAGAAAGAGATCAATCGATAAAGTAAGATTTCAACTGATGGTCATAGATTAATTTATAGGCTCTAGATTGGGATAGGTAATAAGAATAATAGTAGGATATAGACATAAACATAGAATTACCATTAATACCACTACCAATAAGTAAGGAGTAGGACTTTTATTCTGAATACTGAAACAACCTCCTAGTACAGGAGTGTAAAACTCAAGGCCCATGGGCTGGATCTGGCCCATGGGGTGCTTAAATCTGATCCATGGGGCCACCCTGGAAACAGCAAAGGACCGGCCCGCAGTGCCTCTGCCAGTGAAAACAATCTCTCAATCTCCGTTTTCAGCTGGGACAGCCTCCTGCAACCCTCTGCCAGCAAAAACGGAGCTGGGGAGGGCTGCGTGCAGCCCTCCTGAGCTCCATTTTCACTGGCAGAGGGTTGCAGGAGGCCGTCCCAGCCGAAAATGGAGATTGGGAGCCTATTTTTGCTGGCAGAACACTTAGGCCACCACAGGTGACCCTGACACAAGTGACGTCAAGCTGGCCATGCCCCCCCTCCCCCCATGTCAAACACAACCATGATGTTCTGACCTAGGCTTCCTTAGAAAGCATGAAGCAAAGTCTTAATCCCAGTAAAACCTCTTTTATTAACATGACTGTGAATTCCGTTCATTCACAGTCAACAAGGCTTTGGCAAACAGTCTTTCAGAGGAATGTTTATCAACCCCCACCTTATATCACTTGGAACGCTGCCAGAGAACCAATTTCCAAATGCAGAACAAGGCCAAACTTGGCACCAAGTCTATTAGAGTTACGAACAGAACTTTCCAATCTTGAAACGAGATGAACTAATTGCATCCTGCAAAAGCCCACATCCTGTTCGCTCCTTTTTTATGTCCTATGGGAGGGGCCTATCATCTCCAAGGTGTGGCCTTACTCCTGAGTCTACCTTGCTTTCTTAATTGTTCTTGTCTTTTGGCAGCTCTGCGCATGCGCGTACTGGGAATGGGCTCCAGGTGTTCCTCTGCCTCGCTGCTGTTTAAGTCCTTCTCTGCCTCCAATGCAGAGCCCTCGTCCAAGCTTTCCCCAGCCCCAGGACTGGCCCAACTTCCTCCCCAACCTCCTCACTGTCCGACTCTGCTGCTCCACTGGCCGCCGGCGAGCCACAACACCTGATGCAGCCCTGAATGAAATTGATTTTGACACCCCTGTCCTAGTGAGTCAAAAACAATTCTACATTCTGCCGTCTATGGTCTGTACCCAACTATGTAAAACCATAACCCAAATACATTTATCAGCACTTCTGAAAGCTCCCCTAAGCCTCTCCTTCCTTCAAAATTATTTCCAGGTGGATCAAAAAATGTACTGGGGTTGTTGTTGTTTGTACAACAAAAATGTCTTTAATTCTTTCTTCCGCATGCCACTTTCATGTCATATTTTTTATTTTTAAATTTTTACATGTTTTTAGAGATGATAAACTTGATGTCAGAGATTTTATTGCAATTCATTACATAAGCTATTCTGTGGGTGTTTTAATATATTTATTTGCTTGCTGAAGTGCAAATTAGGAATGTTCAAATATATAAATAAAAGCTGCCCTTTAACCGCAGAGCCTTGGGTTAGATATTGAAGTCCCTTGCTAATTTTTTTCCATCCCAAACAATTAAGCATAAACCTTCAACTTATACCCTGAAGGCCGTGTGTACACTGGTGAGAGCCAGTGCTAATTGCTTGTGGAATATAATGGTGAAATCTAAATCTAATTGTTTATTAGATTCACTGCAACAAGCAGTGGTATGATTAGCCACAGTCTCTAAGACTGAGATGTGACCATTAAACCTCTAGGATGCAGAATCTGTTCATAGCTTATCATAAAGTAGTACAACATCCTAATTATGAATACCGATATGTGTCTCTTGGAAGCGCTAAGAGGATGGGCACAAAAAGAAAAAAAATCAATAGGAAATGCTAGGGGGTTGAGAAATGTGTTCACCTTTCAATAAATAAGAAAGGTGAAATACTCATCATCAGTGATCAATTGACTCCCTAGAGCAGTGGTTCTCAACCTGTGGGTCGGGACCCCTTTGGGGGTCAAATGACCATTTCACAGGGGTCGCCTAAGACCATCGGAAAACACATATTTTCAATGGTTTTAGGAATAATTTTATGGTTGGGGGGTCAACACAACATGAGGAACTGTATTAAAGGGTCGCGGCATTAGGAAGGTTGAGACCCACTGCCCTAGAGATTGCATCAGATTGGCTTGGAATAAGCTGACTTTCTCCTTCATTCTCAAGAAAATAGCTTGTTGTATTTTGAAGTCAAGTCAAATTCCCTATTAAAATTGACGGAGACAAAATTTCTCCCTTGATTTCTATAGACAGAATTGAAGAAGAGGAAGCTCTGAAAACAATGTTTGGGATGCAATCTGCTTCTTATTTAAACAGCTTTCCTCCAACTGGTGCCCTCCATGTATACTACACTACAACACTCAGCTGTTGGGAGGTGAAGTCAGATATATTGGATGGATACCAAAAAGATTCCTGAAAAGTTAAATGTAAAGATTTTTCTGGTATTCTTCTATTCTTTCAAAGAAAACATTTTTTGAATGAGAGTTCTCCAAGAAGTTTTTAATGCCCTCATCACCATCCCTCAGATGATGGATTTTAATTATGAGATAGTTTCTTCATTCCTACCCATTCCACCTTGGGCAGGGGTCAGCAACCCACAGCTCTGGAGCCGCATGTGGCTCTTTCATCCCTCTGCTGCGTCTCCCTGTTGCTGGTCAGCTCTATAATTGAAAGGGGTTTTTGGTTAGACAGGTAGAGGAAAAAGGGTGCCACGCTAGGAAGAGACTCTTTGGTGGGGGAACCGGACTTCCTGTCAGCAGAGGAGAAAGTTCGCCACGCTAGGAGGAGACTATGATGGGGGAACCGGACTTCTGGTCTGCTCCAGAATTGAACGGGGGCTTCCAGTTAGGACCTTTGTGGCTCTTTATTTTATTTATTTTTATTTTATTCAATTTATATCCCGCCCTTCTCCAAGTGGACTCAGGACAGTGCACAGCCAGAACTAAAACACATATCAATACAAAATTTAAAATTATTAAAAGAATTAAATAACTGTGGCCCAAAAATTTAAAACATTGAAAACTAAAACCCATTTGACAATTTAAAAAGCTAAAAAACAAAAAAAAAAGGGGGGGGGGTTTCACGCCAGCCCTGCTTGATGGAAAAGAAAAGCTTTTAGGGCATGGCGAAAAACCCAGAGATCCGATATCCTTCGTATCTCTGGAGGCCAATTGTTCCAGAGGGCAGGAGCTGCCATAGAGAAGGCCCTCCCCCTGGGGGTCGCCAGCCGACATTGCCTGGCTGACGGCACCCTGAGGAGTCCCTCTCTGTGGGAGCGTACTGGTCGGTGGGAGGCTATCGGTGGCAGAAGGCGGTCCCGCAAATACCCAGGTCCCATGCCATGGAGCGCTTTAAAGGTGGTGACCAACACCTTGAAGCGCACCCGGAAGACCACTGCAGCTCACGCAGGAGAGGCGTCACATGGGGGCAGCCCCTTGCTCCCATAATCCCCCGCGCAGCCGCATTCTGCACCAGTTGGAGCCTCTGGGTGCTCCTCAAGGGGAGCCCGATGTAGAGAGCATTGCAGTAGTCCAGGAGGGAAGTGACGAGCGCCTGAGTGACTGTGCGTAGGGAGTCCCGATCCAGAAAGGGATGCAACTGGTGAATCAGGCGGACCTGATAAAAAGCCCCCCTGGCCACGGCCGTCATATGCTCTTCTAAAGACAGCCGTGCATCCAGGAGGACACCCAAGTTGTGAGCCCTATCCGTGGGGGCCAATAACTTGCCCCCAATAGCCAGCAATGGCACCAGCTGGCTATATCGGGACGCTGGAAGCCACAGCCACTCGGTCTTGGAAGGGTTGAGTCGAAGCCTGCTACTCCCCATCCAGGTCTGCATGGCTCCAGGCACCAGGACATCACTTCAAGAGCATCGTTGGGATGGCCTGGGGTGGAGATGTACAGCTGAGTATCATCAGCGTACTGATGGAACTCCACCCCAAAGCCACGGATGATCTCACCCAGCGGCTTCACATAAATGTTGAACAGAAGGGGTGAGAGGCCCGACCCCTGCGGCACCCCACAAACAAGGCACTTCGGGGTCGACCTCTGCCCCCCTGCCAACACCGACTGTGACCGGTCGGAGAGATAGGAGGAGAATTACTGCAAAACAGTGCCCCCCACTCCCAACCCCTCCAACCGGTGCAGCAGGATACCATGGGCGATGGTATCAAAAGCCGCTGAGAGATCTAACAGGACCAGGATAGAGGAGCAACCTCTATCTGTGCACATGTGCAGGCACTCCTACCGCAAAATCCTTTTTTTTTCTTTTTTAAGAAAAAGAGGCAAATTGTCTCCCTCCTCCCCCTCCCCCAGAAAAAAAAAGTCTTTTTTTCTTTCCATCCATGCTGACCAATAATGTAGGAACTGTTCTGCTTTACAGTCCAACGAAATTGTGTTCTCCGTTTATCCAAAAAATTGATGTTCTGTACAGGGCATAGATAATGCACAATAAACAGTGAGGAAATATTTAAATCAATACTTTTATATTTAGTACTCTGCCTTGCCATTCTGAAACGCACCATCTGCCCATTCTTTTATAGAATACTCAGCTCAGATTTGAGAAGAAAGCCAAGATTTGATCTCATTCATCGCCTTCTCTTTTGATTGTGTTTGAAGTAGATTTTGAGGATGCAGTTAAAATGTGGTTCATAATGGAGAAGAAATGATTAGGCTGACTAGGAAAATGACACTTTCAAATACTAGCCTGGAGAAGCGGAAACGTGTTGATGAAACTAGGAATAGGGTCATTTCTTTTGTCCATAATAAATGAACTCTTTGAAAATAATTCAGGAAAAGTGCTTCGGTCTTTGCCCAAAACATCAACACAGCAGTGTCTTTCTAGTCACTGAAAAAGCTTGACTTTCCCAGAGTTGCTGCTGTTTAAGGATTTGACTCATTAAACGTAGCTCTTCAAAGCAGTTACCTTTATTTATTTGTCTGTCTGTCTGTCTGTCTGTTTGTTTGAAACAAACAAAGTCTGAAAAAAAGGGAGACAGTTTTGAGAACTAGCTGGGAGTTAGTCTACTCTTGTGTTTCACCAAGGCTCAAAGCACTTTCAAATCTTTGAAAAATGCACAGAATTTTTATTTATTTATGAAATAAATATTTCAAAAGCTCACCAGTTGCAAGTACAATCTGCTTCTTTTAAATAATGGTACCACTAGATGCTGCAATTAGAGATCCATTGCAATAAGCTCAATGGTAGATCACTTACTTAGTCTGCTGAAGGTGCAAAGTTGTATTTGTTCAAGGGACTTGAACTTTTCTTTGGGTGGGGAAAACCTGGAAACTTTCAGATTTGGGTATTCCCATGTGACATCTCTAATAAAATGTAGCTTTGAGTTTTCTTTCATTGATGGTAACCTTGGAACCCTGACATTTCCACTGCTAAGCAATACAGTTGTTAAGTGAGCTTTGCCCCACTTTATGACCTTTCTTGTCACAGTTGTTAAGGGAATCATTGCACTTGTTAAGTTATTAACATGATTGTTCAGTGAATCTGGCTTCCCCATTGACTTTGCTTGTCAGCAGATCACAAAAAATGATCATGTGACCCCAGGATACTGCAACCATCATACATATATGCTATTGACAATCTCCTAATTTTGATCACATTACCATGGGGAATGCTGCAATTGTTGTAAGTGTGAAAAACAGTCACAAGTCACTTTTTTCAGTGCCGTTGAATGGTCTCTAAATGAAAGGTTGTAAGTCGAGGACTATCTGTATGTGATGATGCATATTTTAAAACACTTGGCTCACACATCAGGGAAAACTGAAGGAGAGGCATATACATGGGTATTTTAAATATGTGAAATAAAGAGATCTGAATGTGTCCATGTCTTGTCCTTGACAGTTTTGCTGGCATGCATAATTAATTTCTATTTCTTTATTTTCCATCCCAAGAACAAAATGGCTCACAATGTAAAAATACCAAAATAACAAGGGAAATACCATAAAACTGCATACATTGACCTTACAATCATGCAAAAATATTTGTGGCATCCATCCATTGCCATTGGTTTCTGCATCCTTCCATCAACTTAAGCAAAATGCTAAAATGTTACATTCTTTACTCTTTTTTTTATTGAAAAAGTTTTTCAAATACAAATTTTTCCCCTTTTCCCCCCCCTCCTCCCTAACCCCCCCCCTCACCCTCCCCTCCCCTCATGGCTTCTTCAAAATAAAATCATTGATATCATCTTAAATAATACTTTACCATCCTTTTATGCCACCTCCCACATGCTAACCATTTCTTTCTAACATTGTTATTATATCCCCCTTATACTATACATTTCAAAGCAACCTTCAGCTATAAAACTATATAATAAATCCTAATTTGACATTTATTCAACTCATAATCTACCCATTTCTTCCACCCCCATACATATATCTCTTAATTCAAATCTTTTATGTATATTAATATCTGAACCTAACATCCCTTTTAGTAAACTAAACAATCAGTAACCTAACCTATCTCCACCCATTTTCCTACAGGTCTACCATACATAATATTTTGATATCTTTGTTCTTCTGCCCATACCACACCACTAAAAAATATTTCCATATATAAACAAAATCCTCAAATGACTTTAAGTTTGTAATCCATATGATATCTTCTGTAATGTCTTTCAACTAGATTATTAATTCCATCACCCATGTTAGGGTAACATCAAGTTCTATTTCCAACAGTATATTCAGTATCTTCAATTACCATCTGCCCCCATCAATAATAAATGTTTTCGTATATAAAAAACCACCCGAGTGACTTTATATTTATATTCCATATAATATCTTCTGTAGTGTTTTTCATCTAGATTATTAATTCGAACCACCATGTTAGGGTAACAACCAGATCTTCTGCATGCCCCACCATAATTCTTGTGCCTTATAGCTCAACATATACGTAATCCATTTTTCAAAGAGTCCAAAATAGTCCATTCTTTACTCTTTTCTAGTACTATCTCTTTTCTTTTCCTCAAGACCATTACTGGCTTGTTAGCTTGGATGGATCCTTTTATCCCACTGATAAAGCTGCTGTTGAACCCAAAGCATGAATTTGGTTGCTTGCTGTTTTGAGTCTTTTTTTTTTTTAATGTTTGCCAGCAAGAAATCAAATTCTGCTTTTGAGACCCATGGTTTAGAGAACAGTTGGAGACAAACTAAGATCTTGTAATTATTAACTGTTTTTCAGAGTATTTTAATCAAATTGCTCTTCTCCATGGTGCCAAATAATGACTTAACTTTCACTTAGTATCCCCATGATGCCTTTAAAATAAATAATTCCCCTGACCTTTTGGGACATTTGTGTTCTAGATTGAGCTTGGAAGTGGTGGACTTCTTTCTCCTCTGTATTTGAAAGCTTTGTCTCTTTATTTATATTCTCCACCCCCACTTTTCAAAAGCAGCCATTGTCTTCCTACCATCCCACTAGGTCTCACATTCCCCTCTTATGTGCTCTAATTTGTCCAGATCAAAGGAGCTTACTGGGAAGCAGCATGGGGCGAGAAAATGCTCGCCTCCCACTCAGAGGTTTGAGAGTTCAATCTAGGCAGCAACAGGTGTTTCTCCATCAGAGTGCAAAGAGAAAATATCTGCTGCGAACTCCGCATAGGCATCAGGAAGGGCATCCGGTCAGTAAACTCTCTGCTCCATTCAGTCACCTTGACTCCACCCCAGTAAAAGGGATTACAGGTGTCCCTAATTTAAAAAAAATCATGAAGAGATGGCCCTCAATTTACAACTCTAATTGAGCCTGCCAATTAAAGTTTTTAGGTCATGATGATTGCAAAGCATGTCACCTAAGTGACCAATCCAATTTTACAAATCTTTTTTTGCAGCTGTCATTAAGCAAACACCACAGAAATTAAATGAACCCATTGTTTGTCATGGGGCATTTTTGTTGGAAACTAGAAATAAATAGTAGTTTGGGGCAAAACCATCGACAATTGTGGACACGTGACCATGGGACACTGCAGACAGCCATAAATATGGGGTAGTTGCCAAGCAACTGAAATATGGTCATGTGACCACAGAGGGAGAGCTTGGACATTGAAACTTCAGAAGTGAGTCATAAATACGTTTTGGGGAAAGGGTCTGTCATAACTTCAAATGGTCATTAAGTGTTCCTGACCTGGTTCCCAAACATGACAAGCATGCAGTTTGTTAACTAAACGAAATGGCTTCAACACACCAGGAGTCTCTCTCACTCACCAACCCTTGCAGAGGTGAAATGTAAAATTTGTTACTACCAGTTCTGTGGGCGTGGCTTGGTGGTGGTGGGGGGTAATGTGACTGGGTGGGCATGGCCAACTTTTTTTTTTTACTTTTAAAAGCATTTTTTCTACAACCTCTTCGGCCGAAGAGGTTGTAGAAAAAATGCTTTTAAAAGGCTCTGATGAGCCAAGCTGAATTGCCTGATCGTCAGATGCTTTTGGTTTTTTTTTAAAGCATTTTTTTTAAAAAAAGAAAGAACGAAAAGCCTCTGACGATCAGGCAACTCAGCTGGGATCGTCAGAGCCTTTTAAAAGCATTTTTTCTACAACCTCTTCGGCCAAAGAAATAGTAGAAAAAATGCTTTTAAAAGGCTCTGACGATCCCAGGTGAGCCGCGCGATCATCAGAGGCTTTTTTTTTTAACTTTTAAAAGCATTTTTTTCAGCTGAAGAAAAAATGCTTTTAAAAGTAAAAAAAAAAAGCCTCTGATGATCACGCAGCTCAGCTGGACATGGGGGGGGCCAGGGATTTTTGCTACCAGTTCTCCGAACCATCCACCGCCATCGCTACCAGATCGGGCGATCTGGTCCGAACAGGGAGCATTTCACCCCTGAACCCTTGTCACGAAAGTCCTGGAAGGTGCGCTTGCTCTTTTTCCAGTAGCAGACACACACACACACACACACACACACACACACACAGAGAGAGAGAGAGAGAGAGAGAGAGAGACAGAGGGAGGGAGGGAGGGAGGGAAGGCAAGCCCAATTCTCAGCACCACAGATTCCAAGAAAGCAGCCCAATACAGTTCCAGACAGGATTCAGAAGTTCAGGCTATCAGTAGGTTACCAACAGGGAAATTAATAATTGTCTGCCACAAGTATTCATCTCCACCTCCTGCCTTTTACCCCAGAGCTAGGATGGGGCTTAGCTAGTAGCAGTGCTCTTCTATCCTGAGGACCAGCCCATAGAGTTCCGCTGCTCTCCTCTCCTCTGCCTTCTGCGCATCTGCATGTCAGGCACTGGACCCGGCTGTTCCTCCTCTTCCTCATCAGCCATCTCTGGACCTGGGGGCTGTTGACTCTCCATCTGGGGGCTAAGAGATGGCTCTGCCTCTATCTTTATCTCAGACAGCTCCATTCCCTCTCCCCCCTCAGAGCTCTCAGATTGCCTTGATGCTGGCCCCTACTCCCACTCTGCTTCCTCATCCAACAGGCCACAACATTAGGCCACCAATCGTAAGTCAAGCTGTACAATGCACAATGGTCGTAAATCAAGGCCTATCTGTAGAACACACAATGGCATTTATAGTGCCCATATACTACCTCCCTTTTTACCAAAGGAAAAATTGCCATCTGGTTTCTGTTCTCCAGGATCATCAAGAGATTTGGCTCTGCCTGCTCCTTTCTCATCCTTATGCCATGGAGAATTCATTATGCATGTCCACATTCCCATTTGGGCTTTTCTGTCACAAAGATAAAATAGCTAGAACTAGTATTCTGATTCACAGGACATAGTGCAAACATTTTATCTCAACCAGGTTTTTTTTTTTATTATTATTATTCTACATGCCTTTGGGTATATACAATCAGCTGGTAAGTCTTTTGAACTTGAATGCCTGCCTGACCTAATTCTTCCCCATAGTATAAAAGCATGAATGTTTATCAGACCAACAAATTCCCCTTCTTTAAGAATCAGAATGGCAATTTGGACAAATTATTCCCCAGATTAGAAATCAGCAGTAGCTGTTCCCCAGGGTAATGAAAAGAAAGTATAAAAATTTGCTGTGTTCAGGACACGGTTCTGAAAATAATCCTGCTACATGGCTCTCTATATATGAGAATTTGCTTGAAATAGAGGATACCCAAGTACAGTTTCTGAACATGACTTTATCTTTTTTTCCCTTTTTCTCCCCCAGAAATGGCTTTCTATGCAGATTATCTTCATAAGGAATAGCTGTACTGTAAACGATGGATAAATATTTAATGTCTACTAAGTTTTGCTACTAAGTTCAGCTCCTCATCAACAGAGTCACAGAAATATCTGAAAAATACAGCTTGAAGCTTAACATCTAAAAAACCAAGATCATGGTCATCAGCAAACAACCCATTAATTTTCCACTGATCAATTCGGTAGGAATACCACTAAAAAAAAGTTGAAAAGATCACGTACCTCGGTTCTAATTTACATGAAAGCTGGGACATAATCACTGAAGTAAAGACAAGGATAGAGAAAGCTCAAATAGCATTCTTCAAAATGAAAAAGGTCTTCTGCAGTCATGACATAAGCCTAAAACTGAAAATGAGGCTTGTCAGATGTTACATCTTTTCTATCCTGCTCTATGGAGTAGAGAGTTGGTCTCTGACAAAAACCACTTGAAGAAACTAGAAGCATTTGAAATGTGGATTTACAGACGGCTATTACGTATAAGCTGGGTTGACAAAATCAGAAATGAGGAGGTGTTAAGCTGCATGGGAAAGCCAAGGAAAATCATCAAAACCATTAAAAAGCAAAAGTTAGAATATTTCGGACATGTGATGTGACATCCAGAAAAATACGCCATTCTTCACTTAATCCTCCAGGGAAAGATTGAAGGCAAACCAAGTCCAGGCAGAAGAAGAACATCCTGGCTTCAAAATCTAAGGGACTGGTTTGGACAAAACTCAGCAGCCCTTTTTCATGTAGCTGTTGATAAAAATCGGATCGCCAATATGATCACCGACATCCGATGATGGATATGGCACAAGAAGAAGAAGAAGTTTTGCTAAAGATCATTTTCAGCCAAGTGATACAAATACAAATACAAAGAAGTTTTAGCAGAATACCAGGCACACAATAGGCTTGAAATTATATAAATGAATAAAGCTGCAGATAAAATATACACCACATTCCCAAATCAATATTATCTGTGATAGTTATGATTGATGTCTGTTATATCTCTCAGTTTCTCTCCTAAGGCTGTATGCAACAATCAGAAACAATTTTGGAAAGTGATAGTTTCAGCAAAAACAAAGAAAAGAAAAGAAACAACAAGCTTAAAAAGACAGCGAAGGATCCCAGAAAGGATATTGGAAATATTGGTAAGAATATTGTTACAGGATTGGAAGATTTGCCTGGAAAGTTTAACAGATCCAAACAAACTTTCCAAGGATTCCCTTGGCTACATTCTCAAGTCATTTTAGTAAGGAAAATCTCAGCTGATTAGTGAAGTCTCACATAATTCCTCTTAGCAATGACCTGCCCAGTGGTGGGTTTCAAAATTTTTTATTACCGGTTCTGGGGTGTGGCTTGGTGGGCGTGGCTTGGTGGGCCTGGCAGGGGAAGGATACTGTAAAATCTCCATTTCCTCCCCACTCCAGGGGAAGGATCAGGGATGAAATGCCCCCAGTTCGGACCAGATCACCCGATCCGGTAGCGATGGCAGTGGGTGGTTCACAGAACCGGTAGCAAAAGTCCCTGTGCACCCCCCTCCCCCATGCCCAGCTGAGCTGTGCGATCATCAGAGGCTGGGTTTTTTTTACTTTTAAAAGCATTTTTTCTACAACCTCTTCCGCTGAAAAAATGCTTTTAAAAGTAAAAAAAAAAAAAAAGCCTCTGATGATTGTGTGGCTGAAGAGGTTGTAGGGGAAAAAAATGCTTTTAAAAGCCTCTGATGATCCCAGCTGAGTTGCCTGATCGTCAGAGGTTTTTAAAAGCATTTTTTTTTTTGGCAACCTCTTCGGCCGAAGAGATTATAGAAAAAATGTTTTTAAAAGTAAAAAAAAAAAAAAGTTGGCCATGCCCACCCAGTCACATTACCTCCCCCCACCCCCAAGCCATGCTCACAGAACCGGTAGTAACAAATTTTACATTTCACCACTGGGAAGGATACTGTAAAATCCCCATTGCTAGTCAGCTGGGACTCGGGAGGCAGAGAATGGATGGGGGCGGGGGTGGGGCCAGTCAGAGGTGGTATTTACCCATTCTCCGAACTACTCAAAATTTCCACTACAAGTTCTCCAGAATTGGTCAGAACCTGCTGAAACCCACCTCTGGACCTGTCTCACTTCAGTGTCTCTGAATGTGAAAAATACAGTAGAATATAAATGTTGAGGGCGAAAAATATAAAGACTTTGAATTTTGTAATCTCTAACCATATTGTAAGATGGTGAATTTCTGGACTCAGAATTTAAACAGTATTTCCACTATACCAGCAAGTGTGTAAATAAACTGTAAGTGTCTGTAAGTATCATTGTTTAGTATCACTTCTTTGTTCGTGATGTAGAGGACTAGAAAAATTATGTCAAAAAACTAATTGATCCATCAGGAAAGGAAGCAATGCATGGAGAATAATGGATTTCTTGGAAATCTGAATTACTGAGAAGAATAGACAAGCACTTTAGCTCTTGGACTATTTGAAATACTTTTCAAGTCTAGTTTGAGTCTTTCTCTCTCATATTTCTGTCTTTTAAAAAAATGAATGGGAAGGAGGACATATGAAAAGGCCTTCTGGGCATTTTCCAGTCTTTATATATTTTCCTAGTTGAACAATTACACTTTGAAGAAGATTCTGGAAAAGAGTCAACTTTCATAGTGACATGGACAGCATACAAATTTAATAAATAATTAATAAAATAAACAAAATTTTAGGGACCCAAATGCTTGCTTGTAATGAAAGACTAATTATATCCCAGAGAAAAATAAAGAGCATTTTATTTAAAGCGGAAGTGGGATACTTGGAAGGCTTTTTTTAAAAAAAACTTGGGAAGCCCTACACTTTATAAAAAACAAATCAGTCCCCAAGCACACACACACACACACACACACACACACAAACAAACAATTGCAGCAGCCTCATAGAAAGCTTATTTGTCTGACCTCTGTTATGTCGGGTGTGTGCATGCATAAGGTAAACTTGGCACATTAATCTTAGCAGAGATTTAACATATTTATTCCACTTTTATTTCCTTGAAACATACCTATGTATATACATGATCACAGTTGGAAAATTGCCCATGGCATTATGTAGGACTCTTGGAGAACAAACATAGATTTGGAGAATTCATATATTCCTTTGGCCATGGGTTAACAACTTTTGTATAAAGGTTTTCCCCTCAGAAGTTTGAATAATTCTTCAAGATGTATTTTTTCCCATCCCACCAAATGCCAATTAAACCTAGCCAAATTCCAATTAAACTTACCCAGTGTACTTCGGCACAGCTTTGGAAATTTATCAGACATGAAATTAGTTTTCAACCACACCATGGAAATGCTGGAAATGAAATAATTAGGTATTTCCCTCAAGATGTGTGGTTGGCCTTGAAGCTGATTAACAAGCAGCAAAATTTGTCAACATTTCCTACTGACCTTAGAGGACTGCTGGAAAGTTGATCTTGGCAAGGCAGCTGTATTTGGCCTCAAGGAGATGGTTGGTGCCACATTGTTGACATGTTGCACTGCAGCATGCAGACTGACAACACAATTTGCCGCATTGAGATGTTTCTGGAGCTTCTCCTACAGCACATCCAATAACTCAAGGAAGATTCTGCATAAGTGTTGTGCATACTATTAGGGATGGCTAATAACTTCAAGCGTGACATGATAATATTGCATGTTATGATGGCTTCATATGTCATGCAGAGTAATTTTACAGAATAACACAGTTGGAAGAGACCTTGGAGGTCTTCTAGTCCAACCCCCCCACCTAGGCAGGAAACCCTACACTGCTTCAGACAAATGGTTATCCAATATCTTCTTAAAAACTTCCAGTGTTGGAGCATTCACAACTTATGGAGGCAACTTGTTCCATTGATTAATTGTTCTAACTGTCAGAAAAGTTGTTTCTCTCCTTGATTAGTTTCCACCCATTGCTTCTTGTCCTGCCCTCAGGTGCTTTGGAGAATAGCTTGACTCCCTCTTCTTTGTGGCAGACCCTGAGATATTGGAACACTGCTATCATGTCTCCCCTAGTCCTTCTTTTCATTAAGCTAGACATACCCAGTTCCTGCAACTGTTCTTCATAGATTTTAGCCTCCAGTCCCCTAATCATCTTTGTTGCTCTTCTCTGCACTCTTTCTAGAGTCTCAACATCTTTTTTACATCGTGGCAACCAAAACTCAATGCAGTATTCCAAGTGTGACTTTACCAAGGCATTATAAAGTGGTATTAACACTTCGCGTGATCTTGATTCTATCCCATCTTATCAAGATGTGTGTTCATAAACCTGTTTACTGGACTCTAAAAAAAGGAAAACTGATAGTAATTTTATTCAGTTTTTCACACATTACAATTAACATTTCTTAATAAAGTTGTATGTAAACCCTATAACTATATTACTAACATATAAACAACTATATAGTTTAGAAGAAAGAACTTAACTATTATTTAATAGACTAGATGCTTAAAAAAGAAGAAAGAAACTAAACTACTGTATCTAAAAGGAAAAAATAGAAAGCAGGAAAAAAGAAACAAAACATTGAGGCAATAATATCCACTGAATCTGACCTAACTTAACCTAACCTTCCCTGGGCAATAAGCTAATCAACTTATCAGACTAGAAAGGAAGAGACAAACTAATAGAAATCACCCAGATGGTGGCCACAAGTTTTCAATTTTGAATAGAAGCATGATGAAATAGTGTTGGATCTTCAGAAAGTAAGGCGTTTCAAAGTACAACAGCTTCAAGCAAGAAAATCTACCAACCAGTCCATATTTCTGTCATCTCACCACATAGAGACTCTAAGCAAGCCTTGCAATGTTCTTATGAGATGGGCAAATTCAATCTTGGTACAAAAAGATACAAGGTAACCCCATCCTTTATGATTAATGACTTTCTAGCATTTTAAATTGGATCCAGAAACCTGCAGGTAATCAGTGCAATCAATTTAGTAGTGTAATGTTACTCTACTAAAATGAGATTTTCCTAACTGCTGTGTCGGAGTTTGTAGTGATCCAGCCAGCACACAAGCAAATAATTCAGCAGGATTCATTATATAGAAGAAACTTCTTTATATACAAAAACATAAAACATGAATGCATGTATATAATACCCATTCAGCTCTTGCAACTTGGTAGAGAGAAGACGAAGTAACAAGTACTCTCAAGCAAAGACAAACAAACTCTCACAGCACAGAACAGTTAAGCTAAGCCACGCCCAGCTCCAAGCCATCTCACATGGTTCACACAGCAAATCCTGTGTCTCAGTCACCAAACAGTTCCCATTGGCTGACTTGTTGCTATGGCTATTCCAGTTCATAAATTCTTATACACTGACATGCTGGGTTTTGGATCAACTGCAGCTTCCAGAGAAATTATATTTTGACTCTGCTTTGATAGAAAGCTAATTCAAACATTGACAGCTGACAAATTTCAGTAAGCCAGTATTTAGAGTCTTCTACACAGGCATTGAGTAGAGTATATAATCCTCTATTTGGCAACAATCCAAGATCAAGATAGGTTATTCATAGAGTGAGAGATTCCAAATTTGAAGTATAATAAAACATATATTTTTGATCCTTAATTTGATTCTTAATAGTGTGTAGTAGCGTGTACCTTTAAGCTCACCATTTTATTTTAACAAAATCTAGCAACTTTAGTCTGAAAACGAACAATATACTTTATATAAAGCAAGCAATAATACTTTATATTCAATTTATTTATGCCATTTACAGCAACTTAATCTGATATTTGTTTGGAAGTTGCCAAAGTATTTAGTTTTGACAAGAAATGTTTCAAAGTGAAGGTATTATTAATAGCAACAAAATTGCAATTTAAAACAGACATTATTTTCATTTATAAGCATACTGAAAGGTAAATTGCCTTTAATTTTTTGATGTTTTTATTCCAAAAATCAAAGGGCGCTAAAGATATCCTACTTAACAACTTAGCACAAAGCTGTTACTCCTTCCAATATTTTTGTCATATGCTGTTTTATTTGCCTTATTAAAATCTTTAAGCATATGTAGATATTTTTCATACATCTATCCATTTTTCAGGGATAGCATGAAATTTCATTGAGAAACAATTCTAGCACATTCTTTCTGTCTCTGTCTCTGTCTCTGTCTCTGTCTCTGTCTCTGTCTCTGTCTCTGTCTCTCGCTCTCTGTCTCTTGCTCTCTGTCTCTCTTTCCCTCTGTCTGTCTCTCTCTCTGTATGGTATCTCCAGGATGGGTTTCACTTACCTTTACCACCGGTTCACCGTGTATGCGTGCTGTCCGAGCATGCACCTGGCCTTCCATGCATGCACTTTGCTCACTCGTGCACCTTCTGTGCATGTGCCCAGCCTCAAAAATGTACCTAAATAGCATGACTTGGAGCCTGGGCAGGTGGGCAGGCCCATCCGTGATTGCTGCTACCGGTTCGTGTGAACTGGTGCGAACCGGCTGAATACCACCTCTGGGTATCTGTGCATATATAGCTTATAGTGATGACACTGGACAACAAATATGTTGCTTCCTGAACACTTTTGGATGTATTGTATAGATTTATCCATTGCTGATCATGAAAATAACTTGTAATTTATCATGAACTGATTTATAGAAATCCTCTGTTTTTATACAATGGCAATGTACACCCTTTAGAGCCTGTTAGCTGTGACAGAAACACATGACAGAAACATACAAAACTATGGAATTGTTGTTGAAGTACATTCAGCCAACCAAGTACAGCTGAAATATCTGTGGAAATCTAAAAGTAGTGGCTCTCCTGCTTGGAATGCGCATGGCTATACCAAGTACTGTTGTTACATATGTGAATGGGACAGCCATACAGGAGAGTTGCATTACATTAAAAAGAAATGGTTTCTCCAAAAGAAATTGGTTCCAGGGCATAAAACAAAACAAAACATGGCACATGTGTTGTGGTCCGCCAGCAGCCTGTGGAGCTGGCAGCGGAGTCGGACAGTGATGAGGCTGAGGAAGAACATGGGCCAGTCCTGGTGGCTGGGGAAGGCCTGGATGAGGGCTCTGCGTCGGAGGCAGAGATGAGGCCAGGGCCATCGGGGAGTGATGTGTGGATTTGGAGCCTCCAGAGACTGATAGGAGTGAGGCAGAGGAACAGGAGGAACCTGTTCATAGTGCACGTATGAGAAGAGCTGCCAGAAGGCAAGAGCAGCTCAAGCAAAGAGGAAAACTCAGGAGCAGGGCCAAGAGATGATTGGCCCCTCCCATAAGGCTTAAAAGGCCAGCAACGGCTCTTGGCCTCTTTGCCGGAAAACAACAGTTGAGAGAATTGCTTCTTGTTTGGCTGTAGTTATTTCTTCTGTTCCTGAACTGTTGCCAAGAAAAGCCTTTGTCAGTTTGCCTAACTATCCCAAGGTCAGAAATAAACTAAAGACTGGTGTTTTAAGGGCTTTGTTTTCATTTCATTTTGAATACGCTGAGAATGAGTTAATCCTCAGCTGTTTTAATAAAATCTGTTTTGTTTTTTTTGGGGAACGATTTTGCATTTAATAACAACTGTGTGGGCCTAGGTCACAACTACATGAACCACTTGTTGAGCTGACAAAGATATGCCTCTGCTTCATATAAAACTTGGACTGATTAAAAATTTCATGAAAGCATTCAACAAGGAAGGTGAAGGTTTTTGTAATCTGAGACAAATGTATATATGTATGTATGTATGTATGTATGTATGTATTTTTCATATTTCTTAACTGACCATGTCCCTCAGATGTTTCTAAGAATAATTGATACCAAGATCAAGGAAAACATTGTTGTTGGTCCACAGATCAGATACATCATCAATGACAGACAGTTCAAGCAACTGTTGATGGAACTAGAGAAAATCACCTGAAAAGCACAGATGTCACTGAGAATTTTCTTGGCTACTATAGAGCACCAAACTACATTCAACTGATTGACAACCATTTTACAGCATACAAGACCATGAAATGAAACATGTCGCTGAAGATCCATTTTCTGCATTCTCATTGCAGTGAGATGCACCAGACATGGAGGACAAATGAAAACCAACAGCAAAACACATTTAGTCTTGTTGAATACATGCAGTGTGTTAGAAAATTATGCAATTCAATACATTATAGTCATTTAAAATCAATTTCATATTTCTCAAGATTTCTACATGATACAGTCATTCTGAAATTATATTTGTGTTCAGTTTGAAGGTGTCTATCATAAGCAAAACTTTTGGGGAAAAATTGTATTCTACATCTATTCTGTAGTGGTGGTATTATTTTGTACATATTATGATTAAGCACAGTATAGCTAAATCAAAAGTATATGCAATAGAACCAGGGGTGAAATCCAGCAGGTTCTGACAGGTTCTGGAGAACCGGTAGCAGAAATTTTGAGCAGTTTGGAGAACTGGCAAATACTACCTCTGGCTGGCCACAGAGTGGGGTGAGAATGGAGATTTTGCAATATCCTTCCCCCAGCAGTGGGGAGGGAATAGGGATTTTGCAGTATCCTTCCCCCAGGAGTGGGGAGGGAATGGAGATTTTGCAGTATCCTTCCCCTGCCATGGCCACCAAGCCACAGAACCGGTAATAAAAAAATTTGAATTTCACCATTGAATAGAACCCAATGTCACAATATAATAATCAGTACAAACTACATTTAATACTACACAATAATCAATGTATAATAATCAATATAGTTAGTACTAGCAGAACTTTAGTATAAAGTAAACTATCAAATAATTGGATTCCCCCCCCCCCCAAGTTTCATAAAGATCCTTCAAAAGATTGAACTTCAGAGATAATTCAAGGGGGAGTAAATTCCAAGAATAGAAGCTAAATGGCAAAAACTCTAAAATGTGATTTGGCATCTCAACATGAAGAATTTTAATGTGAGGAAAAATAATTGACCTTGGTTGTAGAATTGGGTTGACTGCATAGCAAAACCCAGCTCCTACCCACCTAGCCATTTAAAAGCATGCAAATGTGAGTGGATAAATAGGTACCACTTTGGTGGGAAGGTAATAGTGTTATACACACCTTGGTGTATAATCATGCTGGCCACATGACCATGGAAGCATATTTGGACAATGTTGGCTCCCTCGGCTAAGAAACGGAGATGAGAATTTCCCCCTAGACTGTCCGGAGAAATCTTTATCTTTACCTTTGCATAGGAAAAAGTTATATACAGTAATCAAGTTATTCAAATAACTGTATAAAACGTCTAAGAGGTCAGTACCAGCAATTTAAACTAGTAATGTTCCTGAAGATCCAAAAACTGTAGTGACTAGCAAAAAAAAAAAAAAAGAACTATACTGGGAGAGATTGAAGACCGCATAATAACTGCTTTTTTCTGGACCTGCATTAGTGGGGATAGAGCAGAAACTGTAAGACCTACTAAACAAAGTACTACAATAATCCAGGTGGGACACTACCAAGGCAGGAACTAACTGCTTAGCTGCTTCTAAAGTAAGGTATGACTGAATTCTTCAGGTGTACTGAAGACAAAAAGTTCAAGTTCTTGAACATTTATTGATGAAAGGATTTAAATTAAGCTTCTCGTCTCTAAGAATTCCCAAATCAAACATCATTAAAGTTTGCAGTAATCACTAGTTCTGGGAAGTAAAAGAACCAAGATAGTGTGTGAGAGAAGAAAGATGAGGATGAAAAGTAATAAAATCAATCTTTTCCTTGTTTAATTTAAGGCTATAAAAGTTGGATTAAGATTATAAGAGATCTCCAATTGGAGATCTCAGCTATGCTTTTAGGGAAGGAAGACTGAGGCAAAAGCTTGTCTAATATCAGCACAGATTTGATAGTTAAAAGGGAAATAATAATAATAAAAAAAACTAATGACAACGTGTACAAGCTAAATTAAAATTAAATCCTGAAGGAGCTCCACAGGTATGTGAAAAAGCTAATGCAAAGGCCCTTCCAGTTAGCCAGAAATATGCAATGAATAATGTTAAGATTGAAACCAATGAGAAACTGTATCATTGATGACTAGTTAAGTTACAGAACATTGCATTATTTTATGATCACGGATGACAAATGATACAGGCAAATCTAGCAGCACTATACTGGGGATTGGGGATTTGCCCTAGCCATCAACATATAATTGATAACCCAAGACTGGACTGATTTAGTAAAATGATGGACCCAAAGGTTGATTGAAATGAGCACCAAAAATATTGACTTGCCCATAAGGAAGCAATTGGGTAAGAACAATCTGTTCAATAATGTTTTAGAATAGAATAGAATAGAATTCTTTATTGGCCAAGTGTGATTGGACACACAAGGAATTTGTCTTGGTGCATACCCTCTCAGTGTACATAAAAGAAAAGATACATTCGTCAAGAATCATAAGGTACAACACTTAATGATAGTCATAGGGAACAAATAAGCAATCAAATCATATTAGGAAACAGTCAATATAAATTGTAAGGATACCAGCAACAAGGTTATAGTCATACAGTCATAAGCGGGAGGAGATGGGTGATAGGAACAATCAGAAGATTAATAGTAATGCAGACTTAGTAAATAGTTTGACAGTGTTGAGAGAATTATTTGTTTAGCAGAGTGATGGCGTTCGGGAAAAAAATGTTCTTGTGTCTAGTTGTTCTGGTGTGTAGTGCTCTATAGCATTGTTTTGAGGGTAGGAGTTGAAACAGTTTATGTCCAGGATGTGAGGTGTCTGTAAATATTTTCACAGCCCTCTTTTTAACTCGTGCAGTATACAGGTCCTCAATGGAAGGCAGGCTGGCAGCAATTATTTTTTCCTCTTTTTTACATGTAAATGTTTTATTGGTGAAGTATAACAACTAGAAGATATGAAGAAGTATAATAAAAAGAAACATTACTAATATAATCCGAAAAGAACATACAAATAGTAGTTACATGAGTTACATTTAAAGAAATTAAAAATATATCTGTAAACTATTAATATAGAACTGGTTCAATCTTTTAACCTACCATATTATTAAATCTACCTATAGTATAAACCTTTCATTGTGCCACTTTTTCAGTTTTAATATATGCTATTTCAATTCAATATTGATATAATTTACTTAAATTTTTAATATTCTGTTATTTAGGTGCTTCAAGAGTAATGAATATAGGTAAGAGAAAAAGAAATGGATAGTCTATCCATATGAAATACAATTATTTGACTTTTTCTACTAAGCTAAATATAACATTGGATATGAAATGAAAAAATAAAGGCAGAGCATACATCAAGTTATTTGTTTTATAATAAAGGTTTGGTTTTAAGCTAATTTAATAGATCAAAATCAGAATCAGAATAGAGCTGGAAGGAACATTGGAGATCATCTAGTCCAGCCTCCTGCTGAAGCAGGGGACCCTATATTATTTCAGGCAAGTGACTATCCAGTGTCTTTTTAAAAACCTCCAGTGATGAAGCACCCACAACTTCTGAAGGCAAGTGTTCTACTGGTTAATTGTCCTCACTGTCAGGAAGCTTCTCCTTAATTCTATGTTGTTTCTCTCCTTGATTAGTTTCCATCTATTGTTTCTTGTCTGGCCTTTGGGTGCTTTGGAAAATAAATTGTCCCCATCCTTTTTGTGGCAGTCTTTCAAATACTGGAATACTGCTATCATGCCCCCCCCCCCCAGTCCGTCTTTTCTCTAGATTCACCAAATCCATAGCCTGCAACTGTTCTTCATATGTTTTAGTCTCCAGGCCTTTAATCATCTTAGTTGCTCTTCTTTGCACTTTTTCCAAAATCTCAACATGTTTTTTTTAAAATTAATATTAAGATATTAAATCTTCATCATGCTATTGCTTGGCAGGGTGGGTGAATATATATTAATGTCAATAAAGGAAAAGCAGGTGAATAAAGCAAGCTTAGCAAATTTGAAATACTAAAAAATTAAAGAAAAAATAAAGAAAAAACCAGAAAAAAAAAGAGATTAAAAACAAGTTGTCGAGCTTTTCCCTTTTTATGCTTCTGCTAATCTGCAATATTTACATGGGTTTAGGCCTCATTAGAAACCCAACTGTAGATGATCATGTTGCATCCTGCATCCTGTGTTCTATGTGTTTTATGTATGGGAACTGTTATCTATATATCAAATTTATATTTGCTGATAAAGAAATAAAGGGAGACCAGTATAGATCTATTTAGTTCTCATTAGCTAGCCATACCCTTACTCGAATTCAAACTTGGGCTGCCTGCATATTAGGCAGTTGTATTAAGCTCTGAGCTACAAGTTCTCCTCCCTTTATCATCTTGAGGCAGGGGAGAGATTAAGTCCCATATTGGGGTAGACCAGGTGCTTCGACAGAAAAACACTTAATCTCTCCCCTGGCTCAAGCTGATAAAGGGAGGAGAACTTGTGGCTCAGATTTTGGTCAAGAACATCAGGAAAGAAGGAAGAATAAAGTAGATAAATAGAAGAAAGAAAAGAAAGGAACTAAAAGACACATTATATAGGGAGGTTCTGGGACTATTTCAGCACCCATTTCTTTAATAACTGGAGAAAATATGTATATATAGAAAAGAGGAAACATACTAATGGGAACAGCACAAAAAGCCTGTATATGAAAAGGAGCCAAGAACTTTTTTTTAAAATTTGATTTATATGCCGCCCTTCTCCAGAGACTCAGGGCGGCTTACAATGTGCTCAGCAATAGCATTCATACTTTTGTATATTTATACAAAGTCAGCTTATTGCCCCCACAACTGGGTCCTCATTTAACCTACCTTAGAAAGGATGGAAGGCTGAGTCAACCTTGAGCCTGGTAAGGTTCGAACCTGCAGAAATTGCAGGCAGCTGTGTTAATAACAGGGTGCATTAAACCACTGTACTACCAAGGCTCCTATCTTATCAGTTTTGAGCCAAATATATCTTCCAAACTTATTAGGTGCAAAAGAAAAACTTTCAGTAGCAATCTATGACAAAGATAGAGCTAAAAGAGATTGAGATATAGCAAAAATATGTCTGGGACTTTACCATTCATCTTTCCAGATTCTTGTCTTAGTAAAATCAAGGAGAGAAGCAATCTAGAACCAAGGAGAAACTTCCTAACTATGGGAATATTTAACAGTGGAATGGCTTGCCTTCAGAAGTTGTGGGTGCTTCATCACTGGAGGCTTTTAAGAAGAGACTAGTCAGTCACTTGTCTGAAATCCTATAGGATTTTCTGCTTGATCAGAGTGTTGGACTAAAAGTCCTCCAAGGTCCTTCCAGCTCTATTATTCTGTATTCTGTAAAATACCTTTAATTAACGCCATCCGTGCTAGAAAGAAACTTTAGGGGATAAAAAGCTTAATTTTTCTCTATGTCACCTATGTCAACCTTGGAACAAAATGTATTAAAAATAAAAATCAAAAAATTTAATCTCTTCTTGCCAGATGACAAGAAGGGTGGGAGAAAAGTACATAGTCTTCTCTTAACATTTGAAACCAATCATTTCCCCCCCCAATTTTCTGATTTGTGTACACATTTTGGACACCTGGAATTAAAAACAACAACTGGAGGAAGGTTTTTGTTTTGACTCCTGTTTGGACTAATCCCTGGACTAATCTCTTAATTTTACTTGGAAAAGACTTTTTGAAATTGGTTTGCCCTTGCCTCCTTCCAAGGGCTGGAAGAGGATGTCTGGCCCATAAGTCACCTAGCTAGTTGTGTGTCCAAGACAAGACTAGAACTCAGGGTGTCCTGATTTCTAACCTTGTGCCTTAACCACTGTATACCAAACTGTCTCTCTGCTGAGAATATCAGCATCATCTTTTCTTGTGTGGATATAACACTATAAGGTTATGTTAAGAATTGTGGGCTGGTACTAGCTTTAATGTCATATCACATGGATTCCTGAAGAGCAGGTTTTTATATTTCAAGGATCCAGTAACATAAAAGATTAGACTACTGGAACAAAGCCAATTACCCAGAAGTGTTTTATGCCATTGTTTTTATTATATTAAAAGTTAAAATCTTGAACTATTTCTCATGATTAAAAATCTCTTTACTCTTGTGAGACACAGCCATTTCCTTCTAATGATAAAGACATTTCTAACCATCCATGAGGAAAGAACAAACCTATTTTGATAGGCTTAATTCTTCAGGGCTACAAACAATAAGAGCCTGGATAGCTCTGCAGACAAAGGCACTGTACTTTAACACCAGCTGTCTACAATTAAAGTAAGATCGAATCTCACCAGACTCAAGGTTGACTTAGTCTTCTATCCTTTCTAAGGTAGGTAAATTGAGGACCCAGTTTGTGGGGGCAATAAGCTGACTTTGTATAAAATATACAAAAGAATGAAGGCTATTGCTTAACGCACTGTAAACTGCCCTGAGTCTCCGGAGAAAGGGCGGCATATAAATCAAATTAAAAAAATAAATAAATAACAAAGTCAAGTCATTTCAGGGATATCACTGAGCAACATAGAGATAGATTCTTCGGTAAACATTCCCATGAAAATTTACAAAATAGGAAGCAAACACTGCAAATTGGGTAGGTAATATTTGCATATATGAGGTAGAATTTACTTAATACACAGCAGCCTATGCCCATAATTACCTTTGTAGGGTAATTAATACCTGTTCCACAATCAAATAATCTTCATCCCCTTTTAACGACCTCATAATTTCTTGCGTGGTGGAGTCTGGGCAATTGAATGGAGCCGAGTGTTTACCTTTCCTGTTGCCAATGCGAAGTTATATTCAGCAGATATTTTCTCAGTGTGCCCAGAGAGAGAAATATTTGCCTCTACCTAGGATCAAACTCACAGCCTCCTGATTGTGAGGCAAGAGCCCCACCTCTAGGCCACCGCACTATTCCACAATCAAATAATGCATGTGCTTAAATAGATGTTCTTCACTTTATTCCTTCTTGGAGTAAACAGCATTAAGCAAAGGAGTAAGAAATAAATTAATGGAATGAAATAAGGGAAAGGAATGGGGGAAATAGCTAAATCTAATCTACAGACACATCATTCAAACACCCTCTGGATGCCTTTCTATCCTGGCAAAGCAATCTTGTACCCAGAAAGTCCATACACCGATTTATACAGTGCCTTTATTTTTTTCAAATGCTCACTATGTATTTTTTTCAAGATCTCATCAATTCTACCCAACCACTATTTTCTTGGTTTCCCCCTTTTACTCAATGCATTCACTCTTCCTTTGTATTTGTGTTTTGGGATTTGATCACATTCATTTTCTCCATATAGCTAAACAATCTCAGTAGGTTCCTTTTTCACTGGTTACTCACTTTTAAATTCAATCCACCTTCATTCATCACCCAATCATTCCTGATTTTATCTCTTTCTTATTTTTATTCTTAAAAACCCTGTTCCTGTTATATTCAACTTTTATATATCTCCTGACAGACCTAACTCTCACTTCTGTTATAATGAAATAGGGAAAATGTGCTTTTATACGCAGTTTTGCTTCCTTGGCAAATATCCTTTCTTGACTATAGGCCAAGAGCTACCTAATCCTTTTCTGCTCAGATTTGCATGGCTGAAAATATCTTCAATCCTTTCCCCCATCTTTAACAATTTTCTACCAAGGTACACAAGTTCACCTACTTGATCTCATTTTCACCATGCAATAATTCACTTTTTTCTGTCAGATCCTCCTTACATCGTACAATCTACCTGACTGCTACAAATCACTCAGATTTTTAATGAACAACAAAACATCCTTCTCAAATTACATTTGTGTCCTCTATCTCTAATATCACCAAAAAGATTCCTTATACAATTATCCACCATTGCATTAAAAAATAATAGGATAAGGATCACACGTTCTTCTCTTATTCCCTTCCTAATATTGAAACATTTGCTAAACATTTATTTATTCGTTTATTCACCCACACACTTTTCTTCCATTATATACCAGCTCTTTTCATACTCAGCAACGCACTTTTAACTCTATATTCACTTCTCTAAACAAAGAAATGTGCAATAAATGTTCTTTCTCATATTCATATATTTCTTTAAAATCTGGTCCATTTGCCTGACAAAAACCCACAATGCATTCTCTAAATTTTGTTCACCGTCACCTCTTGCACCTTTATGATCAGAATTCTGCCTGGCATGTTCTCAGCCATACTTAACAAATTCCCCTATAGTTTTTACATCCATTCTTGCTACCTTTCCTTCTACTCAGGGGAACCATCCCAGCATTCTTCCGATCAGGCACAGATGGAGATTTCCCACAGAAGCTAAACAATTTCCATACGCAAACCACATCCATATTTTAACATCGTTCTGGTGTGCACAGAGGGTTAGAATATCTGACAAAAATGGTCAGATCTCCACTCAATAGTGAAGTTCAATGGGACGGCTTTGTGTAACCAGTATTCAGCTTTACCTAAGAGATACTGTGTTAGATAAGGAAAAGAAACCTTGAATTCCTTTAGGAAATGCTGAACAGTTGTTGATTCTTTGGAGAAAAAAAGAGGAGGTGTTAACATTTATTTATTGTTCATTGACTGATTAATTATTTATTACATTTGTTTGCCACCCATCTCGCTGCAAGGTGACTCTGGATGCCTTACAACATCAAAATTATATATTATATATAAAGTGTTTTTCTATCGAGACACCTGGTCTACCCCATCATGTGGGAGGGAGCATACTGCATCCTTTTCGCCTTTCAGCTCCAATCCAGGAGTCCTTCACGACAAACCATTTTATACCAAATTTATATTCAAATCCAAGTAAGGGTATGGCTAGCTGATGAGAGCTAAGAAGCTTGAAATAGATCTATACTAGTCTCCCTTTATTTCTTTATCAGCGAAATATAAATTTGATATGTATATATTACAAGTATATATGTACTTGTAAATGTACATGTACATCAGTAGTGGGATTCAAATCCCGGCGCTATCGGTTTGCTATCAGTAGCACGTGGGTGTTTTTGATGACGTCTGGGTGGATGGGCGAACCTCCCACCGCCAGCGCTACCGGTTCGTCTGATCTGGGGCAAATCGGTAGAAACCCACCCTTGATGTACATATACATATGTACATGCATATGTATATAAGCATGTATGTACAAAATCACCATAAAAATGCAGGTTATACATCAAAGGTGGGAAGGAAAGAAGCAGATTGTACAGAGGGGGAAGATGGAATCTGATATTGGTCTATCAACTACCCCCCAGTGTGATACTCCCCACCTTTGGGGCCCCAAGTCAACTGGCAGAGCAAGGTTTTCAGGCTCTTGCAAAAGATCAGGTGGGAGCCAAGCTCACCTCAGGGGGGCAAGATGTTCCAAAGATTTGAGGCCACAGAAGAGAAGGCTCTTCTCCTGGACCCCACCAGCCAGAATTCCTTGACTGACAGGATCTGCAGTGTGCCTCCTTTGCTGGCACTGGTGGGGCAGGCCTGGTTCCTCATGTGACCAGGACCCATGCCATGCAGGGCTTTATTGGTAATAACCAACACTTTATGGACCTGGAAGCATTTAATATTTAGTTACTTATATCCAAAGCTCAACCCTGTTTTTTTAGAGGATATGTGGCAGGGGCAAGACCTTTTTTCCCTCCCCCCCTCATCTTCCTAAAATTTCAGTTTGATATTTCTTCTTCTTATGCACAGTAGGAGTTCTGAAGGTACATCTAGAAAGATGATTGTCACCTTTAAAGCCCTACCTGGCTTGTGACCACATTACCTAAGGGACTGCCTTTTCCCAAGAGTCTCTACCCATCCAATTCAATCTGTAGATTGGGCATGCTGCAGGTCCCATCAGCCAAAGAATGTTAACTGGCAGGGACTAAAAGATGGGCCCTTCCTGCAGTGGCTCCTGCCCTGTGGAATATCCTCTCATCGGAGATTAGGATGGCCCCCAACCCTGTTGGCCTTACATAAAGCTTTAAAAACCTGGCTGTGCTCCTGAATGTGCTGAATGTGTTAAGAACCATGTTTCTTGGCTTTACTGTAAAATGGCCAATGATCTTGGCTGCTGTATATATTAATTTTCAAAGGTTTTTTTATTGTTTTAAATTGTTTTTATACTTTGGAATTGTAAGCCTCCCAGAGTCATCGACTGAGATGGGTGGCTATAGAAAATGAATGAATGAATATGTCAACTACTGATCAAAGGTCCTGTGAGAGGTGGGCATGTAGGCCTTTGGCGTAGGCCTTAAAGTGGACAAGTCTGGAACTCAAAATATTTTCTTCTTGATCCACTGATGGCACTGTCCATTCACTGAGGGATCAGGGAACTGAAGATGCTGAAGAGGGAAAAAAAGGTGGGTGGGTGGGTGGGAAGAAGAGCTGCAAGAGAACTGATGGAATCTGTGGTGTGTGTGATGGTAACATGCAGATTCTCCCAACCACAGAAGTGACAGCAACATCTGAAGAGGGTAATGGTCATGGTGAAAGAGAACTAAGTAGCGTTGAGGAAAGAAGCTCTTTGGGAGTCACAACAGAACTGAAAATGGTCAGCTTTTTCAAGAAGGAAGAGAGAGGAAGGAAAGCTGTTTTGAGTCTTCTCCCTCCACTTTGTCTTTAAAAAAGCTAGCATGCTAGAAAAAAAGAAAATAAGGTCAAATTATTATCAGAGGGGAGTTAATGTCAGAAAGCAAAGCAATCAAGTAATGGGATTAAAATAGCTAAAGGCAAGTTAAGGAAGCCAGGTCCTGCTCTACTTAGTTCTTAGTGGAAGAAAATAGCTGTAGAAATAAGAATAGAATTAAAAAAATAAGTTTATGGTTATAGGCTATGATTAGGAATTACCCAGGTAAAGAGAGCATTATTTCTGAATATGCAAGACATGCATAATTCAACCTGTTATTTACTGTAGCAATTACATCAATTTAATTGATAGGACATCCTTATATCCAGATCTCTTTCTCTCCCTTCCTACCCTCTGCCTGGAGGATTACTGCAGCTTTTGGTTTCCAGTGACTTTGAGAAATTTGGCTTTGCCTATATATTTATGTCTTCTTACATATTTATATCTTCTTGCATATTTATATCCTGCTTTTTTAAATTTTATGAATAAATTAAGGCAACAAGCACACAATGCTCCTTCCTCCTTCCTATTTTCCCCACAACAACAACAACTCTATGAGGTGAGTTGGGCTGAGAGAGAGTGATTGGCCCAAAATCACTCAGCTGGCTTTCATGGCTAAGGCAGGAGTAGAATTCATGGTCTCCTATCTAGCCTAGTGTCTTAACCACTAGAGTAAACTGTCACACACCAGTGGTGGGTTGCTCCCGGTTCGGTCCGGTTCTATAGAAACGGTAGTAAAACCAACGGAAGGCTCCACCCACTTGCCATGACATCATCATGAGTGATCTGCGCAGGCGCAGAAGCGCGTGCGCGTGCTCCCACTGCGAACCAGTAATAAAGGTAAATGGAACCCACCCCTGTCACACACACACACACATACACACAGAGAGAGATGAGAGATATAAGATGATAGATAGATAGATAGATAGATAGATAGATAGATAGATAGATAAATGATAGATAGATAACATGTTGTGTGCTTGTATATATACAGTAAATGTGTATGCATGGTGGCTCAGTAGTTAAGATGCTGGGCTTGTCAATCCAAAAGGTAAGCAGTTTGAGACCCAAGTACCATGTGACAGGGTGAACTCCCATTTCTGCCTCTGCTCCTGCCAACCCAGCAATTCAAAAGCATTCAAATATAAAGTAGATAAAAAGATACCACTTTAGTGGGAAGGTAAAAGCATTTTGTGCACCTTGGTATGTAGTCGTGCTGGTCACATGACCACGGAAGTGTCTTCAGACAACGCTGGCTCCCTCGGCTAGGAAACACAGATGAGCACACACACACACACACACACACACACACACACACACACAGAGTCAGATACAACAGGACAGGGAAACCTGTTTTTATCTTTTTATAAAACAAAAAATACATACATTCACTCTGTATGGTCTTTGGCTACCAGTCAGTAGGGTTCCAGTCTCAATCAGAGAGGTCAGATGATCATGATTAAACGGATGTGATTTACCAAGAGCATCTGCAAAATCACGAGCCAACCTGACAATACAATAGCTGTAAATTCTAAAGCAACCTAGCCCATTATCTACATACATATTTGTGCAGATAATGTCAGAAGAACTAGAAATCTGAAGGTTGCTGATTTTTTAATATATGCAAAAGCACACTGCAGTATGTATTCTATAATGTGGTTCTGGAGCCATTCAACATTCACTCTTTGTTCCATAGATATCTAACAGTAACTAAACAGCAACATTTGAACGCATCAATATTTTATGCTTGCTCTAAAAGCCACAAATGCCAAACTCTAAAGTGTGTGAAAACATCCAAGGTTTCTATCGCCCAGAATGTAATTGCAGTCTTGGGATTCCTGGGAAGAACTTGCTGGAAAATAAGAAAAGCTCTTTTGTTCCAAACAAGAGTGACAACAGCTTCACCAACTTTACAAGTAGAAAAGTGTTCCCACATTTTGTTTTCATCTTGATTTTGCTGATCAGAAAAAATAATAATAATCTCAGCTGGTCTTCATGTAAGGAGAAATGTACATGATGTTTCTTTAGAAAACAATACACCAAATGCACTGGGAAATATTTTATCCTTCTATATCGGTGGGCCAAGAATACTCCGAAAACCAAGTGTTTTATTTTTTTTAATAATATCAAATAAATCAATCTGATTTTGCTAGTGAATGAATCTTGCATTTTTATGCACCTACTTACAACTAGGGGAAAAAAATGTTCAAAGACACCCTGCCCTCAAATTTTATCACATACTCTTTGCATGCTGCTGAATCAAGCAAAAGTATCAATCAAGCATAGAGCTACAAAGGCAGGTTAAGGGGAAAATCCTACTAGTTATTGGGAGGTTCATAGTGGCACTTGTTCCCTGTTGATATGTCTGAAGTAGAATAGAATAGAATAACAGAGTTGGAAGGGACCTTGGAGGTCTTCTAGTCCAACCCCCTGCTAAGGCCACTTCAGACAAATGGTTATCCAACATCTTCTTAAAAACTTCCAGTGTTGGAGTATTCACAACTTCTGGAGGCAAGTTGTTCCACTGATTAATTGTTCTAACTGTCAGGAAATTTCTCCTTAGTTCTAGGTTGCTTCTCTCCTTGATTAGTTTCCACTCATTGCTTCTTGTCCTGCCCTCAGGTGCTTTGGAAAATAGCTTGACTCCCTCTTCTTTGTGGCAGCCCTTGAGATATTGGAAGACTGCTATCATGTCTCCCCTAGTCCTTCTTTTCATTAAACTAGACATACCCAGTTCCTGCAACTGTTCTTCATATGTTTTATGTTCCAGTCCCCTAATCATCTTTGTTGCACTCTTCTCTGCACTCTTTCTAGAGTCTCAACATCTTTTTTACATCGTGGCGACCAAAACTGAATGCAGTATTCCAGGTGTGGCCTTACCAAGGCATTATAAAGTGGTACATAATTAGAAAGTAATTCTTAAAGTACTTAGCATTTTCCTGTTCCTTGTTTTGAGATGACCTGCACATGCCTAACTGAACAGGTGAATCCAATCAGTGGTGACAAGACAGGACTGTTTGGTCCCTTTGGGACTCCAATTTTGAGTGTCCCATGACTTAATCCCTTCTCTAAACCTGTTTGACATCCACATAAAGCCACTGGGAGAGGGCATCCCTCAATATAATCAATATTTCAATATCAAGGTCTCCTGCTCGAGCAGGGGGTTTGCACTAGAAGACATTGAAAGGTCTCTTCCAACCTTTGGAACATTTCAGCGTTTTAGAATTTCTGTAATTTGCAATACACAGATGATATCCAGTTATATGCAGTATCTCTAAGTGCCCAAAGGATATATCAGAGATTAGGAAAAACTAAAACTCCATTCAACCACAATGGAACAACCAGCTACTGACTCCAGGGTGATACCAACTTTGACTTTTGACAGAGCTGTGCTTCTTCAGAGCAAGCAGGTTTACAACTCAAGGTATCTCTCTGGGCTCGCATCTCCTGCTGAAAGAGCAACTGGAAGCTGTGGCAAAGGCAGTTTTGCCTACCTCCAATTGGCTTGTCAGTTATAGTGTTAACTAGACTTGGAGACACAAGGACAGCCACACATGATTGGATTAGATTAACAGAATTGGAAGGGACCTTATAGGTCATCTAGTCCAACCCCCACTCATGTTCTTGTCATCATCTGATTGAATTAATGTTATTCACTCCAGATGAGGTTGCCCCTGAAAAACCAAGTGGGAAGATTAGCCCATCTACAATGCAGCAGTTTTGGCTCTCATACATACACCATGGCTATGGGGGATGCATTGATTACTGGTATGGTTTTGAGGGCAATTTAAGTGCGACTGTTACCTATAAAGCCTTATATGGCTCAGGGCAGTGGTGAAATACAATTTTTTTTAACTACTGGTTCTGTGGGCATGACTTAGTGGGCATGGTGTGGCTTGGTGGGCGTGGCAGAGGAAGGATACTGTAAAATCTCCATTCCCACCCCACTCCAGGGAAAGGATACTGCAAAATCTCCATTCCCACCCCATCTGGGGCCAGCCAGAGGTGGTATTTGCCGGTTCTCCGAACTACTCAAAATTTCCATACTGGTTCTCTTTACTGCTCAAAATTTCCACTACCGGTTCTCCAGAATTTGTCAGAACCTGCTGGGTTGCACCCCTGGCTCAAGGCCTATGATCTACATATCTTTCTCAGGTATATCCTGCATATTCAGTCTGGGTGACCAGGCAATACCAGGCTGATTAAGTCTTTTTCTGTTGAGAAGTGTGATCGGGGAAGGCATTCTCTGCAGATGCTCCCTTTATCTGGGATAGATTGCCCCGAAGTGAAGAGTGATTCCTACTCTCATAGTCTTCCATAGGTTTATACAAAGTTTGCTTTTCCAGAAAATCTTTGCGGATTAATCTGTGTGCAGCTGCTGCTACCAGAATGATTTCATAAACCTGTAGAAATTTGTTTTATATTGTAATTATATAGGTCACATTATAATGTTTTATTCATTATGGATATTTTATATTGCCTAAAATCCCAGGTGACTGAGGCAACAAATGTATTCCATAAATAAATAAATAAAATGTGTGTACTCATTTGTTTTTGTGCCAATTTTTTTAATGCTACTGTTTATTTGGATTATCTTTACCACCACCCAACTTGTAATAATGGCTCTGGGTGACTTACCTGGAGTTACAATCATAAAACAGAGAAAATAGAAAATAGAATCCAAATATCTAATAAGTAAAGACAATCATAGCACCTTTGCATTCAAACTATTTCCTTTCTAGATGGGCCCATTCATCATTCTAGTCCAATAGCCAGTAGGAAAAAACAGATATTCAGGATGTTATACAAGGCTAAGGGACTCAGGACCATCTGAATCTCAAGAGCAAAACTATTCTATAGGCCAGGCACTGTGGTACAGAGGACACATTTTCTAGCTTCCACATTGTATGAGAGAAGGGCCCTGAAGTATCAGTCCCACAAATAACCCAACCAGGGGTGGGTTCTAATTTTTTTTAATACCAGTTCTGTGGGCGTGGCTTATTTTGTGGGTGTGGCTTTGAGGTCATGTGACTAGGTGGGCGTGGTTAGCTGGTCAGAGTCATTTCTGGAAGGTCCTTGCACTAACGACCCGACTCATTTGTTTGCTTTTAACACTGATCAGCTCTAGGACGGCCCTTTGAAGCCCCGCGACAAGAGTTTAAACAGTTTTTTTCCCTCTAGTCATCATCTGGGACTCAGGAGGCAGCAATAGATTGGGGGTGGGACCAAATAAAAGGTATAAGAATAACATGGGTGGGGGGGTGGGAGGGCGGGGGGGGAGAACCGGTTCGGTGATGTCATATCGTCACCGCTACTGGCTCGGCCGAACCAGACCGAACCGGGAGGAACCCACCACTGAACCCAACCCTATGCCTTGAAGGGCTTTATACGTAATAATCAGCTTCTTAAACTCGGAAGCCTATAGTTTGCTAGTGCAACTTGCAAAGTAGTAGCATTACATGGATATCCCATGGCATCCCATGACTTGTCAAGTGCAAACAACCAGATCCACAAATGAAGGGTACAAGTTGACTTACTTTATTATATTCTACCTATAATACAAGAATCTCCCCCCAATCTGCTTGCCTTTTCTTGGGAGCAAACCTTCTGTAACGGCCTGAAGGGTCTGCCAGATGGCTTGGGTCCCCAAGAAGGGAATATCACAGTGGAAGTGGTTGATGAATTAAGAGGCAATCCTACTCCCCCCTCCCCATGCATCCTGCCCCCCCTTCCCCATCTTTTAACTATAATTTTATTTTTGATTGTAACTCCATCTTTATCATTTTAATCATATTTATCTTTTATTGTTTTAATGCTTTGTTGCTGTTGTGTTGTTCTCAATTAACCTTTCACAGCCCTGGATTTCCCAAATGCTTCTGACCCTACCCTACTCGGCTTTCTAAATCAGCCAACGTCACTGAGTGCTACTATTCAACGGGGCTTCATTATTTATATTATGAACCTGCAGTCTAAACCTTTGTTCAAAAACCTCAAGTTTTTTTGAACAAAATCCAAGAAGGAGAAGAGCAGAGATGATAGTAGGAACTTATCACTTTAAATAAGTGCCACCATATCTCATTTCTGAACACTATCCAGCATTAAAGAAAATCCCTGTAGGTAAAAGGTAGCGTATCAGAAAGTATGCCAGAAACTTTCATTTTTGACATGACAAGGTTGTGCCTCTTAAACATGAAGGGAACATTTTGAATCAAGGACCAAGACAGTTTCCCATAGGCACATAACTGCCAACTGTAGGTACAGGATGAAGGACCCAAATGGCTTTTAGATCTGATCTGTCATGACTCTTAGAGAAGCTACTCTGATGTTCTTAAGGACACAATAGCATCCACCTTGGTATTTAATTTTTATTGTCTGTCAGAATAACAAGGGTTATGATAACTGCAAAACACAGAGAATCCACCTGTGATTTTAGACAGAATCACAATCTTCTATTTGGAACAAAAGACACCTTGCAAATAACACACAATGTAGCTGCAAACAATGTTGACTGGAGATTCAAAAGCCCTGTTTTAAATATAAAGGAAAAAAAGCCATTATGTTTCAATGAGTACTCCTTAATCAAGGATCCTGATAAAATAACATTATTCTTTTTTGCTGCCCTGCCATTTCTATCTGCTCAAATATAATTAGAATGGATGCCCCAAGATTAGATGCTTATTTCAGTTGAAATAAAACTGAAGATGTAAAACTGAAGAGAAAAATCTGCTGAATTACATTTCATAGACTACGGTATCATACCTGGGTTGTAAAAACTGATAGATAGCTGCAGACAGTTTTCTGTATATTTGCTACAATCTAGTGATCAACTAGAATTTTGGACCCAGATATAGTAGACATAGACATTTTCCAGTGTCTTCTACTCCTGCTCTTAATGTCGTACATTAAATAGTCCTTTATCATGTGCAAAAGGTCATTTTGACTATAATATTTAGTGGGGGTCATGTACTATATTAAACTGCAATGATATTTGTGTGGTTTTGTTATAATGCATCTATGAACCCATATATTGCAGTTAGTAAATTATGGGTAATCTATACCTATTGCAATCTCCTCAACAAAGTATCATTAAACTGTGAACACACAGTAATATACCAAGTAGCCCTACATATGGCTGCCATATCTAGATACTGCTAGATACAGTTGCAATGTATGGCTGTGAAAGTTGGACCATAAAAAAGGCTGAGCGCCAAAGCATTGAGGCCTTTGAACTATGGTGCTGGAAAAGACTCTTGGACTGCAAGGCGATCAAACCGGTCAGTCCTAGAGGAGATCAACCCTGACTGCTCTTTAGAAGGCCAGATCCTGAAGATGAAAGTCAAATACTTTGGCCACCTAATGAAAAGGAAGGACTTACTGGAGAAGAGCCTAATGTTGGGAAAGATTGAGGGCAAAAGAAGAAAGAGACGCAGAGAATGAGGTGGCTGGATGGAGTCACTGAAGCAGTCGGCATGAGCTTAAATGGACTCCAGGGGATGGTAGAGGACAGGAAGGGCTGGAGGAATGTTGTCCATGGGGTAGCAATGGGTCAGACACGACTTCGCAACTAACAACAACAAAGATACTTTTAGTGAAAGCAAGGAGATTATAGAGCTCTAAGTGGAATGGTCATCCAGATTGTTTAAGGCCAAATATAATACACCTGTGTGCAAAAGAACCTGCCCTGTAATTCAATAATAAGTCTTCCTTTGCTACCAGAATATACAATATTTATTAATTCACAATCTAAAAGAAGACATCATAGGAAAGATGGAGATAGGGGAAATAAAAAAAAGCAAATACAGGCACTAATTCTTGAAGTTCACAACTCCATCATCATCTTTAACTAACTCAATGAACAGTGATACAATAGTTGATGCTGGCTATTCTAACCATGGAGGGGTGCAGTAGCCTAGTGGTTAAGATGCTGGGCTTGTCAACCAGAAGGTCAGCAGTTCGAGACCCAAGTACCGTGTGATGGGATGAGCTCATGTTCCTGCCTCAGCTCCTGCCAGCCTACCAGTTCGAAAACATGAAAACACAAGTAGATAAATAGGTACCACTTCAATGGGAAGGTAACAGCATTCCGTGCCCCTTGGCATATAGTCATGCTCACCGCATGAACATGGAAGTGTCCTCAGACAACACCAGCTAAGGAATGGAGATGTGTAAACACCCCCCCCAAGTGTCTCTGGAGAAGGGCGGCATATAAATCAAATTAAAAAAAAAAGACTCAGAGACAACTAGACAGAGGAAACCTTTATCTTTGCCTTTATTCTAAACATCTAAAGACCAGCTGTCTATTTTTTATAGTTATACTATTTGAACCTTCTTCTCTGCCTTCTGCTATTTTATCACGAAAAGCAGGTCTCTTCATTAGACAGACCCAGCCCTGTATTAGTAAAATGAGAAATAAAGGATGGGAAGAGATATTGGAATATGACAATAACAATTAATTCTAGAGGGACATTTCTGGAAATAACAATCATGGTCTCTTGATTAGTAGAATCAATATTACTTTTTGACTATATTTCAATAAAAGCTAATGTTACTGCTATTACCCATTAAAGTTTAATTAACTCATAACTGCCCATTCTGCTTAACTTCCTTATCAAATCCAAAGGATCTGGCTGCAGAATCTACAGAGGAATCAGATGGATAGATTAAGGTCGCTCCTCTTATTATTAGCCCCAACCTTCTCTGATGAATAGACTTTACACAGTTCAATACTGAATGTCTTCCCTTCAACTGAATGAAGGTATAGCTGTATTTCATGCAAGCTTCATATTTTTCCTGTTTAGCTATGTCTGTCTGTCTGTCAATCTGTCTGTCTCTCTATCTAGCTATCTACAGCATCTCCCTGAATCCCCCCTCTCTCTCTTCTCTCTCTCCTTTGATTGTTTCTGCTGTTTGAAATAACAATATTTATTGAGTAGATTAAAATATACTAAATCAAAATGTTTAAAATCCATAGAAGCCCAAACAATTTGCCATAAACCTTGTTAAACAAACTTTATGTTCTGTGCAGCTTTTGCAAATATATCATTTTCAAATTCCTTTCTTCTTTCCTCCATCCATCCATCCATCCCTGTTTTGTGTGTATCTGTGTGCAAAGGAGAGAAACTGATTCTAGTAAACAAATTATGTTTTGGTGTTCCCGCTCTTTTTTCCTTTTACAATTTATATTTGGAGATTAGGATTCGGAATCATGGTGGTGTTCTATGGTTTATGTTATTTGGGACATTGGTAATTTGACAAGCAAAGAGATTGACTTATGCCTTGAAGATACTGTACATATCCTGCTTGCAGAAATAAGGCCTGCCAACATTGAATACACCAGCATTAAATTTTATTTACATTTAAATAAATATCCTCCCCCCCCCCCCCGTTTTAACTGATATTTTGATGGTTGTTCCTGCTCCATCCCTGAGGAAATGACTCTGTGGGTAATAGATAACACTGTTTTGTTTTTTCCAGAGTGATGTATGCAGAAGATAGAAATATCAAACGCTTTACAACTCAGAAGTTTAGGACATTGTGGATTTGCCTGTCAGTTACTGACACATGATTACTGGTCAGATTTCTTATCTGACAGAAGGAAATTAATAATGGCCTCAATAACTTGAGATGTTCCTCCCCACAAGCAAGCAACACTGACATTGTAACTATCTTGTTGTGGGGAAAAAGAATCCAAGTAACATTTAACTGCATTTTAACAGCTGAACTGCAAATACAGATTTCTGTTCAGGTCAGGAATTCTGTGTTTCTCAGGTCCCATGGTTAGTCATTTCCATTTTGTTTGTTTGTTTGTTTGATTGTTTGTTTGTTTGTTTGTTTGGCTCTGCCCCTCTCACTGGTTTTTAAGCCATTTCAGTGAACTCTTTCAATGAAGTAGGAAAACGTGGACAGCAAGAGCCAAGGGTTTTTTCAATTTGCAAAGCCTTGCTTCAATGATAAAGAGTGAGCTCCTTCCATCAAGTAAAGTCTAGCTTCACCAATCACGAAGTGGACGGCAATCAACCAATGATTAAGTGCTTATCAATGTATTGTCTTTGAAGTCCCATTGAAACTCTTTTTGTGTTTGCAACCTGTTATGAACTCAGCTCTCACTCTGGAAACAAAATTCAACTATGGTATCATGAATCCTGTTGTGGATTTCAGTTTAGGGGCTCGTGCTTTTTTTACTACCAGTTTTCATTCAATTTTTTGAAAGACAAATTCCCTCCCTCCCTCCCTCCCTATTTTCTTACCAGTTTCATTCTTTCTTACTAGCTGTCATTCAATTGAATGGAAGACAAATTACTCTTCTTTCTTACCACTTTCTGGCTTTCTTACCAGTTTTTATTCATTTTGATAAAAGACAAAGTACCCCCACCTCCCAAAGTAATTTTCCATCATTGCCTTATTGACTTCTAGGTGGCTTTCAGTATCATTGACAGTGTATCTTTCTGGATTAACTCAGATGGTTAGCGGTGGTCAGCATAATGTTGTGCTGATTCACCTCCCTTCTCCAGGGTTAATTCAAGTTGGTGATGACTGGGGAGGAGATCCACTCTCAGCCCCTATTATGTGGAAGTGACACAGTGATCAGTGTTCCAGTGGTGAAATTCAAATTTTTTTACTACCGGATCTGTGGGCGTGGCTTGGTGGGCGTGGTGTGGTGTGGCGTGGTGTGGTGTGGCGTGGTGTGGCTTGGTGGGTGCAGCTTGGTGGGTGTGGCAGGGGAAGGATACTGCAAAATCTCCATTCCCACCTCACTCTGGGGCCAGCCAGAGGTGGTACTCAAAATTTCCACTACCGGTTCTCCGAACTGCTCAAAATTTCCACTACCAGTTCTCCAGAACCTGTCAGAACCTGCTGGATTTCACCCCTGCAGTGTTCTAACTTGTCCGATTCAACATATACTTGAAACTGCTGGTAAACTCATCCATTGCCACCTAATTGTACATCTCTGTTCCTGGCAAGTAAGTAATCCTCTGGATATCTTATCCTGGTGTCTGGAGACAGTGAGAGTCTGGATAGGGAACAACAGCTTCAACTGAACACTGGAAAGACTGAATAGCTTTGTGTTTTGGGGTCCACCAGTTCTAGAACTATATTGCCTTTGGTGCTGGATGGGGTTCCACTGCCCCAAACCGACCCCGTGTGTAATTTGGGGGTCCTGCTAGACTCACAACTTCTGCTTAATGAGTGGGTGGCATTCATGTGTATTTGCACAACTCAATATCGTTCAGCAGTTGTGCGTGTTCCTAAATCTAGTTCCTTGTGCACTGCCAAATAAGTTCTGCTGCCTTTTTTTCTCACAGGCATTTCTGATGCATTGATTTACTTAATTAACCAATGAACCTTGTTTGATCTTAAAAAGCTAAGCAGGATCTTACTTGGTTAGTGTTGGATGGGAGAGGACCTGAGCTGTGGAGAGACTGGGAAGTAAAAAAAAAAAAAAACATACCTAGAAGGAAGAAGTGCCAAATGTCTTCCATATCATTATCAAGAAAATTGCATGGTTGGGTCCAGGAGGCCATGAATAATTGAGAGCAACATGAAGGAGACTTTTTGTCTTTAGTAAATTAAAGGTGATTCACTTCCATTCCCCTTGGAATGAATTTTTGAAACAGATGGTTGAAATAAATAATATCATTTCCTGGTTTATTCAGAAACCTTACCTTGTGCTGTCAAAAGTATGACTGAGCAACAATGAAGTTTGCTTGTTTTACTTACAGCAATTTGAGAGGAAATAGACTAGTTTCCTCATGAAAGACCAGAATGTAAAAGCAGGAAACCATAATTACTATATTATCCATAGGTACTTAACTTTATCCTAATGCAAAGTCAATGAAAAAAGATGGATGTGAAATAAGTGCTAATATAATGATTTGGGTTAGGATTAGTAAGGAACATGTTCAAATCCTGATCCAGGTACAGTGAATCAATCATTTTCTCACCTCAATCCACTAGTTTAGTTTTTGTTAGCAATGAATCAATCATTGCTCACACATACCCCTCCCTGAGTATTCAAGAAAAAGAACACAATATACAGTAAATAACCAATGATTCAATCTGTCCATCAAATAATTACTAACAACACTTTCATGGACAATTTTTACTATTAGATACACAAGTAAAAATTGGGGGGACGTGATGGCTGAGTGGTTAAAGATGCTGAGCTTGACAGCTGGAAAGCTGACAGTTCAGGTTCGAAATCCAGATGCCAGGAAATGGGGTGCGCTCCCCTTCCTGCCCACCTAGCAGTTCGAAAGCATGAAAATGCAAGTAGATAAATAGGTACCACTTTGGTGGGAAAGTGACAGCGTTTAGTTTAAGTGATGGTGGCAAATAGAGAGGAAAAAGCTAAATACTTGTGGAAAAAAATGGACTACATTCCTATTTAAGTGCCAGGATATCTCTCAATCAACAACCAAAACTGAGCTGATGTACAAGGAGGTTAATATCTGCCATTGTTTTTACAATATGTATCTTAGCAGGGAGCCTTACTCTGCAATTAGGACAGCATAGAAACAAATTTAATAGTTCACAGCTTCTTAGCCAAAGAACTGCACTGTTATAATTTATTAATTTGCTAATGCATTTCCTTCCCTTTCTGCTTAAGGTAGCCATATGTTGGCTATGCTTACCGGGCTAGATAATGCAAGAAATAAGTGGTATTACCTTGTATTTTCCTCAAATTAAATGGAGAAATGAACTAATGTCTTTTGTGCCTTATTGATATTGTAATACACACCTTTCTAATACTGGCTTCATGATTTATTTCGAATGGTTTATTTTGGTGCTAATTATCTACAAGCAACAATGCATCAGTGAATCTGGATAATTTCCTAGGCCATTTCAGTTGATAGCCATTTATTGATAATACTAGATTGTATCAGTTCAATCCCTCTGGCCAAAATGTAAGAAAAGGAAGTTTTCCCTGTCACTACTGGAAAGGTAAATGTTTCTGTTTTGGGGCATGATCTATTTTTTTTAATGACTCCTGTTCCAGCATCCACTTACCAGATAGCAACATGGAATGCCTTTTCTCCCTCTTCTTCTCCCTGTCTTCCTTCTCCAATAACAACTGTATCAGAATAACTGGTACCAAAAATATTGGCGACATACAGTAATATAACTTGGAAGGTTTGGTTGGATGACTTTCCAACTCCATAATCCTATGGCAGTCAAAGGGGTCAAAAACATGCAAATCAGATTGATTTAAAAAGATGAACAGAGGGGTAAGAAATGGAATGGGGCTTATTCTCACCTCCCTATTAGTGTTTATGCAAACTTGTTGTTTTTATGGGAAATGAGAAGGCACCTGGAAAATAGACTAAAACTCAGAGTGAAAGAGTTGCATTTAAACTTTTTAGAAGTTTTTTTTAAATGTTACCTATTCCCCTCAATAAGTAGGCAGCAATGGATTTTGTGACATCCAACTCCTTCAGTATTTAACTATGGCCGTGCTAAACATCAAACTACATTTCCAGCACTGCTGAAATGATATGTAAATGAAAATTATGACGAATGTATTTTTATGATGACTATGATCATCATTTATCACTTATATCTTTTATATACACTGAGAGCTTATGCACTGAAGACAAATTCCTTGTGTGTCCAATCACACTTGGCCAATAAAGAATTTTGCTCTGCTCTGCTCTGCTCTGCTCTATTCTATTCTATTCTATTCTATTCTATTCTATTCTATTCTATTCTATTCTATTCTATTCTATTCTATTCTATTCTACTCTACTCTACTCTACTCTACTCTATCCTACTCTTCTCTACTCTACTCTACCCTACCCTACTCTATTATATTAAATGCCACCCAAAATCTCCTGTAATATCTCTCCAAGGGATAGTTGATGCATCCATCCTTTGTAGCTTATAGTTTTACAGGGTTCTGATATAATCAGCTTCTCTGCTGAATTTGTAGCAATACTTCAAGCATCAACAAGAGAGAGAAAAGAAAAAAGAAACAGAGTAAGAGTGGAGAGGCGTGGAGTGAAGTGGAGTGGAGTGAATCTCCACCCTTCCTACTGATTGCCAACATAGCAATCATAGAAGAGGCTCGTTCAGAAAAGGCCAACAAGTTCTCAATAGGAGTTACATACACACATTTATCTACATTGCCTCCATGAGCAAATTTAATAAGATTAGACATTCATTCATTCATTCATTCATTCCTTTAGGTAAAAATTTGTTTACTTTGGGAAAATATTTATTTATTTTAATTGACTCTAGGCATTTCAAAGCATAACAACCACAAAAAATATAATAAAAAAGCATATTACAGTAACAACCCAAACATATCAAATACCCACAAGGGGGCCAATTTGCTCAATGGTTCATAACATTCTAAAATGAGCTTTTAAAATGCTAAAATTAAATCATTTATTAAAAATTGCACATATATAAACAATACTAGCAGCTAGTTTACACTTTTAAAATGCCATAGCACATTGTAAAGAATTAAGTTGTCCATATTTCCACACCTGAGAGGTTAAGTGAGCTGTCAAACCTCCCTTTGTCATGTATATTTGAAATAAATAGCCTACCACCCTTTATGTGGGTTATAATGCTTAATAAGCCTCAGCCAGCATATTTAAGGGTTGCATTTATAGAGAAGGAAAGGCTCGTCTATTTGAGCACTAAGTTCTAAGGAAGCAGGGCAGGAACCTTCCAGATATTTTGGACTACAAACTCCATCAGCTCCAGACAGCATGGTTATTGACACATGTTTATGGGCATTGTAATTCAAAGTATGTGAAGGCCACATAGTTGCCAGTTGCTGGAGGATAGCCAGGATTTGCTGTGAATTCATATAGATTCTAATCTGCTGGTGTGGTGCCTAGTGATATTTTTGCTATGATATTGGTATATTAAAAGACCTGGGAAACTAAAAAACATCTTTTCCTGGGAATGGAAGAGTAATCAAGTAGGAAGCAGCCATACTTCACTGAAAAAGCCATTCTGAACTCACTGAAAATTCTTGTTTCCTAGGCAGCTACTCACCATACTTAAACTGGGTTCTTTTATATGAATTAACTCAATCTGTATCAGTTCTTTAATTCATTCATTATATGTGTGTTCTAACTCCTGAAGCCAAATAAATGATTCCTGAGTTAAAATGTGTTTAGTTCCTCAAATACTATGCCATCAATCACACAAGTATCAATCCTAAGGAAAACTCACCCAATACTTAGAAAGAACAGAAAATAAAACTGTCATGGAGCTGAGTGTAAATAATTCCACATCAATGGTGGGATTCAGCTGGTTTGAGCCAGTTCAGGCGAACTGGTAGTTAAATTGCTGAATAGCCCCACCCCTCCCCTCCCCACCCCTTCCAGGAGTCCCCATGTGCTCCATTTTGGCACCCGGGTAAGTGCAGAGAGGCCTACTAGGCTCAAAAAGGGGCATGGGGGGTGCAGTGCCCTCCCCGTGGCCCATTTCTGCTCCCAGGAGGCTTCAGGGAGGTCTACTAGGCTCAAAATCAGGCACGGGGGCATGTCGCCCCCACAGCCCATTTTTGCTTCCAGGGAAGTGCAGGAGGCTGAGTGCTGCCTGCCACACCCCTGGCAATGGCCACCATAGCCACACCCACCCAGCCAGTCATTAGGGCAGAGAACCAGTTGTTAAATTATTTGAATCCCACCACTGCTCCACCTAGCTTTCCTGGTAATACAATAGAAGTGGTGATCATTGCCTTTAGAAGACTGAGAGGATCAATATGCAAAAGTATAAATAGGTGCACCCCCTCTCTGGCCATTTTCTTCTTGCAATTGTTGGCCATGGGACTCCATTCCTTATTTTTCCGGTGCCTGGAGGCCATGCGGATCTGGAGGGGAGGAATAGGCTCAGGCTCAACCCATCCAAGACCGAGTGGCTGTGGTTTCCGACGTCCCGATATAGTCAGCTGGTGCCATCGCTGACTATTGGGGGCGAATCATTGGCCCCCACGGAGAGAGCGCGCAACTTGGGTGTCCTCCTGGATTCACAGCTGTCTTTAGAAGAGCACTTGACGGCCGTGACTGGGAGGATTTTTCATCAGGTTCGCCTGATCCACCAGTTGCATCCCTTTCTGGATCGGGACTCGTTACGCACAGTCACTCATGCTCTCGTCACCTCCCGTCTGACTATTGTAACTCTCTCTACATGGGGCTCCCCTTGAGGTGCACTCGGAGGCTCCAACTGGCGCAGAGTGCGGCCGTGCGGGTGGTGACGGGAGCAACGTGGCGCTCCCATGTAACACCTCTCCTGCACGAGCTGCACTGGCTCCCGGTGGTCTTCCGAGTGTGCTTCAAGGTTTTGGTTATCACCTTTAGAGCGCTCCATGGCTTAGGACCTGGTTATTTATGGGACCGCCTGCTACCACCAATAGCCTCCCACCGACCAGTACGCTCCCATAGAGAGGGGCTCCTCTGGGTGCCGTCGGCCAAACAATGTTGACTGGCGGCCCCCAGGGAGAGAGCCTTCTCTGTGGGGGCACCTACTATCTGGAACGAGCTCCCCCCGGAGATACGGAGGATCCTGGATCTGCGTACCTTCCGTCGCACGCTTAAGACCTTCCTCTTTCACCAAGCCGGCCTGACCTAAGTCTTTCCCCTTTTTAAATGGAAATTTTAAATCTGGTTTTAAATTATTGGGGTTTTAAATTTGTTCAGCCAAATTATCTAATTCATTTTAATCTATTTTAAATTTTGTATTTATATGTTTTATTCCATGGCTGTTCACCGCCCTGAGTCCTTCGGGAGTAGGGCGGTATACAAATTCAATAAAATAAATAAATAAATAAAATAAATAAATTTTTCAAGGACTTTGAGTCATTATTCAAAGGAACCAGCAAGAACATTCTGACCAACACTGGGAGAGCAAACCACTTGTATAATACCAGGTATATAAACAGAGAACAAACCCCACTCCCTTCTTTACTTTACTTTACTTTTATTTGCTTTATATACCGCCCTACTCCCAAAGGACTCAGGGCGGTGAACAGCCAACAATAAAATACATACATATAAAATTTAAAAAGCAGAGATAAAATCAAATTAAATAGTTTGGCCCAGACAGATTTAAAACCCAATCAATTTAAAACAAATTTAAACTTTGAATATTAAAAATACTAAAAAATATTAAAAAATATTAAAAATATTTAAAAAGATGGAGAAAGTTAGGCCAGGCCCGCCTGGTGAAATAAAAAGTCTTTAGAGCACGGTGGAAGGTGTGCAAATCTGGGATCCTCCGTATCTCTGGGGGGAGCACGTTCCAGATAGTAGGTGCTCCCACAGAGAAGGCTCTCCCCCTGGGGGCCGCCAGTCGACATTGTTTGGCCAACGGCACCCAGAGGAGCCCCTCTCTATGAGAGTGTACTGGCCAGTGGGAGGCTATTGTGGTAGTTGGCGGTCCCACAAGTACCCAGGTCCTGAGCCATGGAGCACTTTAAAGGTGGTAACCAAAACCTTGAAGTGCACCCGGAAGACCACCGGGAGCCAGTGCAACTCGCGCAGGAGGGGTGTTACATGGGAATGCCATGTCGCTCCCATTACCACCCGCGCGGCCGCACTCTGCGCCAGTTGGAGCCTCCGGGTGCTCCTCAAGGGGAGCCCCATGTAGAGAGCTTTACAATAGTCCAGGCAGGAGGTGACGAGGGCATGAGTGACCGTGCGTAAGGAGTCCTGATCCAGAAAGGGACGCAACTGGCGAATCAGGCGAACCTGATGAAAAATCCTCCCGGTCACGGCCGTCAAATGCTCTTCTAAAGACAGCTGTGAATCCAGGAGGACGCCCAAGTTGCGCGCTCTCTCCGTGGGGGCCAATGATTCGCCCCCAATAGTCAGTGATGGCACCAACTGACTATATCGGGATGTCGGAAACCACAGCCACTCAGTCTTGGATGGGTTGAGCCTGAGCCTATTCCTCATGGTTTCTCCCCATCCAGATCCGCACGGCCTCCAGGCACTGGGACATCACTTCAAGGGCATCGCTGGGGTGGTCTGGGGTGGAGATGTACAGCTGGGTGTCATCAGCGTACTGTTGGTACTTCACCCCAAAACCACGGATGATCTCGCCCAGCGGCTTCACATAAATGTTGAACAGGAGGGACGAGAGGACTGACCCTTGCGGCACCCCGCATATGAGGGGCCTCGGGATTGACTTCTGCCCTCCTGTCAACACAGACTGTGACCGGTCAGAGAGAAAGGAGGAGAACCACTGCAACACAGTGCCTCCCACCCCTAACTCTTCCAACTGATGCAACATGATACCATGGTCGATGGTATCAAAAGCCGTTGAGAGATCTAACAGGACCAGGACAGAGGAGCACCCCCTGTCCCGAGCCCTCCAGAGATCATCTACCAACACGACCAATGCCGTTTCCGTGCTGTACCCGGGCCTGAAGCCCCACTGGAACGGATCCAGATATGTCGTTTCATCCAGGTGGTGGGGGAACTGTTGCGCAACCACACTCTCAACAACCTTCTTAACAAACCGAAGGTTGGAGACTGGACGATAGTTTACCAACATTGCCAGGTCCAGGGAAGGCTTCTTGAGGAGAAGCCTCACCACTGCCTCTTTCAAGGTGGCGGGAAAGTCACCCTCACCCAATGAAGCATTTATAATCCCCTGGAGCCAGCCTCGTGTCACTTCCCAGGAAGCCAGCACTAACCAGGAAGGACACGGATCCAATAAACAAGTGGTCGCGTTCAGTCTGTCCAGAATCCTGTCCACGTCCTCAGGGGTCACAGGATCAAACTCATCCCAGATAACATTCTCAAGACCTGCCCCAGTTCCTCCCCCTGAGACTATCCAGTCGGAATCCAGATCTTCCCGAATCTAAGTGATTTTGTCATACAGATACTAAACAATAGAGGGCTCTACCCTCTACTTGCTCTACTGCTCTATAATACCAGGTATATAAACAGAGAACAAACCCCACTCCCTTCTAGAACTGACAATGTTGCCTAGCTGGGTAATGAAATGCCTGCAAGAAAACAACCAAGTTCAGAAAGCACTAAGGGCCCTACAGTTCAACCCTGAGCTACAAATGTTCTCTTCTATTGATAGTCATTACACTTTGAATGACATCCAAGATTCCAGATTCTAAGACAACCACTTTGTGATGCTAATTAATTAATTATTTAAAAGACCTGCAGGGGGAAAAGGAGTAGGCCAATCCATTCTGAAACACCTGCAGTTTTCCTTGTTTGTTTCCTCATCTATAAAATCAGTAAAACAAACAAACAAACAAATAAATAAATAAATAAATAAATAAATAAATAAATAGTCTGACACTTAAGCATTTGTGTATATATGTGTGTGTATATATACATGTGCTTATGTGTGGAGGAACATTTAATGACAAAAAATAATCTAATGTGTTGTTTTTCTAACACATCATTTTCCAGATAGAAAAAAATATAAGGGAGTAGAATTGTTCTGTGCCACATGAATAGGCTTTTTCGGTCAAGTTATGTTGCAATGAAATATTAATGCCTTATCATTTGTCATGTGTTAATTAGCAGAATAAGCTGTAGGAAGTCTAGATTGCCATGCAAATGTTAATTAGGTCATAATTTATGTTAAGCATTTCTGAGCAAAGGAGTTCAACATCTCATTTAGTAGCAACTGAACTTTGGAAATTATTTCCATTTGTAAGAGCTTTTTTTTTCCCCCTATATAAAACTGACAATTGTTACAGGTTAATAAATACTGGAAGAAATATTGAAATACTTATCATCTGGATTAAACACCCACACGTTATAGGCACTAAAGCTTGATTTTGGTTTTGTATTCTTTCTTTGTATTCATAAAACGTAGGTGTTGAAGTTTGATATTTTTTCTTCTTCTTCTTCTGTGCTAGAGCGCTTTTCAAACTAGAAGCTTGCTTATAAAATGCCTAACTGAACTGTGATCCTATCATAGGCACAATTGTCGCTAACATTATTTTGTTCCGGTGAATGGCATATTGAAGTCCTTCAAACATTATTTCAAATATTCAGTAATCCATTTGAGAATCTATTGCATATTCAAGGTGAGCAGCAGGCACTCAGAACTATAATTCTCTGTCGCCCTGTTTGATGCAAACAGAGCTGAATTCAGAGGGCCACATTGTGCTTATAATATGAATTTTATACAATGATAAATACAAGAAGTGTGGTTATTGTCTATGGTTATGAAAATTCTTTTCTTGCCTGAAGTTACTAGCCAGAAGTTTTTAATTGGGATTTTAAATTTTATGGATTTGGGGTTTTAAATTGGGTAGCCAATTATTTAATTCTTTTAATTATCTTAACTTTTGTATTTGTATGTTTTTTAATTTTGGCTGTTCACCGCCCTGAGTCCCTTCTGGGAGAAGGGCGGTATACAAATTAAATTAATAATAATAATAATAATAATAATAATAATAATAATAATAATAATAATAATGTTCTTTGCACTATAGTTACTATGGTTCATTGCACAGCCAGCTGTTCAGACTGGATTCAGCTCTCTCTCTCTCTCTTTTTAGTGCCTATTGAATCCTTCCCAAAGATCTGGGATAGGCAGATGTGGATGCTTGATAGGGTTACAATTATCATCCAGGATTTAAGCCAGTGGCGAAATCCAATTTTTTTTTTTTACTACCGGTTCTATGGGTGTAGCTTGGTGGATGTGGTGTGGCTTGGTGGTGTGGTTTGGTGGGCGTGACAGGGAAAGGATACTGCAAAATCCCCATTCCCTCCCCACTCCTGGGGAGTGCAAAATGTCCATTCCCACCCCACTCTGGGGCCAGCCAGAGGTGGTATTTGCCGGTTCTCCGAACTGCTCAAAATTTCCGCTACCAGTTCTCCAGAACCTGTCAGAACCTGCTGGATTTCACCCCTGATTTAAGCTGTCCTAAGTAAATCTGTCTTTTGCAGTTCACTGACGGTGAATTTGCCAACGCTGATGGTGTTCAAGTGATGCTCCAAATGTTTTGGAGTTGCACCCAAGGTGCTTATTACTACTCATACTATCTTTGCTTTCTTTTGCCACAATCCTTCTATTTCTATTTGTAGGTCTTTATATTTTGTAACTTTCTTCAGTTCTTTGTCTTCTATTCTGTTGTCTCCAGGTACTGCCACATATACCTGCGACTGTCCAGGTAATATCCAGATATATATTTTTTTGTCTTTCTTATCTCCAATTTTTAAGATTGAGGTTTTATGGCCCAGATGCCTGTCTGTTTGAATTCTAAAGTCTCAGAGCAATTTAGCTTCTTCATTTTCTATTACTTTATCTATTTTGTGGTCCCACCAGTTGTTCCTTGCAGACAAATGTGCAGAGAAGAGCAACAAGGATGATTAGGGGACTGGGGGCTAAAACATATGAAGAATGGTTGCAGGAATTGGGTATGTCTGGTTTAATGAAAGGAAGGATTGGGGGTGACAAGATAGCAGTGTTCCAATATGTCAGGGGTTGCCACAAATAAGAGAAAGTCAAGCTATTCTCCAAAGCACCTGAAGGCAGGACAAGAAGTGGAAAATAATCAAGGAGAGAAGCAATTTAGAACTAAGGAGAAATTTCCAGACAGTCAGAACAATTAATTAGTGGAACAACTTGCCTCCAGAAGTTGTGAATGCTCCAACACTGGAACTTTTAAAGAAGAGATTGGATAACCATTTGTCTGAAGTGGTGTAGGGTTTCCTGCCTAAGCAGAGGTTTGGGCTAGAAGACCTCCAAGGTCCCTTCCAACTCTGTTTTTCTATTCCAGTGACGGCAAACCTTTTTCGCTCCGAGTGCCAAAAAGGGAGCACCCGTGTGTGTGTGTCTGGGCTGCAACCTGGAAGAGGAGCTGCCCAAGGCGCATGCACATGCCTGAAAATGAACTTCCGGTTTCCAGCTAGTCTTTTGGGTTTCTAGCGCACATACGCGTGCGACGATCAGCTGGCAGGCGCGCATGCTCACACAGGAAAATGGAAGACCAGCTCTTCCAGTTTCCAGCACTGCCGCATGCACAAAGGGCAGCTGATCATCACACATGCATGCATGCCAGAAACATGGAAGAGGAATGGGCGATGCCGCACATGCCAGGTGACATGGCTCCGCATGCCACTTCGGGCACACATGCCATAGGTTCGCCATTATGGTTCTATTCTAATCTAATGGTATTTCCTGCAGATCTTCCAATGCACTTTGCCATACTGTTATTTGAAGACAGTCTGTTTGGTCTTCTTGCAGGTAGGTAACTAGGTGGTCCACTTCAGATTCTTCGCAAAGGTGGCATTTGCTGTCTGTTGATGTCTTTTCAATTTTGGCTTTGTTCTTAAGGCCTGGTCTTGTGCAGTCACAATTAGCCCCTTTATCTCTTTCTTCAGCTTTTCTACTCTTTTATTTATTTTTATTTTATTTTAGGAAGTTTATATTGCCACCTACTTGCACAGAGCAACTCAAGTACTTTTGCCAGTACTTGTTGTTATTTACTTTGCCTGCTTTTTTTAAAAAAATGTATTGGCCATATAATACTTTGCTTTGCCAAGTCTCTTTTTTCCTTCTTCGTTTGGTCTTTCTTATAGGTCAGTTTGGTGTCTCCAATACTCAGTAAGCCTGCCATGATATACTAGCTTCAGTGCATTTTCTTCACCATCCTTCAGGTATTCTTTCCAATGCCTCTTTTCTTCTTCAACTACTAATTACTTGCAACATTCCACATCCGCTTATTTTATTTTATTTTTAATTTGATTTATATGCCGCCCTTCTCCGGAGACTCAGGGCGGCTTACAATGCATTAAGCAATAGCCTTCATTCTTTTTGTATGTTTTATACAAAGTCAGCTTATTGCCCCCACAAACTGGGTCCTCATTTCACCTACCTTAGAAAGGATGGAAGGCTGAGTCAACCTTGAGCCTTGGAGAGATTCAAACCAGCAGAAATTGCAGGCAGCTGTGTTAATAACAGGGTGCATTAAACCACTGTACTATCAAGGCTCTTTTTCCTTGGTAAGTCTTACTATGTGAATGAAAATCATGATTCATTTTCATTATTTTTCTATATAGAGTCCATGGCTTTTAATTCTATTTGAGTCAATCCAACTTTTTATCAGTCTATCTAATGACTGGAATTGTCTGGTGTTAATTTACCTTGACGGCATTTCCTCCACTGAGTTTAGATTTTAAGAGCTTCTTCACTGTCCTTATGTATTCATTCCTAATCTTCTTGATTTCAGTGTGGTTACATTTAATTATTCTTTGTTAAAAGTACAAGAACTAAAAGAATTAGTGTGTCTAATACGTCAGACTTCCCAAACCTTGTATCCTTCAGATCTGCTATCTTACAATTCTCTCTCTCATTAGCAATTCATCTGGAAGGAATTATGAGACTTGTGGGCTACAAAACCTATAAATTTGTAGAATGTGATTATAGTTCAATATTGATTCCTAGTTCTACTACCACATTCTGAAAAAAATGAAAATGGGAAACAGAAGGATTTAGCATGTTTGGTCAATCTAACAATAGAGTTTCATGAACAGATCCAACCATATTTTCAGTTGAGAAATTGTTGGTCTAAGCATCTTTGACCAAGCTAAACAAATAAACACTAGGGAATTCCTTGAAGTTTGGCATTGAGACAAATCAGCCATCAATAGACATATAGAGGTAAACCACATTTACACACCATTCAAAAGAGACATTATAAAAGCTGAGAAGAAAACAAGATGTTCAGAATACATTATCTCCAGCAGTCAACACCCAGATAATAGTGGATTAACATCAGACAAACAATCTAGCAGAAATAATCCCTAATAAAGGAAGTGCAAAGGAGAAAACCACCAACACTGGTAGGGCAAGCTATTGTACAGAAACAGGGAGCATTAGCATTGATTATGTTATCTACTTAGTAATAAAATGTCTGGAGATAAACAACCAAGCTCAGAGACTATCAAGGTCTCTATATTTCAACCCTGAGCTACATATATTCTCTTCTATTTCATGCTAAAAGCATCTGGATTATGATGGAAATAACACAGTGACTCTAAGATGAATGAGTTGAAGTCTGAGAGGTACATATAGTTATTGTAAATATCACATGCAATCCTGACATTATTAAAAGTGAAGCCCGTCCAGACACTATTAAAATCAGTCAGAATGGAAAGGCTGACCAAACATAGATTCCATCCAAGGTGAAATATTAAATAGAAGCAGAAGCCAAGACAAACAATCCAGAATTTAACAGTAAAAGTCTAACCTTATGGACAGTCCAGAAGTCAATAGGAAAAGATCTGGTTGAACCTACAGGGTTCATGAAATGGGCAGGATCCAAAGCCAGAACACATTATCTGGTTCTAGCAATCAGAAACAGAGTTCTCATAAACACAGATATTAATCAGTTTTCTGTAAGCATACTGTGAATTTTTTAACATTTAATTATGATTGAAATTATTATTCACTGTCTTCCTTTAAATTCCGTACACTGGGGTAGAGAATCAGCCTATCCAGGTATTGCTGAATTACAACCCCCAATAGACCCAATCAGCATGATCAGTGGTGAGGAGTGCTGAAATTTGTAATTTAACAATAACTAGAGAACCACATTTTCCATCCATCATAAATATCAAGTTACCTGTCTCACTGGAGTCAGCAAGTCTCACTTCTCATATTTACTGGATATCACAATGCATCATTAAAATAAAAGAAGTGCATGTTCCAGATCATAATCTCAATTTGTAATATGATATGTACTTTGATCTACAGAATTATAAGAAAGCACTTGTAGTCTCACGATTGTTCCTTTAGGATAAAGATATAATCAATATACAAGAAGGAGGAGCAGGAACTTTAATGGTAGTAGAATAATTTTTGCTGCATTGATATCCCACCACATATCTATTAGTTCTAACTCATTAATTAGAAGTTTAAAAGTGTTTCTCTGGTTATTTTTCTTCTTCTTTGAAGGTCACACTTGAAAGTTTATCTGAAGGGGGACTCAGTGCTAATTAAATTCTAACTGATTGCTGCTAAGGAATGAAATAGGTCTGCCGCAGAAAATTGCAATGTAATGGATTGGAATCTCTATCTCTATCTCTATCTATCTATCTATCTATCTATCTATCTATCTATCTATCATCTATCTATCTATCTTCTATCATCTATCATCTATCATCTATCTATCTATCTATCTATCTATCTATCTATCTATCTATCTATCTATCTATCTCTATATATATCTCTCTATGTCTTTCTCTCACTCTATCTCTATCATCTCTATCTATCTCTATCATCTCTCTCTATCAGCTCTAGCTCTATCATCTCTATCATCTCTAGCTCTAGCTCTATCAGCTCTAGCTCTATCGCAGGGGTGTCAAACTCACGTCGTCACAGCAGCATCAAGTGATGTATCAGGACATTTTCCCCCTTTGCAAAACCGGGTTGGGGCATGGCCCGCACGTGACACATCCGTCCGGTGGGCCGCAAGTTTGACATCCCTGCTCTATCGCAATTGCTATCTATCTCTATCTCTGTCATCTCTATCTCTAAACTGTCTCTATTTCTATTTCTAATCTCTTTCTCTCTCTCTGTCTCTCCCTATTTCTCTCTCTATCTCTCATCATCTCTATCATCTCTATCTCTAATCTTTAATCACTGTCTCTATTTCTATTTCTAATCTCTATCTCTAATCTATCTACCTTTCTCTCTATCTCTGTCTGTCTGTCTATCTATCTATCTATCTATCTATCTATCTATCTATCTATCTATCATCTTTGTCATCTCTATCTCTAATCTTTATCTCTAAACTGTCTTTATTTCTATCTCTAAACTATATCGCTAATCTCTCTATATTCTTTTGTGTGTGTGTGTGTGTATTTGTATCTCTACGTCTCTACCGCTATCTCTATCTCTCGCTTTCGCTCTAGCTGTCTAGCTCTCCATTTCTACCTCTACCACTAATCTCTATATTTCTATCTCTATCACTATGTCTCTATTTAATTTGTGTAGCTGCCCATTTCACCAGATGTGACTCTGGGCAGTATGCAACAAAGCTAAAATAGTGAATAAATTCATAAAACCATTTATCATTATTAATTATAAAAACATTTTAATAAACCTATAAAAAACAGAAAAATCAAACATTGTTATTGTTAATAATAATGGATGTTAATAATAATGGAGCCATCTCAGAAGTCATCTCATAAGCCTCATGGGGTTCCCAGGCTTGGTAGCATAACCAAGTCTTCAGCGCCTATTGAAAGCTCAGAAGTGATGAGGCCCATCTCACCTCACTACTGCATTAGCTTAGATTAACAGAGTTGGAAGGGACCTTGTAATTCATCTAGTCCAACCCGCCCCCCCGCCCAAGCAGGAGACCCTACACCATTTCCGACAAATGGCAGTCCAATCTCTTCCTGAAAGCCTCCAGTGATGGAGCTCCCACAACTTCTGAAGCTGTTCCATTGGTTGATTTTTCTCACTTTCTACTGCAGAAAAGGCTTGCCACCTAGGGACCACCAAATGTAGCTGCCTAGCTCACAACACCCATAGCATACTCTTTCTGCTGGGTCTAGTATGATGGGAAGATGAAATCTGAGAGGCAGTCAAGTAACTCGGTTACATGTCATGAAGAACTTTAAAGGTTGACACCAGTAGCTTAAATTGGACCTGGAGAGAGACTAGTAACCAATGTAGCTCATGAAACAAAGGCATAATGTGTGTTCTACCAGAAACACACATAATTACTTAATCAGCTGCATTTTGAACCAATTAGATTTTCCAGATGCTTTTCAAGGGAAGCCTCATGTAGAATGCATTGCAATAGTCCAACCAGGAGATGACTAGGGTATGAGTAACCATGAGTATTACAACCAAAAGCACACACAAATGACTAAAATGACACTTTCCACTACCTATAGATTCTGGCTCTGGTGGTCAGTAGGAAGTAATCGTAATCTAAATCCTGGTTAGAAAAAGAAGATTGTAACCTCAGAGTTGTTAAGATCCATTGACCTAGAGGTGGAGCTCCTGCCTCACAGTCAGTAGGTTGTGAGTTTGATCCTAGGTAGAGGCAGATATAGGGCAGGGTTGGGTTCTACTTACCTTTACAATTGGTTCACAACAGGGCTGCGCGCGCAGAAGCTTCTGCGCATGCGCAGAAGCGTTCTGATGATATCAGGGTCGGTGGGTGGAGCCTCCTGCTGGTTTTACTACCGGTTCTATAGAACCAGTGCGAACCAGGGGCAACCCACCACTGATGTAGGGTCTCCTGCTTGGGCAAGGGGTTGGACTTGATGACCTGCAAGGTCCCTTCCAACTCTGTTAATCTATCTGTTAATTTGTTGGCCATTATTAAATAACAATATCTGATCTCTAAGGATTACCAGCTGGTCCTATCAGATTAATATTATTATTGAAGCGAGGCAGAGGGAGTGAAAGTTACTGCAACTGGACTTTATGGGCAGTAAAAGTCTTTTAAATTTCCATTGTCATGTCAAAATGCCCATTCTGTGGAACTACTTGATGATTATGATTTTGTATTATTAACATTGGAACTGTTAGCACTCTTTTGTTAAAAAAAACAAACCTTAGGATGTTAATTAAACAGGTACATAAATTTATCACAAGAACTTTCAGTTGCTGAGAGCCTTTAAGAGTAAACAACTTTCTGAATATGTAAAAATCCATGCTATGGAGCTGGCAGAGCATTGAAGAAAGAAACAGGTAAATCACTGTATTTTTCTCACCTTCGCTTTTAAATGAATTGAACTATAAATCAGTTCCATGTTGGCTTCTGCACTGATTTTATTACCATTTTATTATTGTTACCATTTATTATTGATACTATTGTTTTACAATGATATCCTTGAAATATTTCCAAACACAAACTTAAATGGAGGTTATTAATCATGTATTCTCTTAATAGTCATATTTATTTTTTTATTTTGCTTTATTATCTTATCAATTGTGACCTATGTTTGGATACATCTGTGGTGGCAAAAAGGAACCTCGCATATTTTGGAAAGACAAAATTTTTTTTTTTAATTAGTTTACAATAAAAATACAAAAACAAATAATAGGAAAAATAGGGGAGAGAAAAGGGAAGAGAAAAGTGTAGAAAAGAAGGGAAAAAGAAAGAAAAGGCATGACTCCCTTTGGTGCAGTAGAATAAAACAGTAAAATCAAATCTCAGCTTTTTACTTTTACATAATAGTATAAACTAGCCATTTCTATAATAATAGCAATAGCACTTAGACTTATATACCACTTCACAGTGCTTTACAGCCCTCTCTAAGCGGTTTAGAGTCAGGATATTGCCCCCAACAATCTGGGTCCTCGTTTTAGCCACCTCGGAAGGATGGAAGGCTGAGTCAACCTTGAGCCAGTGGGAATCGAATTAACAAACTGCAGTCAGTAGACACTCAGCAGAAGCAGCCTGCAGTACTGCATTTTAACCACTGCGCCACCATGGCTCAATAAGAAATCTATCTAATCAGTAAAACCCAAAATCAACATTTGTTTGTTTGTTTGTTTGTTTGTTTGTTTTGCATCTCAAGCACAAAGTCCAGAAGCGGTTTCCAAGCAGAAACAAAAGTAATTGTGGTTTGGAAAGACAAAATGTTCAAGAAAGTTTATGGGCATATTAGCAGCTAGAGATCAGGACTGTCTTATATTAGGTGAAGACCCCTGTGCCCTCTCTCCACAGTGCCCTCTCTACATCAACTCATATAGGTCATGTGAAGAGAGAGAAGAGTAGACATGTTACCGTCAGAGGTGGGTTCTATTTACCTTTACTATTGGTTCGCAATGGGAGCGCGCAAACCATGATGACGTTGTGGCGGAGCCTCCTGCTGGTTTTACTACCAGTTCTATAGAACCGGACCAAACCGGGAGCAACCCACTACTGGTTACCATAATACTGATAGAAGAAATTCTAAAAGCAAGTCATTGAGAGAACTCTGGTCCTCTAACATACAACATGAGTAAATCAACAAAGATGGTGGCTGTTACGTATTGAATACATATAGTTGTGTTAAGCCCTGCTAAGGTGAAACTAACCTTTAGATGACCCTAACTGTTAAGTTCAACTGTTTTGGAGGGAAACTTAGAACATTCATATCTGAGCTGGCTTTTTCAAGTATTATGATTGGGTGAGGCCCTGAGGGCCCAGTGTATAAATTACAGGAATTTGCCTGTTGTTCAGCAGTTCCAGTTGAGTCAATAAATGCTGCTATATCTAGGCTGTCTGTTCTTGCCTACTGCAGCCCACAACATAACAGTGATGTCTTAAACAAGATAAATCATAGAAAATTAAGAGTTAGCTGAGTTCATTTAGGCCATAAATCCAATCTGATCAATGCAAGAGTCCCCAGTTAAAACATTCCTGACAGATGGCTTGCCATCCCCTTTCTGAACAATTTTAATGAATGGAATGTCCCTCAATCATTTGTTCTATTTTCAAGCTGTAAACATGCACAGTTCCGAAGTTTCTTCTGATCATCCAGATACAGTATATCTGAAGCTCTCTTTAAAAGGTTGTATCTAAAATTGGAAATACTATATTTTTCGGAGTATAAGACAAAACTTTTCCCCCCAAAAAAGAGGGTGAAAATCTGGATGTGTTTTATACTCCGAAAATGTAGCCCTGCCCAGCTTCTCAAACGGAGGTTTCAGAGGCTGAAAAAAGCATCAGAAACGAAGCTTCAGAAAAGAAGCCCCCAAACAGAGCTTCAGAGGCTTTTTTTCTGAAGCTCTGTTTCGGAGGCTTTCAGAGGCAGAAAAAAAAAGCAAAAAAAATAAAAGCAAGGCACAGAGCTCACAACCAAGGAACCTGTTGCTAAAATTCACCTCTGGGAACGGCTGATTGGGGGTATTCCGGGAGGCCAATCCACCCACCAATCAGCTTTTTTCTTATTTTCCTCCCCAAAAACTAAGGTGCGTCTTATACTCCGAAAAATACGGTAGCACCCTCTCCACTCTTGCTTAATGCACCCTTTATATATAACTAGACAGATTGTGCCCGATTGGGTCATTGTTTCAGAAATACTTCCTTACCTAAAACACAAAAACAGAATGAGCAAGAGTGGGCACTCCTGTTGGAGCAGGAGTGACTTCCAAAATCCACCTGCCACCTTCCCCATTAGTTTTCTTTGTGGGCAGCTGGCAGTAAGTGTTAAAAATCCCCTTCCCCTTCTTTCCTTTCCCTTCCCTTCCCTTCCCTTCCCTTCCCTCCCTTCCCTTCCCTTTCCACCAGGCAGGTAACTGGTTGCTGTTGAGGCAGGGTGGGAGGGAATGAAAAAATGAATAGCCCAGTATGAGCACAGATGGACTGGACCATTTGTCCATTGACTTTCTCCCTGCAAACTTCTCATAAGCAACTTTGCTAGTGGGAAGGTGGCAAGGAGTGTAAGAGCACTGACAACTGTATCACTTCCTTCTCCATTGACTTGTGGGAAGCAGGGAGCGTTGAAAATGAAGATTGTTGGATTGTGGTTGACTGCAGCAGCAGCATTGAATAGCATCAGCACAGAAGTGCTGAAGTGGCAAAAATATAATTCATTCCCTCAGCAGTAGTGGGACCCGGCATTCTTTAAGCCCATTTGAGGTACCTTTGTTGACAAAGTTTTGTCCTATGATGCAGCGTGTCACCCAACTGATGCTTACAAAGTATCAAATCGACACAAGAGTTTGAGCACTGTATGGATAATGAGATCAATATATTGGTTGAGACGCATGAGGATTTCCTAGGGAAAAGCCCGAGAGTCAGCTAGGAGTCCCTGATTTAAATCTCATATCAGGCAGACTCACACAAGGCAATTTTATTTTCTTGGCCTCGGCTCATCCTTTGCAAAACCTATTTATTTTAACTGTGTCTGTGTCCTACTAGTAAAGAGGAGATAAATATAACTACTGCAATGGTCTGTGAAAGGAATAGGTGAGAAATGTACTGAATGTAGGAACACACACTATCAATATTTACATGGGTGCTTGTCCTTGGGTGTTAACAGGGACAACTCCAGGGTGGAGAGCATTCTCAACAAAATGCTACTTAGTGGACTTCCTATCTTGATTGCTGTCCTGTCTGTAAATATTTTGCAAAAGCAAATAAATAGCCATCACTTTGCATGTTGGAAAATGCCCCCAACAATATCATTGTTTAGTGCTCAAAGAGAGTAGGAAATTTAAAAATGTATTTCCCAGAACTACATACATAGAGGGAGATTGAAACAGCAGCATTCTTAGTGATATCCACTACTTCTCAATCATTGTGTGAAGCCCATCCATAATATTATTGGTTTCATTCGTGCAATGAATGAAATGTGCAAATTATTCAGAAGAAGTATTTCATAAAGAATGTTAGCCCGAGATCCTTGGTGCTCTCTGAGCTAGCACTGCATTGCACTGATGATGTTACCGAGTAGGGTGATTAAATGTCTGCAAGAAAACAACCAAGGTAAGAGAGCACCAAGGATCTCACTGTTCAACCCTGAGCTAACAAATAGTCTTGTATTGTGATGTTGTGTGTGTTACTACTCCTCATTGCAGCTGCGTCCTCTGGAAGACTTGAGACTTGTTGAAGATTCTGCCTGTGGAAGTTTGTGCATGGACAGCTGCTAAGTTTCTCTGATGTCCCAGCAGAAGAGTGCCCATGCTTTCCAGAGCCTTATTACACACAACTGAACAATATCAAACTCTCCTGGGTATTAAAGAAATAAACAAGGGAACCAAAATGACTTTCCTATGACACAATGTAAGATATTGTTCTTGAATAACCAAATAACCAATTATAGAATATTCTCTACAGAACCTTTTTATGTACTGTAATGTTTTTTAAATTCAATTCCCTCTACAAAATGAATACTTCATGGGAGTCTAGGAAGTTATAATTGGTATTAATTTAATTGATTGGACATTCAGATAATATGTGAATAAATGAATTCAGTTTCTCTAGGGAAAATAACAAAAGTGGCCAATCAGCAATAGACACCAATTACTTTACATACACACACACACAAAAAAAATAGAGGACCTGCAGATAAGTAATTAATTAGTGCAGTCGACAAAGCAAAGAGAATCTAGCAAGTTTTAAAAGAAAAGAAAAGAAAGGAAAGCTCAGCAGAGAAAGTTTTGAACTTTGGCTGCATGTGTGTTTGAATCAATAGAAAGAAAAAGCTGCTTCGGGGTTTGTGTCACATATAGTGTTTTTGTTTTGATTTAGTTTCCTGCATGAACTAACCTACTGTTGTGCAAAATCCCTATGATCCAGGTTGGGATGGTGGCAGTGGTGGGATTCAAATAATTTAACAACCGGTTCTCTGCCCTAATGATTTCTTCCAATAACCAGTTTGCCAGACTGCTCAGAAAGTTAACAACCGGTTCTTCCGAAGTGGTGCGAACCGGCTGAATCCCACCACTGGATGGTGGTTAAAGGTATCAGGCTAGAAACCAGGAAACCAGGAGTTCTAGCCTTAGGCATAAAACCAGCTGGGTGACTTTGGTCCAGTCAATCTTTGCCAGCCCTAATAAGAAGAAGGCAAGGGCAATTCACTTCTGAAATTGTTGCCAAGAAAACTGCAAGGACCCATTGAGACACTTGGCAAGAATCAAGACTGACGTGAAGACAGAAAAAAAGAAGAAGTATATGTTAATAAGTCAGCATAATTCATAAGGTGTCTGAAATCAACCGACTTGAGGGACATCCATGCATTTCAATGTACAACTATTCTTAGTTGGGCAGCTACATTATCTGACATATTAGCAGAACAATAAACAGCTTCAGGGAGTATGTTAAAGAGCAGTAAATTAATTGCACTTAAAAAGCAGTTGCGTAAATGCTAAAGCTACTCCAATGCTGTTAGAGATTTCAGGAAAATTTTGATTTATAGGATGAGCTCTTTTGTGATCCAGCACTGGACTTTTTCTTATTAGAAATACATCCTGATGATACTTCCTCCACTTTGGAAGTAAAGACTGGATGGCCACTTATCACTAGTAACACAGCAGTGTCTCGTTTGCATTGGCAGAAGGTGAAGATGACTTTACAAGTCCTTTCTGATCATGTGATTTGTTGATTATTTGCCTGAAAGTAATCCATAGGATCTTTTAAAAAGATCATTTGTAAACATCCCAATGAGCCCATTTGATCACCAAACCAACTCTTAAGTGTAACTATGAGTTCAGAAACTAGTGACATCTGCCACATGATTACTGGCATGTTACAGGTTCATGAAAACAGAAGTGTCCTCTTAGAAGTACCGTGTTTCCCCGAAAATAAGATCCTGACTTATATTTTTTTGAACCCCAAAATAAGCGCTTGGCCTTATTTTTGGGGAGGTCTTATTTCCAGTGTCTCCCTAACCCTAACCAGAGGAAATGGTGGGACCAGCTGAGCATGCAGTTAAATGTTTTTGGAGAGGGCTTATTTTGGGGGGGGGGGTTATTTTAGAGCATGCACTCAAAAGCCCGATTGGGCTTATTATCTGTGGGGGTCTTATTTTGGGGGAAACACGGTAGCTGCACTGAAGTTGTCCCCTGCAGTCGATGAATAGTTTACCAATCCCATTAGAGTCATTCCCCATGCTTTGCATAGTGATGAACCAAATTATGAACAATATCAAACTCTTCTGTCTATTAGATTAAAAAAAAGGAACCAAGCTTTTTTCTTGTGACATAATATATGTCAAGCTGACAGCCCGCAGGCTATGCCCACCACAGCTCTGCAAAGGGAAAAAATGTCATGAAACATCACATGACGGCAATGTGACACCATGAGTTTGACACCCGTGCTCTAGTCCCACCTTGATCATGAAACCTAACTCTAGATCTAAACATGATTTAGGAGGCTGGTAATATCTGTCATGTAATTACTCATATAATATCTTAAGAAAACAACAACAACCAAAACCTCAATGCTAGTTCTTGTTATAAGAGAGGTATAGGAGTGTACCTCTTGGTATATCTCTTGATATAGGAGAGGTGACTTTTATTGATCCAATTAAGTGTGCCAGCACTTGATCTGTGTGTTTAATTGAGCCAGCCTTTGAATCCTAGTTAAATGTTATAGTTTAATAAGGAACAACTGTAAGCACAGCTAGGGAGGAGAAATGACAGTTGTTGTGCTCCACCAGCAGCCTGCGGAGCTGGCAACGGAGTCAGACCGTGAGGAGGCTGAGGAAGAACATGGGCCAGTCCTGGAGGCTGGGGAAGGCCCGTATGAGGGCTCTGCAACAGAGGCAGAAATGGGGCCAGGGTCATCGGGGAGTGATGTGTGGACTCCGGAGCCTCCAGAGGTTGACAGCAGAGAGGCAGAGTGTTCTGTCCCCGTCCCACACACACACAAACAGCCAGCCGGGGGTTAAAGAATTATTTGGCACACACAAGGTTCGTTATCAGGAACTTGGCAGCAATACAATAACCGTCTGCCAAGTGTTTTACTTCAAGAAGAGGGAGTGTTCCTCCACCAGATAATCACCAACAAATACACACAGTTTTCAAAAACAGTCCAGCTCAAACAGAAACCTTCAGCAGATTTAGGCATTGTACAAAGTGACTAGCCAGAAGTTAGCTTTGTCCGTCACAGAGTCTAAATGGCCACCACACTCTCTTATATAGCCTGTGGGGTGTGGTCCAGTGACTCAGCTTAATCCCTGGCACGCCTCCTCATCTGCTGCAAACATTTATCTCGCCTTCATTGGCGTGGATCCAGGAACGACGTATCACCGTCATTGCTGTCATCAGAGACACCTGGCTCCTGGCCAATCACCTCTCCCTCGGCAGACACCTGAGGCATTGCCAGAGAGGAGGGGCCTGGAGAGGGAGCCTGGCCGGCTCCTCTCCTTCATGTTTGGAGCCTTCTTCCTCCGATAAGATGGGCTCAGGGGTCGGAGCCACAACACAGAGGAACACGAGGAGCCTGTTCCTAGTGCACGCATGAGAAGAGCTGCCAGAAGGCAAGAGCAGCTAAAGTAAAAAGGATGACTCAGGAGTAAGACCAAGAGATGATTGGCCCCTCCCATAAGGCTTAAAAGACCAGCAACGGCTCTTAGGCTCTTTGTCAGAAAACAACATTGATAGATTTGTTTCCTGTCTTGCTGCATTTATTTCTTGTCGGAGTCTTCTGCTTCTGAATTTTTGCCAAGAAAAGCCGTTGGCAGGTTGCCAAAGTAGACCAAGGTTAGTGATAAGGCTGAAGAATTGTGTTATGAAGAATTTGTTTTGAATTAGTTTGGACTACACTGAAAATGGCCAGCAAAAATGTAGGCACTATAAACATTTGCAGCTGATCACCTTTTGCTACCATCTGACAAGCAAAGTTAATGGGGAAGCCAGATTCACTTAACAACCGTGTTACTAACAGAACAACTGCAGTGACTCACTTAACAATTGTAGCAAAAAAGGTCATCAAATGGAGCAAAACCCACTTAACAAATGTCTCACTTAGCAACATAAATTTTGGGCTCAGTTGTGGTAGTAAGACGAGGACTACTTGAAGGAAGATGAACGCACATGAAAATGTGCAAACAGTTGTATGCAATCTGTGTGTGTGTGTGTGTGTGTGTGTGTGTGTGTGTGTGTGTGTAGAGGGGCAGTGGGATGATTCTCCTGGATGCTTTCCCAGATGTCATCTTGGAGGTGGGTGAACCAGTTCCAGACATGTTGGGAGGGGAGTTGGTCAATGGCTCCGAGCAGCCAGCTGAAAGTTATTTGGCTGAAGATTGTTGTGATTTCTGCTTTGCTTTGGATTGATTTGGATCGTGCCTTGTGAACTCTGGACTTGTCTTGCTTCGTGAATCCTCTTGTATTGTGAATTGAATTTTGCCTGGTGGGTTTATATTGTTTGGGAAACTGTCAAATGCCTTCTGGACTCATTGGCCATTGATCTGTGGACTAGCATTGGTCTGCTTTTGGCTGGATTTAATTGGGACAGTGCTTCATTTTTGGTGAAGGGAATTGCTGGGGAATATCAATAAACCCCCTAAACCACCGTTATGTGTGTCAGTGAATGAGACACGGCAGGACAGGCATTGTGGGATCAGAAATATGTAAACTACTTGACAATATATAAAAGTGAAAAATAAAGATTGTCCGATCTCTAGATTCTGCCAATGCAAAAACATTGCATTGGCTGGGATTCAAAGAATTACTAAACCATCCCTAAAGAGATAAGCATCAGCAGAGAAATCAGTTATTCATTCTGCATTATAAACTCCTTTTGGAAAAAAACCCAGCCCCCTTTTTCTCAAAAGTAGTTTCTTTTGCAGTATCAGCCATTGCTATTCAGGAAATATAAGCCTGGATCACTTAGGTATGCATAAGTGGTCACATACTTCTTTAAACCCCAGGAATGAAAAACAAATTATCCTAAAACCAGATTATAATTAAAAGCAGCTGGCTGCAAATTTGCAAAATATCATCTGTACCAGCTACTTGTTGACTTATTTGTCAGAATTATTTGTTGGATTAGTTCTTATATCACTTTCAACTGTAACGTATTTTGGTTTTGCTAGAATGATATCTGAACCCATTTTTTTTCTTTTTGAAAATTATGGTTGATGGCTTGGATCTTAGTATTGATCAGGGATGTCAAACTCAAGGCCCCGGGGGCCGGATCCAGTTTACGGGGTGCTTAGATCTGCTCGCAGGGCTGCCCTGGAGAAAGCAAAGGACTGGCCCACGGTGCCTCTGCCAGCACAAATGGGTTCCTTAGCTCCATTTTTGGCTGTGACAGCCTCCTGCAACCCTCTGCCAGTAAAAACAGAGTTTGGGAGGGCCACACACAACCCTCTCGAGCTGTTTTTGCTGGCAGAGGGTTGCAGAAAGCCATTGCAGCCAAAAATGGAACTCAGGAACCTGTTTTCATTGGCAGAGTGCTCTGGGCACCACAGGTGCCACTGACATGAGTGATGTCAAGCTGGCTACGCCCACCCCAGCCACATTCACCCCGGTCCCCCAGGTCAAACACAACCCTGATGTAGCCCTCAATTGAAATCAAGTTTGACACGGCTAGTATAGATCAATTCTAAAAAGTGGATGATATATAAGTTATGACTATGACAAACCAATGCTATCCAAACTATCACTGCAAGAAGATACTTTAATGAACAGAGAAATATTTTCCTTTTAGTTTTGAATCACTGAAAAAAATGTTCAGGGCAACATTTTCAGAGATTCAGTAAAACATGTTGTACCTATTTCATTTTTTATTGGGAAGAATCTTAGAATAATCAAGTGTGATTAAGGTATTGGACTAGGACAGTGGTCAGCAACTCGCGGCTCTGGAGCCGCATGTGGCTCTTTCATCCCTCTGCTGCGGCTCCCTGTTGCTGGTCAACTCCACAATTGATACGGCTTTCGGTTAGGACAGGTAGCGGAAAAAGGATGCTGCGCTAGGAAGAGACTCTTTGGTGAGGGAACTGGACTTCTGATCAGCTCCAAAATTGAATGGGGGCTTCCAGTTAGGACCTCTGTGGCTCTTTGAGTGTTTAAGGTTGCCAACCTCTGGACTAGGAGCAAGGAGACCAAAAGTGCTTTTCCCAAAAGGCAACTGGACTTTCTTGGTTTTTTTCTCTTCTCATCCAAGAAGCTTCTTCGGTTCTAACTGACTAGTGGGGTATGGAAAGATTTATATTCTTTCCACTCCCCACCAGTCAGTTAGAACTGAAGAAGCTTCTTGAACCAGAAGTAAGATGTTTTCAAAGAAAAAAAACCAAGCAAGTCCAGGTAGCTTTTGGGATAAGCACCTATGAGACAACCATGACCTGGATAATTGAGAATATATACATATTTCTTCAACCTTCCACCAAGGAAATTTGCTGGATGACTCTGGGTCAATCTCTATGTCTCAGGCCTTGACTCACCTGGCTATTCTGAGAAAAAATAAATCGAGGGTGCAAAAAAGATGGGACATAAATCTAATAAACATTGTTGGATCTTTTCCATTAAGCTATAATTCAATGCTATATAAATTAGTCTTTTTCCACACCCTCTTCCATCCCTATTCCTACAACTATCAAAAATGGGAGGCGGTCAAAACCTCTCTCTTCTGTTTTTAAATTAAGTATAGTTTCCCATTGTGTCTGATCTGAAATAAATCTAGGATTTATTTAAAGTGCGGATGGGAGAAATGAGGTAATGGCTTATTCAATCTGAGTCAGTCACAAAGACCAGAGGTTTAATCTTACAAGCTTTCAGACTCGTGTTGGAGTCCATCTTTAAGGAACTTCTTTCCTGAGGATGGACTCCAGCATGAGTCCAAAAGCTTGGATGACTAAACTTCTGGTCCTGGTGTCAGATCCAGATTAAATCTTGCAACAATATCCCTGAGACACATATATTTGCCTTCATTCGTAATGGCTTATTGTATACTGCATCTTAATGTCCGAGTATAGAATTTAGATGAATGTATGTGTTAAGGTGCCTTTGAGTTAGTCTTGACTCCTGATGACTGCCTGTAGTTTTCTTGGCAAGATTTTTTTAAATTGGTTTGCCTTTGCCTTCTTCCCAGGGTGAGAGAGAGGAACTGGCCCAAGGTGACTTTGTGCTTAAGGCAGATCCAGCCAGAACTTAATTTCCATTCCAAACTGGTGCTCTAAATGCATAGAAAAGTATAAATATTGGCATCAAAATTAGCGCACCTCTTCAGCCACATTTCCACCTTAGTAAGTATCTATATTTTGTATAGTATTATTTTGAGTGCTGCAAATAAAAAAAAGTGATGCTTTGCTGAAAATTAAAACCAAATCAGAACTGAACTGAACTGAACTGAACTGAACTGAACTGAACTGAACTAAACTAAACTAAACTAAACTAAACTAAACTAAACTAAACTAAACTAAACTAAACTAAACTAAACTAAACTAAACTAAACTAAACTAAACTAAACTAAACATCATAAGAATTCTCCAATAATTCAATTTAAAAATGCAGTTAAGTTTAAAAAAAATAGAAAAAGAATTTGAAAGAAAGTCTATGGAGATTCTCAGTCATCTAGGTCATGGTTGTCCCAAAGGCGCTTTTTCAAGAGGCAACTGGAATTTTTTTCTGAAGACATTTCACTTCTCATCCAAGAAGCTGATAGTCAGTCAGAGCTTCCATTCCCTATCATCCAGTCAGAACGGAAGAAGCTTCTTGGATGAGAAGCGAGACATCTTCAAAGAAAAACCAGAAAGTCCAGTTGTCTTGAAAAAGCACCTTTGGGACAATTTGAAAGAACAAACGTCACACTCATTACATGTTCTGTACACATTTATTTAACACTTGGATCCAGTTCCTCATCTCATTGAAGGAAAGAATTCAGTTGTTGAAATATACATGTAGATGAAACAACATTGAAGGAAAGAAAAAGTGTAGATTTCTCAAAGAAAAACCATTTCATAAATGGGACAATTGGGAAAACCGACAGCCTAAATACTAAATAATACACACATACCTCCTGTATTGCTTCAAGGGCAAACTAAATAAAATTACTAATGGTAGATTGCTACAGAATAAACTAAAATGGTCTAGGAACACTAAATCAAAATATATTATGACTTAGGATAATGCACATATTCAGCCTCTAAGGACATGGAGTATATGGATCCATCAAAGAGAACAGAATCCTTTTCTCTTGCAGAAAGGGAGTTATGACCTCATTCTGAAAGAGAATGAGTCATCTTTTATCTTCTTTTTCTACCCAGCAGTCTCCCATTGCTAAATATCATTTTTATAAATTCCTTCCTTTTGCAATGCTTTCTTTGCTGTGACTACAGTTCCTGAAATCCTCAAGGCCTACTGCTGTGTCCCCAGTACTTTTCTTTAAGTACTCTGTGGTTATTGTTATCTGAGGTTTTCATTCAATCTGATCATAACACACATTCAAGAAATACATTTACAGTTGCAGTCAATCGGCGGGAGAAATGCCTTTGAAAAATAATGGCCTTGTGTTTTAGATATACAAATGTCTGCACAGCGAGGATGCATTTCGTATTATTGCCCATGAGCATGCAATCGTTCTGATACAATGCAGGTAAAGGGAATGAACAAACTTTTCAAGACCTCAACAATTTTAATTAAGGAGAAATGTCCTGTTAGTGAGAACAATTAACCAGCGGAGAAGGCTTGCATTCAGAAGTTGTGAGTTGATCTCCAACAATGGAGGTTTTTAAGAAGAGACTGGACAGCCAATTGTCTGGAATGGTATAGGATCTCCTGCTTGGGCAGAGGAGATAGACCTCCAATGTCCATTCCAATGCTATTAATTTGGATTCTGTAATTTATTAATTGGATCTGAGCGATCACTCAAATACATATCAAACACATGTCTATAAGCAAATGTGTCAGAGTTTGTTGCAGCATACACAATCAGACAATGCAGCAGGATTCAATTATATATAAGAAACTTCTTTATATACAATACCATACAGCAGAATTCAACATACAATATCAGGAAGACAGAAGCAATATTCATAGAAGCAAGTCATTACGGAGTAGAGAGGTATAGAGGTTAATATATTGTACAGAGGCTCCCATTACAGAGGCCAAACCAACTCTCATATACAGCAAGTCTAAGCCACACCCAGACTCCAAACTGTCTCTTATGGCCCCATGCAAACAAATACTATGTTTCAGTTTCCAAACAGTCCCCATTGGCTGACCTGTTATCATGTCTATCCAGCCATGTCCCCATTGGCTGATCTGTTGCCTATTCCAGTCTATGACTATTCATACTCAGACAAAATGTACTTTATTTTATGACTGAAGCAATTCAGCCACTTCAGCAGTGCATGGGAGAGGAATTTTTGCACACATTTTCAAAACCCAGGTCTTTGTTAATTTGAAAACCATCCATTGGTTCTGCTTCCTCTAGAGCACTTGAGGCCAGTCACTTTTGGAAACATATAAATGTGAGAAAGTCAGCATCCAATTACTGATTATAGGTTAACACTGTGTCATAACCCAAACTTCAGTGTATCAACAAAATATAACCATATTATCAATTTCATTCCCAGGCTGAAATTGCGACCAATAATTACAGTGTTTTCTCTATTTTTTTGAAGATTAGGAACCAATTAACTTATTTTGTTCTAACTTCAGGTGAATGCATGAACAGCCTTTTTGAGACTTCTAATTTTAAAAGCAATAGATAGCCATGGTGTTCTATACTTCACAAGAAATGCCATAGGCAGTGTTTCTTCTTCATTTTCTTGCATTGTTGATCCTCTCATGGTGCCAAAAGCTGGGTTTTCATTCATCTGACACTTTTATATGAAGTCTCTAGCTCAAAATGTCCTTGTGTTCGCCAAATCTAAAGACTCTTTACTCTGAGGTTAAGTAAATTTTCTAGAACAATATATTGCATTGAAAAAATTTAAAGTCTCTAGTTATCTGTATGTTTCAAATGACAGAATAAATAACTGAGGTTGCATCTAACTTTAAATATGCTCAAATTCAGTTGCAAGCAAATGGAGAAAAGGACAACTCCAAACAACCATGTAAATCATTTAAATTTTATAGGAAATGTGATATGGTGATTATGGTTAAAATGATTATTCTAAACACTGAAGTGGGAGCAGGGCCAGATTTAGATGAAAAGAGGCCCTAGGCTATTCCACTTATGAGGCCCTTTCACCTATAGTGAAAGTGTAATTTTAATTTTGCTAACAATTTAAATGTAGGCCCCTCTTGATCTTGAGGCCCTAGGCTGAAGCCTAGTTAGCCTATAGGAAAATCCGGCCCTGAGTGGGAGTGAAGAATGGAAGATTAAATTTAAATGTGAAAGGAATTGGTTCCTGACTCAGGGTGCTATGAAAATTTCCAAAACAGAATCAATCCATATGCAAGCTTTATAAATTTAGCTACATGGTTTGCTTATCACAGTACACCTCAAGATGCAAGTAGTATTTTTCTGAGAGAAATGGAATAAATCTGCCCATCTGGATAATTCATGGCACATGGATGATGATGATGATCCTGAGTGATGTTGGAGGCAAAATCTGATGAGTTCCAATTGGCCTAGCAAGTTTGTAGTGGAACTTTTCATTTCAATCTACTTTCTAGACTTGACACCTATTTGGCAATGTTGTGGTTTGGAGACCAAGGTTCTGGTTGGAAAGTCACAACCCCAGCTTCCACAGCCATTACGGTCTGTCTCTCTGTCTCACTTTCTTTTTTTCAGCAGGTTTAAAGCTAAAAAATGTGCTACAAGTGGTACTGCAGGGAAGCCCCCACCCTCAGAGAATGAAATATTTTGGGAAGTATTAAAAGAGGCAGAATATTATATTTCCCCAAAGGAGAAATGAAGAAACACGTTCTTAAAGGCAGAAAGCACCCCCCCCCCCGTCTTCCTGTATACGGTAGTGAAACAGCCTCCAGCAGAAGGCTTTAGAGATGGATATTTTGTGCCCATTAAGAAAGATTGGGCCAATCTATTCCCAAATAAAACACCTTCAGTTCCAGATGATGGGATTAAGAAGGACAGGACATTATTTTTAGGACATAATAGGATTAACTCACCACCATTAGAATAGCAAAAGGCACAAGGCTCACTACATTGCACAACCCTCTACAGTATCTTTGCACAACTCTCTGCAGCATCTCAGAAACCTATAAAAACTCATGTACTCATCAAGCTAATTCATCAGCTGTCCCAGAACTACATGCTGTTGTTGGTTCTGCTCATCAATAAACAGAATCCTTCTTTTCAATCAGCTTCCATTTTATTTCCAGCGCCTTTCTCCCAGCTTGGAACTGGACCAGATTTTTCTTGCAACAGTACTAAGTAGTTTGTTCTAAGTCTAAGATATGTTATGGAAAATGTGACTGATTTGTTTGCTCCTATAGACTACCTGATGGAGAATTCCATTCCTAATGATTACCTTCTCAGGGAAGTTCCTGGCTCCTTGCTTCATTTCTGCATAAAATAATCTTGAAAGTCCAACCTATCGTAGGATGTAACCTGACACAGAAATGGCCTCCCCATACAGCCACATTCTTTCTTCTTCTATATTCTGGATGATCAGAGCTGTATGGATGTTCAGAAATCAGGAAAGAGATTTCTCAAACTCCAACTCTTTAGCCGTTTTTACCCAGCAGCTCATCTCAGTGGCAGCAATCTGGACAGCTAGAGGGCAGCTAAGAAATACAAAACCTCTGACTCTTTGCTTCAGCCTAGTGTTGAACAGATTGACAGGTGAAGAATTGCTTTGGGAAAACGATGTGGAAGTATCCAAGGGCAATCTTAGAAATGATTGCACGGAGCAGCTGGACTTTACAAGCACCTCTCTGGCCTACGTTTTGTATGGCGATTGGTGGCAGCTTTTCTGAATTGGTCTAGATGACATTTGATTTTCAGCCAGAGAAAACTGCCAGTCACTGGTCTTACAGGGTCACACAGAACAGTTGCATGGACAGCAGCAGCACAATACGGCCCTCTTCTGGATGTACATGCTGAAGAGACAGCATAATTTGTGCAGGTATGATTTCTCCCTAGCTTCAGAAAGGGAGGAGGTTCTAGTAAAGTGGCTATATGATTCAATCTTGTGTCACTATATAACAATTTATCACTTAAACCCCCCACTTCTTATCCCAATATCATGCTTTCCATTAGCCATGTTGTGTATCAGTGGTGGGTTGCTATCAGTTCGCACCGGATCAGGTGAACTGGTAGCGGCAGCAGCAGGAGGCTCCGCCCACCCACCCAGACACTTCTGTGCATGCGCGTGAGTGCATACGAGCAAACCAGGAGCGATGGGATTTGGAACCTGCCCCTGTTGTTTAAGTATTGTAGAAGGTAAAATCCAAAACATCTGGATGGATGTTGGGAAAGTTCAGGAAAGGCTGTTCTGGATGTATTGTTGTATAATATCCGACATCCCAGATATTGCAAACATTTCTATGTTTAAAATCAGAAGTCTTTCAGCAGAGAAAGCCTCTCGTGATCTATCATTTTTTTACATCCCATACTTCTCAATTGTATACTAGAGTTGCAGAACATTTATATTAATCGGAAATGTGGTCTTCAATGACCATAGTTTACACACATCACAATGAATCCATGCCACAGCTTAAGCATCATCAGCAAGGATTTTACTCCCGTTTACAGCAAACATTTGCGCAATAAAAGAACATAATTGTTGCCAGATAATACCTAATTTTTATTTATGAGAATTTTAGAAATATTTTGGAAAGAGTCTCCCCCTCCCCCACTTTCATTTAATAAATGGTATCGATTCTGATTTACCACCTGCTGTTAAACTATAGGATTAAATCTCCTAATTAGGAGAACATTTATTAGGGAAGGAAAGGAAGAACTAACAGAATGCTACTGACAATCCTGCCATTTTCCCTCTGCCTAGATACAACTTCTTGTGATTAAAAATACCTCACTAAAAAGTGCAGGGTTGTCTACTTCATCTTTATTTCTGCTCAGCGGTACAAATGGGTTTTCACAAGAGACTTTATAAGAAGAAGACTCAGTTTTAGGTACAAAAATATAAGATAGCAGGATCAGATATAAGATTTGCTGGATCGGATCATGTCCTAATTTAGTTCAACTTTTTCTTATAGTGGCCAACCAGAAACTTCTGGGCTTCTGTCAAGCAAGCAGTGATGACATGTGTCCCTTCCACCATGGTGTCCGAAAGTAGGTTGCCTTGAACCCTGAGGTAATTTTTTGTGTTCAAGGCCACCAAGTCTTGATTTATCTGTCTTCATAAATAAATCCAATCTGCTTTTAAAGACAGTCACGTTAGTCCCCTTTGTGATAATGAATTTCACTGATGAATTATTCCATAAAGTCTGAATGGTTTAAATAAGGTAAATAGGTATATGTGGATTACTATTAAGTAAAATAAGGAGGTTTTCTCTGGTTTATGGCTTCATCCTAATCTTCAATAAAGCAGCCAATCTAACTATCACGGTTTTGCTTTCTCAGTTATGAAACCAGGCTGGAAAAGAGATTTTTAATGATGCTCGGAGGAAAGTCTGTCACCAAATGTTTGCAAAGATTAATTTAAGCTTTTCAGTTTTCATGAATCTGAAAGGTACTATCTGATGAAGAAGAAGAAAAACACAGTGGGTTCTGTTCTATAAACAGTGAGAAAGACAGACTGGAGAGACATTCATTGCATATTCAGATGTGTTGGCTAAAATCAATAGAAATCACTGCACTTTTTTCCTTTAAAAATTGGCTGTGGACTGATTGTTTTCTGTTTACATCAAGAAGAGATCCCAAAGGGGCTTTTTCAAGAGGCAACTGGACTTTCTTTGTTTTTTATTGAAGACATTTTGCTTCTCATCCAAGAAGCTTCTTCAGTTCTGACTGAATGGTGGAAAATAGAAGGATTTATATTCCTGGTGATTAGCACTCTCTCTGAGAGTCCATGAGGCCACTTGAAAATTTATCTGTGCCCTCAGGGTCACCTGAATAGTGCAAAGGGCACAGATAAACCTCCAAGTGGCCTCAAGGACTCTCAGAGAGAATGCTAATCACCAGGAATATAAATCCTTCTTTTTTTTAATCAATAAAGTTTTTATTTTTATTTTTCATAAACACATTTACATGTACAGTCATTTCTATCATTTTTCATTCATCTTTTCTTTTAACTTTCATTTTTACTTTTTATTTTTTGGGGGCTGTTCTTTTACCCTTTACTTCAATCTTTCTTGTTCTCCACCCCTTCTTTTCCTTCCTGTTTCTCCTCCTACTTCCTTCGTTCTTCCTCTCCTTCTCTTTCCTACTTCCCCTTCTCTTCCCCCACTCCTCTCTTCTTCCCCCTTCTAACCTTCTCCTCTGCTCCTCTTTCCCCTCCCTTTTCTTCCTCTCCTTTTCCCTTTCTTCTTTCTCCTCTTCTCTTCTCTCCTCTCCTCTCTTCTCCCTTCCTCTCTCTCCACTCCTTCCCCTCTCTCCTGTTGTTTCCCTTTTCAGTTCAATCTAAAGTGGTATTCAAGCAGCCCCGATTTCCTAATTATCTTTATTCTCATTTCAATTTCTTATTCAATTATTATTTATTTTTATTTCATCATTTGCGTACATTTTTATAATATCTCACTTTTTCTCTTTTAGCCCCCCCGCTCCCCTTTCTCCTTTTACTTGACATCATCTGGGTATCTATTTTTCTAATTGTTTTCTCCCATCTATTCTCTATCTATTTTATCTCTATGTCCTTATTCATATTTCTTTTTTAACCAATCATAAAATTTATCCCATGTCTTGAGTATAAATATAAATCCTTCTATTCTCCACCATTCAGTCGGTCACTGAAGAAGCTTCTTGGATGAGAAGGGAAACATCTTCAAAGAAAAAGAAAAAGAAAATCCGGTTACCTCTTGGAAAAAAAGCACTTTTGGGACAACCATGAGTTGGATGATTGAGAATTCTCATAGACATTAAGAAGAGATATTTGGGGATACTGCTATTGAAATAGGGCAGATCTTTGTCTTTGTGCTATGACTGGAAGAGTTGATTGCTACAGAAATCATCAGCCAAAATGTTCTCTTGAACTCAGCATAGTTATATCTATGCTAAGATCACTACACCTTTTGGGGAAATGCAAAATGCTCTTGATGAATCAGATTCAGGTGATTAAAGAGAAGATCCTTTTTGAAACGATCCCATCTGCTGCACCTTGGATTACTTGAGATTTGCCCCATCTTGCTCCTTTTGTAGTAGTGAGTGGCTAAATTTTCTCCAGACCTATCTTGCTATTTGCAGTGTCCTGGCTGCTGAATTCGGGAGACTAAATTCTTTGTTTCCAGTTGAAAACAGCCTAAAATATACCTTTTAAAACAGGGAAATAGCTACTGTTCTGAATGATTCTCATTTGCCATTTGAAACTGGCTTTAATGCTTCCTGGTTTCAAGTTGGATACTCTGTTTTATCGTAAGCCACCAAGAGACCTCAATGATCTGCAGCATAATGAGTTTAATAATTAAATACTCTGATACTCGGCTATGTGCATGACTGGGAGAGAGATTCTTTTAATATATTCTTGTTCAGTGTTCCCTTATATTCTTGTTCGCCCCAAAATATTATAGTGCAACCTCTGTGTGATAAAATCATCTTTTTATCTCTTATACGGTAGTTACACCTGTAAGGAAATGCTGTGGCAGTTTCCCAAAGTATTCCACAAGCATTTATTTTGGGGAGGGGGGGGTCCATAATACTACGCTTACTATGCAGTTTTTATTGTGATTTTATAGTCATGGCCCATGGCTAAAAGATAAAGAAACAGAAAGAAACCAATCCTTGATAGATACAGAAGAGATAAACCCTCCGGAAAACTATGCAGCTAATGTCCATTAGGACATTCTGGAACTGCTTTCATGATGCCATTGAACTGAGTTATTATAAAACAGTGCCTTATCTTCAAGGATATTAGTCTTTGTGTCAAATTCAATGGAGGCCTTTGTAAGTGTGAAGACTCTGGTGCTACACAGCATCCTTTATGGAATTTCCATCCTCTTTCTCTCTCTCTCTCTCTTTCTCGAAAAATGATGACCATGTGGCATAAAATAGCCTAAATAAAATCAGCAATATTGCTATGTTGCCTGTGGACTGTGGTGACATCATAGGCTTGGAGCCACTGGCTCCAAAAATTTGAAACTGGTGGGTTTCAAATTTTTTTACTACCAGTTCTGTGGGTGTGACTTGGTGGGCATGGCATGGCTTGGTGGATGTGGCAGAGGAAGGATACTGTAAAATCTCCACTCCCAACCACTCCAGGGGAAGGATATTGTAAAATCTCCATTCCCTCCCCAATCCAGGGGAAGGTTACTGCAAAATCCCCATTTCCTCCCGATCAGCTGGGACTCAGGAGGCAGAGAATAGATGGGGGTGGGGCCCATCAGAGGTGGTATTTACCGGTTCTCAGAACTACTGAAAATTTCCACTACTGGTCCTCCAGAACTAGCCAGAACCTGCTGAAACCCACCTCTGCTTGGAGCAGATCCAGAGGTTGGACACTGTTCTTTGGGTTTATATTTTTCTGACATTTCTCCAGCTTCTTCAGATCCATCACTCCCTACGGTGGATTTTCTTCCAAAGCTACATAGAAGGTTCGTGCAATATCTTTGAGAACTGCAACTGCAGAATCAGCACGTGGCCAGCCATCTTTTGAGACAGCTCAAAAAAGCCCATACTTGAAACAGAAGGAGCACCAGTTGCTCTCCTCCACCAGGCCACTCCAACCCTCCCCCCGTGTATCCTTTGTCTGGCTACAACAGCACCAAGACTCCCCTCCAGCTGCTTAGTGGCCCTATTGGGAAGCCTATAAATGTAATGCACTGTTTATCTTATTTTATATTAAATAATTCTGTACATGCCCTTCTAATGCAGATTACAAGCTCCACTCAGGACAATGACCTAATACACTGAAGATCAATGCAACATTTACGATGTTTAAAATTCCTCAAAATAAAATTACCCAGGGACAAGCCTAAAAACACTTACAAAAATAAAACATTTGATAAAGATGATAATGTATGCAAAGCCAAAATAAAGCATCTTTTCAACTTGATATTGCTTAGACAGAAGGCACAATGTGTTTTGAAAAGAAAGGTCTTCATCTATCGGCAGAACACCAGCCTTCTCTAACATAGAACCCGGACTGATGTAGCTAGAAAAGTAGAAGGAAAATCTACTTCAAATCAAGAATAGTTTGAGTAATTCAAATGCAAAACATGAAGATATGATCGGGAAGAAAAGAGATTAGAATGTACCAATGACAGAGGAACCCTAGGAGCAATAGAGGCAGATCTGGGGATGGAGTCAAGAGAGTTATCAGTCTGGAGTGATTATGTTGCCAGAAGCAATCCAAGTCCAGCCATTCTTGAATTCAGATGGCTGGTGTTGTGGGGAATTCTAGGAGTTGAAGTCCACAAGCCTTAGAGTTGCCAAGGTTGGACACCCTGGTTGGACACCCTGGTTTAATGCTTATATGGAAGACAACCAAGGAATGTAGACTATTTTGTTGTTGTTGTTCATTGTGAAGTCATGTCCGACCCATCGCAACCCCATGGACCATGTTCCTCCAAGCTTTCCTGTCCTCTACCATCCTCTGGAGCCCATTTAAGCTCATGCTGACTGCTTCAGTGACTCCATCCAGCCACCTCATTCTCTGCTGTCCCCTTCTTCTTTTGCCCTCAATCTTTCCCAGCATTAGGGTCTTCTCCAGTGAGTCCTTCCTTCTCATTAGGTGGCAAAGTATTTGAATTTAGATTGGACCATTGAGGAAAAAACTTTCTGGATGTTCATATCATTGCCCCAAAAATGACATGAATCATGTAAGTTCCAGGAGTTTATCCTGAGAGAGTCTTTATCTTTTTATCTTTACAGTTATAAGGATTTCCCGAAACTAGCTGGATATTCTGCATGGGGCCTGTTCTATTGTCACTTTATGACAGGCTAAGTATCTCTGCAATAAAGCTGGTCCTTCAGTATCCAATATTTTGCAACTCACAGGAGCCAGTAAAACCTAAAGCATGCAGTGCAGTCAAGAAGAGGAGATTTTAATTTTATGAGTCCCGGGTTGCTTTAGTCAACAAAGGCATTTGTTGTCTGGGCCTTGGGATTTTTGGATTCAGCAGGCATTGCTTTCTCAAACAATGTGACTTTGTAGCAGGAAGAACAGATTTACAAGTCTTACACTCAGAGCAAATGATCAGCAAGGACAATTACAGTAGTAAATATCCTTTCCTTATGATGGTAGTATTTTATTTTGAAAGGCATTGCATAAATTCTAAAACAAAGGATTATGAATATTTTCTCTTCTTGAATTCACATCTTGGCTCTTCCAGCTCTCCCTCAAACATGCTGGAGTACTTAGTATTTAGCTCAAATATTAATTGTTTGGCCTTGCAAATCTTTTATTTTCAATCCTAGACCAATATTTGTGCCAGGTTACAACTCTAACCTTTTAATTTTTTATTACTATTAAACATAAAAATTCAGTGTCTACATAAACAGTGTGTTGTCTGGGTACAGTTAATTTTGAGAAATAGTACCATGTTTCACTGAAAATAAGACCTCCCCTGAAAATAAGCCTTCCCCTGAAAACAAACCTTTCCCTGAAAATAAGCCCTCCCCCGAAAATCAGCCCTCCCCAAAAATATTTAACCACATGCGCAGCCTGTCAAGCCCTAGCTGGGACTCGCCATCGCTGGGGGGACAGAGAGGTTGGAGTGTTGACTGTCTGGATGCTTGGCCCATTGGAGGGAGGTCTGTTCGGACGATGGCATGCCTTGATGATACACAGCAGGCAGTCTTGACGAGCTCGGCACATCACCCAGAAGCCGAGGGACGTTGCCTCCTTATGACGTCATGAAAGTGCCGACATTCTTACCGCTGAACAGCTGATGGGGGCGGTTATAGTTAAGTGCCAGATGGTGGTTATCATGGCACGTAAGCAATAAATAGCGCTACACAGTGGCTGCGTGTAGCGCTGACTTTGATTCCATAATCTGCCTTGTTCTGTTCTTCCGGCCAAATTGCTGATTGACTAAAATTAAAATGTTGCACACTTTCTTCATTGTTTGGGTCTTATTGATGCCACATGGACCGGATGAGAGACAAAGCCGAGAGCCAGTCCCTGCCATTTCCTCTGGTTAGGGTTAGGGAGACAGAGCTGGATATCAGGTAAGATGGCAAGAGGAGCCCTGTCTTGGTCCATGTGCCCCAAAATAATAAGACCTCCCTGAAAATAAGGCCAAGCACTTATTTCAGGGTTCAAAAAATATAAGTCAGGGTCTTATTTTTGGGGAAACACGGTAATCATCATCATCATCATCATCATCATCATCATCATCATCACATTAATAATGATCACACAATAATATTATTTGCTTAGTTACAACTCTAATCTTGTCCTAATTGTGTCTACTTGTACTATCAGTAGGAAAGAATAGGAAAAGACTATCTGGTCCACCCAGACAGAAGAGAAGATACATACCAAAGAGAACAGCTGCTCATATTCAGTAGATAACTCTCCATTGTCTCCTTTTTACTTTTATGGGTTAAGATCAGATGTTGCACCTGAACAATTATATGTCTACTATTCTTCTTTCTCCCAGATGAACTGAAGAGCAACAGTAGGTGGCATATCTTGGCTGGAAAGCCTAACACCCCACTCCCCCAAGGAGGCTACCTTACCTGCTAAGCAGAAGGATCAAACTCTCCTATCCCAAATGTTTATATCACTTGTCAACTCTACTCTTTCTCTCCTGGATAACCTGTGTATTGTACATCACAAGAGAAAGGTCAGAATATGCACTCTCAAATAAGGACAGGTTTCACATGCACACAACACAGCTCTGTCTACTTTGTATAACTTCTCTGCCACTTCCCATTGTTAACACACCACTCTGTCTCTCTGATACCCTAAATATTATACAGGTAAAAACCCACTGATTACAGAGAAAGTTGATACAAGCTAGTATAAAGGTGGTCTCCTTGTCTTAAAATCCACAGGATGCAGAGAAAAAAAGAACCTTTGAGATGTTTAAGTTAATAGAAAATTAGAGTAATGATAATGGACTTCTTTCAAGACATGCTGCTGATGCTGTAGTTAAGATGTGACCAGATCCCTGAAGTTGAAAAAGTGAATTTAGTTGGGCAAGAGGAACAAATTTGTGAGGAGGGCAGAGAGTTGGTTTAGAAACAAAGCAAATCCCCAGGTTGTTGAGTGGTGGAGAAGAAAAGAAGAAAGAAGGTGTGATGGGAAGCAGCTGAGTGGGAAATGTTCCATCAGAAAGGCTGCATGAATAAGTAACAGGTCTATTTTTCTCCCTGCAAAACTTTGCTCAGATGGGACATCACTCTGAGCAGCTAATGAGGGAAAAGGAAAATTTGGGATGTGCAAAGAATTCAGAGGAATTGGCAGCTTGCCCAACAGAAAGAGGAAGAAGTTGGGAGTTTCATTAATGAAGAACATAGAATAATAGGGCTGGAAGGGACCTACTGGTTTGGACTGATTTGGGTGAACCGGTGGCTCCAACGATCAGCTGGGAATGAACCAGTTTGCTCCGATGATCAGGTGGGCTCACCCGCCCGCCTCTGCACTTTACTGACTTATATCTTCTTATATTTTCTTCACTAAGGAAACTCCCAACTTCTAGTCCAAGCAGGAGATCCAAATAGCTGTCCAGTTTCCTCTTGCAAACCTCTTGAAATCACCCAGATCACCTTTGGGATTGTTGAGGTTTGGGCAGCAATTAAAGAATCAAATGAACAAAGCAAAACTTCTCAACGGGAAGGAGCCAGCAGCCAGAGAAGCTACCTGCCTGAGACTTCTTGCTGAGAGCAGTTAACAGATGAGGAAAATGAATTGGCTTGATTGTGTGCTGTGTTTTTTGAAACGTTCTGCACCTTTGACGTGACTGTTCAGTCTGTTATGTGAGAAGGAGAAAGCACTGTGAGTTCAGAACAAGCCTGCCTGCAGGACATGAGAAGACACTCTTGGGTTCAACAGCTTTGTGTTGTTTGTACCTGAGCTAGACTGTTCGTGCATCTAAATGCTGTTTTGATAAAGTCTACAGGGGCATGCAGGGAGTGGGGAAGGAGGATAAGTGATGAAACATATTGCAATCCAATCATGAAATGACAGAGCTTGCATTGTGATGTCACAGTGCCTTTTTTCTGACATTGGCATCATCCTAGTGAAGGGTTAGACATGTACACCTCTTCTTTAGTGATATAAATAAAAAACGTAAAAGGTACAACTAAATTGGAGATTATTTTTTCCCTAAATGGAGAGAAATTGCCCCTCAGAGTCCCTCTCCCTTCATTGGTAGCAAAACTGATTAAATAAATTATAGAGGGGTTAACATAAATTCTGCTGTGAGACTTCAACTTCATTTATATAATCAAATAATTTAATTTATTGTGGCATAACAAAAAGGGCCTGTAGATGTTTTCAGAATGAATGAGTGCAAAAGAATACCTGAGATGAAAAGGAGAGAAAGGAACTAAGAAACGGAAACAAAAATAAAAAAAAATGACAGGAAGACGGATAAAATGTTTTAAGATTGTTAATGAAATTCACACTTGAACTACTAAAGCTGACATGCATTCTTTTCTTCCTCTTTTTAAATTCACAGGGAAAAAAAATGTCACCAGGAAGAAATATATCATCAGTTTGAACAAGGACCAGAAAAGAATTGATAGAAAATTCAATGTATAATGTACAGTTTTATATTTTTCATGCAATGGTCCAGCTGTTTCATTTTCTGCAGGAGGAAGAGGATAAAATTTTCTCCCAAAGGATAAAACTCTTTCAAATATTATTGATCAATTTTTTTATGCTGAAAATGAATATTTTTTAAGATTTGATTTGTTTCTAATTATTTCAGGATCATAGTTTGAAGATTTCGATTTTATTCCCTACATTGTACCCTGTTTCCCCAAAAATAAGACATCCCCTGATAATAAGCCCAATCAGGCTTTTGAGCACATCGCTAAAATAACTCTCCCCCCGAAAATAAGCCTTCCCAAAAAATATTTAAATGCAGAACTGGAAATCAGGTAAGATGGCAAGAAGAGCCCTGTCTTGCTCCATGCACCCCAAAATAATAAGACCTCCCAAAAAATAAGGCCAAGCGCTTATTTTGGGGTTCAAAAAAATATAAGACAGGGTCTTATTTTTGAGAAAACATGTTAGTTGTTGGACTGATAATTGTGATCAACTCCATTCCTATCAGATTACAGAAAATTTTGCAGGTGGCACTAAGCTAGCGAGAATAGCCAACACTTCAGAAAAGAAGCTCAGGATCTAAAAAGATCTTGACAGACTTGAGCAATGAGCCCTGTCCAACAAAATGAAATTTAATGTGGAGAAAAACAAGGTTTTACACTTAGGCAGGAAAAACCAAAGGTATAAATACATATTAGGCAAAATCTGGCTCAAAAACAGTAACTGTGAGAGGGACCTTGGAGTCTTAGTGGACGATCAGTTAAATATAAGCCAGCAGTGTGAATCAGCAGCAACAGCCAAAAAACCCCTAATACAATCCTTGATTGTATAAACAGAGGCATAAAATCAAGATCATGTGAAATATTAGTACTGCTTTATAGAACCTTAGTAAGACCACACCTGAAAATGGATCCAGTTTTGGTCATCCCCTTACAATGCTGAGACTTTGGAAAAAAATGCAGAGTAGAGCAACTAGCATGATTTAAAGGCCTGAAGACTAAAACATATATGAAGAACAGTTGCAGTAACTGGGTAAGGCTACTCTAGAGAAAAGAAGGACAAATGGTGACACGATAGCAGTATTCCAGTATTTGAGGGGCTACTACAAAGAAGAGGGGGTTAACTTATTTTTCAAAGCACCAGAAGGCAAGACAAGAAACAATGGATGGAAACTAATCAAGCAGAGAAGCAACCTGGAATTAAGGAGAAATTTCCTAACAGTGGAACAGCTTGCCTTCAGAAGTTGTGGGTGGTTCATCACTGGAGTTCTTAAAGATTGGTCAGCCATTTGTCTAAAATTGTATACGGCTGAGCAGGGGTTGGATTAGACCTCCAAAGTCCCTCCTAACTCTGTTACTCTGTTACTTGCTATCTTACTATCCGAGGAACTATTGTACAAAAAATGTCAGGTAGCAACTGAGAAGGTCTTTCTTCATGGAACCTGTAGATGGACCTGCTGTAAGAGAAGGGACCAGAAAAGTCTTAACAGACAGGCAGAAACTATTGGTACTGATAGTATAATATTTATAGCTCAGGATTGAGGTGAGGGAGTTTTCGTGCTCTCTGAGCTCGGTTGTTTTCTTGCAGACATTTCATTACCCAAATTAGGTAACACCATCAGTGCCCTAATGCTGTAACCTACTTTGGGTATTGGAATATCTGCAAGAAAACAATTAAGCTCTTGTATGAAATGGTTTAGGGCCGTGATGGCAAACCTATGGCACACGTGCCATGGCATGTGGAGCCATATCTGTGGGCACACGAGCATTGCCCTAGCTCAGCTCCAGCTGATTTTCAGGCCTTCCAGAAGTCAGGAAACGTGCCATTTCCGGCATCTGGAGTGCCTCCAGGGGGGTGGGAAAGACCATTTTTGCCCTCCCCAGGCTCCTAGAAAGGCTCTGGAGCCTGGGGAGGGTGGAAAATGGGCCTACTGGGCCCACTGTGCCATTGCGTGCCAAAAACAGGGGGAGCATGGGGGGTGTCCGTGTGCATGCACGGGGGGCGAGGCGCATTGAATTATGGGTGTGGGCACACGCACGACCCCCCGCGCTCCTCCCGCTTTTGGCATGTGACGGCAAAAAGGTTCGCCATCACTGGTATAGGGACCCTCCAAGGTCCCTATCAACTCTATTCTAATTGGTTGATTTACAACCTATGCATTTTGTGTTCTTTGTACATTTCATCTAATCCAGGGGGAACTTTCTGGCCCCTAAGGAGACTGCTACGAATCAGGAAAGTTGGAGAAATCACCAGAAAAATCTCAGCCTGTACGAAGTGCAGCAACTGAGCATGGAGTTAAGTAAGAAGAGCCTTGGTAGCGCAGCAGACTAAAGTGCTGTTAAGTAACACCAGCTGTCTGCAATTACTGCAAGTTCAAATCTCACCAGGCTCAAGGTTGACTCAGCCTTCCATCCTTTCGAGGTAGATAAAATGAGGACCCGGTTTGTGGGGGCAATAAGCTGACTCTGTATAAAAAAGAACACCGCTTGAGTGGGGGGGTGGGGGAAAGCCCTACTAAGCAGGTATATACAAAAGTATGAAGGCTATTGCTTAATGCATTGTAAGCCGCCCTGAGTCTCCGGAGAAGGGCAGCATATAAATCGAACCAATAAATAAATAAATAAGTCAAATAAGGTCCTTTCATGCATCAATTTACATGTACGATGGGCTGTTATATTCCGTGTGTAGTGCTGTTCTGACTTGTTTTTACATATAAAATATCAGGTGTTTCCTTGCATACATTAAAAATCTTGATTGTACATGGAAGAAAGTGTGATTTCTACTTCACTGAAACATAAAATGCTTCTGTCATTGGACTGTCCAGTTGAATATCATTTATTACTGATTAATATCAGCTCTCCAAAGTTTAAGTAGGGTCAGATATCTTATCTATAGTAAGTCAGATGATCACTAGATGGGAGCAAAGAGATAATATAGAATATCTACCAGTATTGCATATTGATAGTCTAGATTTTGCACTCTAGATACAGAAGACTTCTTTGAAACCTTGACTTATACCTGGACTCAGGTTTCAGTTCTAGCATTTCATTTTATAACTTTTGCGATCATTCATCGCCTTGTGGAAATGGGTTGTGCCTACAGGGTTAAAGGTTAACTTTGACAGTCATTTTGCCAATTTTTCATTTGTTCACGAATAAACTTCACTTATCCACAAAGTAATGCATTGAGTTATAATCCTCATCTGTCTTCTCAATTGTATAATCAGGATATATTTTTGCCAAGGGGAAAAAGTTATGAAACAATCATTCAGAGTTTTCCTTGCCAATATGAAGAGGCTGCCATAGGCAACTACTTTTAGTTACTATTCTAATCTCCACTTCTTTGGGTTAGATCAATGGTGTGTTGGAGCCATTGCATACTGGTTCCCAGGAGCCTGTTGCTAAATTATTGGGGATTTGTAAGTCAGAACTGAGCTATGACACCTACTTTGCCAATCAATTGTTCCATGATTAAAAGTATCTGGTGTCCACAAATCCAGCAAAGCCAGGTCTTAAACATTACTAACATAGCATTGGTTAGAATCCAAGGACTTTTGGAACAGAACACTAAATGGCAATGAAACAAATTATCCAATACAATATAACGAAAGTATAATAGAACTTTTGTGTATGAATACAGAAAAAAACTGAATCAGAACTTTTCCCTTAGCACTCCAGGGAACAACCTGATTTGAGAATGCACAGGTAATCCTTGATTTACAACAGTTGATTTAGTGACTGTTCAAAGTTACAGCAGGACTAAAAAAAGTGACTTATGACCATTTTTTCGACACTTACTACAGCAGCATTCCCATGGTCACCTGATTAAAATTCAGATGCTTGGCAACTGACCGATATTTATGACAGTTGCAGTGTCTGGGGTCATGTGATCATTTTTTATGACATTCTGACAAGCAGAGACAAAGGGGAAACCAGTTTCACTTAACAACCATGTTGCTAATTTAACAACTGCAGTGATTCACTTAACAACCATGGCAAGAAAGGTCATAAAATGGGCAAAGCTCACTTAACAAGTATCTTACTTAGCAATGGAAATTGTGGGCTCAATTATGGTCATAAGTAGAGGACTACCTGAATACGTATTCACTACTTCAAGCATATTAAAATGTGCTTAATTCATTTTTGTGGCATGGATTATAGTCTAAATTGCCTAGCATTTAGCTTTTAAAAATGAGAACCCAACTGGAAAAAAAAAATGGCGGCTCACTACATTTGATTGTATATGTAAGGCCAGCCTTCCAAGCCCTCTTTCTGGATAAATCTTTCGGTTTTGCTATCTTGCCATCTTTGAATGTTGAGTTCTTTTGTATTTAAGGAAGGTACTTAAGAATTTGCAGAAGTTCTTTTTATATAACATGAATTACACTCTTTTCCATCCCTAGGCTAAAGGTGCGGCCACATTTGTTATTTCCTTATTCTAACAGACATGGCCACGGATCGATCAGCCATCAGAATATTTGACAAGAAGAGAAGTCGTGTTCTTTGATTTTTCTCCCTCTTGATTAATAAGGTCACAGTTTGTAACACATGATTGTAAGTGGCTAAAACTGGCCTTAAAGCATATTTAAGATAACAGGATTGTGTTAATGAGATCTTTAAGTCAGACACATCATTAAACTATGCTTTTGAGTAATTCAGAAGCCGTTGCTGGGCTGCAGCCATCAAAAGCATCGGTGGATTTCAGGCAGCTCTGACTGCAGGAAAGAATGCTTAGAAAGACAGGACGTTCTTCTAAGAAACTATCATAATTTATTTTTGCCTCAAAAGAAAGCAATCCAGCAAATAAAAGGTAATCAGATTGGATTCACTTCAGTTCTCTATGCTCTCTCATATTATACCTCAGAGGGTTTCAAACAGCACTGATTCACAACTTGGAAGGTGTCACCTTTTAAAAAATAAAATAATAATTTAGGAAATTTAGGAAATAATAATAATCAGGTATTGGCAGACAATATTAATAATTTGGCAGACAATAATAATCAGGTTTTAGCAGACAAAATGAGCAGTTATTCAAAATTTGTTCTCCTCTGCCTGGGAAAACCAGAAGTCAGTCTAGAGCCTTGATGGCAAACCTATGGCACGCATGTCACAGGTGGCATGCCTAGCCATATTGGTGGGCACACGAGCTCAGCTATGCCACGCATGTGTGTGCCAGCCAGCTGATTTTTGGGCCTTCTGAGCCCACTGGAAGTCAGCAAATGGGCCATTTCTGGCCTCCAGAGGGCCTCCGGGGGTATGGGGAAGGCCGTTTTCGTCCTCCCCAAGCTCCTAGAAAGGCTCTGGATCCTGAGGAGAGAGAAAAACGGCCCTATCGGGCCCACCGGGCCATCGCATGCCAGGAGCGGGGGGTGGGAGCAGAGGGGTCATGCACACATGCATGGGGTTAGGGTGCATAGAATTATGGGTGTGGGCATGCATGCGTGCGACACCCTCTCCCCTTACTTTTGGCATGGGATGGCAAAAAGTTTAGCCATCGCTGGTCTAGAGTTACCTAACACAAAGTTTAAGCCATGCTGTGAGTGACTAGTGATTGCTTTCATGCTGACTGGTGTATATCAGTATATTTGTAGTCTCTGGAGCGCATACAAAAGCCTACGTGTTGGTGAGCTTTGGTACTTTTATCCACTGTTTACAATTTCTTACCTATAAAAATGGAAAATATTTTTGCCGGGTATTAAGAGAAAAGCTAATGATGACTTTCTGCTGATAGTGCTGATAAAAGTAAATTTAAGTCCAGAAATTGTGAAGTTGAAAGTACCTTATCTTTTGATAAGAGGTTACTATATATTTGATTCTTGCTTATTACTAAACTGAGTGGGAATTAAATAAATGAAAGTAATATTCCAGTATAGGGCTATTATGGTATCAAAAGTTTGAGACCCCTCCTAAAAGTATTTATTCAGTCCAATCAGTGGTGGGTTGCCCCCAGTTCGCACCGGTTCTATAGAACCAGTAGTAAAACTGGCGGAGACTTCACCCACCGACCCCAACGTCATCAAAATGCTTCTGCGCATGCGCGCAGCCCCCATTGCAAACCGATAGTAAAGGTACAGTAAGTAGAACCCACCCCTGAATCCAATTATCTATTAAAAACTAAAAAAGACCTTTCCTGTGTTTGAAATTATTCAGACTAAAATCTGAGTTCCCAGATACATGAAAGGTAAATGACCTGCTACAAATTATAGGTCTAAGTGGGGACCGCAGCTTGCCCCTAACTAGTTTTCCACACAGGAACAGGGCAGATACCTGGTTACCATCTTTCCCAGTGACAAGGTAGTTTGCATTTCTATTTAAATTACAATCACCATTTTAAAATTTTCACCTACACACACAAATCAGTATTTGCAAATCTGTATTCCTCTTTATTCATTTTTTGCTAAACTGCCTTCCTGGATGAAACTCTTCAAATCTCTTCATGCTAAGAAAAGGGCTCCATCTGACAAAACTATCATCATCCACTTAAAATGCGAAACACTTTTTTGTTAAAAACATTGGGTTAGGTTTTTACCTTCAGAACAAAAAGTTTTTTTTTTTAAAGAAAAAAAATCAGTGTTTTTCAAAGCCCTGATTTCATCTGCAACAAATGTCAGACTTTTTTTAGTTCTTTTCTTTCTCCCTTGAAGGATTTCTTTTCTTTTTCTCTTTTTCTCTTTAATTCTTTTTCTTTCTCTCTTTCTCCTTGCCAAGGAGCCTTAACCCATATGAATCTGTGGTCAATGCACAATTCTAGAGCTTGAAACCTGCCTTCTTTCTTGATTTTCTGACTGTGCCAATGACATAAAAGCTGGTATAATGACAGAATGGGACAGTTTACCACAGCCAACTTGCCATGGCCAACTTGCCATGGCCAACTCATCAGAGCCAACTCGCTACAGGACAACTCCGTGAGGGACAATTCAACAATTCAATTTAATTATTTAAAAATAATTTAATTTTTGCCATTCTCCTTTGGAATCCTTTCTTTAATGATTCTATTCCACTGTTTCTTCAATATTAGTATAATTTTTGCCCCATGACAAGGGCAAAATGAGGTGAGGTGAGGTGAGTTGGCCATGGAGAATTGGCGTAGACCCAAAGCAATGAAGCTTCCTGTTCTTTCCACTTCTGCTCCTACTTTTTCCTCTTCCTCTTTGTCTCTGTTGCCCATGGATCATTTGTAGTTGGAAAAAAAAAAAACTTAAGCAGTACCAGCTTTTCCAGTAAGAGGCAAGATAGTATTCAGCCACCTAAGAAATGATGATAGCAAACAAAACCAATAGGACAGAATAAGACTGAGGGGTTTAACACAGAAATTGACTAAGACATGATGCTTTGTTATGCCAAATCTATTTCTCCAATCCATCCTCATATTGTGTGCTGTAGCTTTCCACAACCTGGTGCCCATCAGATGTGTTAAGCCATCACAACCATGAATTTTGGGAGGACTAGTTTCAATCTGCTGGAGTGTACCTTGGTACTGTAGATAGTTAGGGATGTTCTGACTATAAAGCATGTGTTATTGGTGAGCAGTGGATTCTGAGATGTGGACTTATCACGTACATTTTAAAGATGAGCTTAAGGCAGGACTCAGGAAAATGTTGCAAGTTCTCTTTTTCCCTAGCTATCTCCTATACTTAGCAATAGTGATGGCACTTAGATTTATATACTGCTCCATAGTGGTTTACAGCCGTCTCTAAGTGGTTTACAGAGTCGATACATTGCCCACAACAATGTGGGTCCTCGTTTTATCAAACTCGGAAGGATGAAAGGCTGAGTCAACCTTGAGCCGGTGAGGATTGAACTCCTGGAAGTGAGCTGAATTAGCCTGCGATACTGCATTCTAATAACTGTGCCATCATGTTGAATGTAAATAGAAACAATACCATAGACCTAACCAACTAATGATCAAGAGTTTAGGTAGCCATCCATCGGGGCCAATGTAATACATGGTTTCTTTCCCACACTTCTCAGAATATAAACTGGCAGCAAATCCAACTCCCTTCTAGCATTGATGATGTTTCCTAGTTTGGATAATGAAATGTCTGCAAGAAAACAAGCAAGCTCAGAGAGCACCAAGGACCACTTGCTTTGAGCCACGGTGGCGCAATGGTTAGAGTGTAGTACTGCAGGCTACTTCTGCTGACTGCTGGCTGCCTGCAATTTGGCAGTTCAAATCCCACCAGGCTCAACGTTGACTCAGCCTTCCACCCTTCTGAGGTCAGTAAAATGAGGATCCAGATTGTTGGGGAAAATATGCTGACTCTGTAAACCCCTTAGAGGGAGCTGTAAAGCATTGTGAAGCGGTATATACATCTAAGTGCTGTTGCTACCCTTCTTTTCCACAGGTGCAATATATACATTGATCAGGCATATGATGCCTGAATAGTGAGCTTTGTTTCAAATAATAATAAAATATTATGCAGATGCACATATTGAGACTTCGTAAAGTGAAGCACATTCAAGAAAACACCATTTCTTAAGCTATTTCCATGCATTTGATCTGCAGCAAAGAGAACAGATTGAATTATCTGTGTTCAAGACAAATTTACTTCAGTGGATGGTAATACTGTTACATTGATACCAATGTAATCTCAGAGCAGGATCAAAGGAGGAGTAGAGCTAAAAGGTTAAACACACACACACACACAAAACAGCGCTACAGTTTTATTCAAGCACAACTGGATAATTGCAAAGGTTAATTCAATAATGGCGGAAGGATAATTGCTTTTGTATATTTTAAAACTTCGCAAATGGCATTTAAACCCCATTTGTTCAGCAGTGGCATCATTTGCAATGTTTGGATGGGAAAGGCAGAAGGGAAACAGAACGTTTGTAAGGCAGCTTTTGTTTCAAGAGTTTTAAATGCAATTAAATATTTCTGAAGAAGGCTACCAAAACATTCAAAAATTGAGAAGCTTAGTGATTGCAATAAAAGCCTGAGAAGGGGAGGGAACAAATATATTTTGTTTGTTTGCTAGATTTATAAGGCCTCCCAACTTAAGCAATGTGACCTGGCCCCAAACAATAAGCCAAAATGAGTATGACATACAAAATATAAAATGCTGTCCAATACCATAATAAACTACTATAAGGGGATTCCAGTCAACAGCCCTAAATGCTTGGGGGAAGGAAGGTTTTAATGACTTTTCTAAAAGGTGAGGAGGGTAGGGAACTCTTGTATTATTCCTGAGAATAGGGGCAGTTACCAAGAAGGCACACTTCCTAGCAATAGCAATAGTGCTTAGACTTATATACTACTTCACAGTGCTTTAAAGCACTCTCTGGATGTTTTACAACAGGGCTGTCAAACTCCCGGCCCATGGGCTGGATGCGTCACATGCTGGCCACGCCCACGCCTGGTTTAGCAAAGGGTTAAAAAAGTCCCGATACATCACATGATGACATGAGTTTGACACCCCTGGTTTACAACGTCAGAGCATTGCCCCAACAATCTAGGTCCTCATTTTATCAACCTCAGAAGAGGATGGAAGTGTGAGCCAACCTTGAGCCACATCAGGATTGAACTCCAATCTGTGGGCAGAATTAGCTTGCAATACTGCATTTTAACCACTGCGCCACCAGGGCTCCTAGGTCACATAAAGTGCAAGATATAAAAGAAGGAAATCTAGAACACACTATGTGGGAGCATTTGGGACTGGCAGATGTCCTTAGAAGAAAGTGGTCCTTCAAATATCCTATTCCTATGCCATGTATGGCTTCATAGGTAACAGCCAGCGCTAGAAACTCACCCAGAAGTCTATCACCAGCCACTGCAGTTTGTAGAATATTGGTGTTATATGGTATAGCAAGCTGTGCCCATAACTACTCATGCCATTGCATTCTGTACCAAATGAAATGGTAGATGGTCTTCAAGGGTAGCCATGTAGAGTGCATTGTGGTAGTCCAACTGGGAAGTGACAAAAGTGTGAGTGATGATAAACCCAACAAACCTGAAACATTAAGTAATTCACTCCAATAGACTCAGGATAAGAAATGGTATTATGAAATGGTATCACTTTCTAAAGTGGTTTATCTGAAGGATTTTGCTGATCCTTTAAGCACACACATCTGGAAAGAAGCCTGACTGAATCCAGCAGGAGATGTTGCTAAACAGACGTGCAAAGCATTGCATTGTTGATTTTTGGTTCTTTTTCCCTTGACCCATGAAGGAAAAGGAGTTCCCTTTAAATCTTTGCATTTATTTTTGAATAAAGCATCTTTTATTTGGTCTTTTACATTTACAAAAAGGCAATAAGCAACCTGACTTTTTAAGGCACCAATCTTCCCCAAGCATTTTATTGGCGCCTATGTGGTAGCTGTGTTTCAGCTAACTTATTTGAAAAATATTATAATGAAATAATAAGAATTAGGAAGCTGGTATGCTGCAAAATAAAACAGAAGCCTGCAACATCATATTAATTAGCAGCAGTTTGCTGGTTTCTGGTAATTGAGTATTTTATGAATGTTCATGGCTCATTTTATGGATATACCTACCATATGGTCTCTAAATTGTACATCTCGAGGTCCAAAAATGCTGCCTACTCTGAGTTTACATACACTCATGTACATATACACATACACAGTCAGAGAAAGAGAGACAAATCCAAATGTATATTTGCTAATGTCCCCAAAACCCCATAGTCTAGCAAGTCAGATTTAAAGGGATAATGAAGTAATACATTTTCTTCCTCTTACCATATTTCTTTTGGGATGGCTGCTAAGAAATTATTCATCCTACTTCTATACTCTCTAATTAGAATGCAGTATAATTAAAGCTTCAGAGAAGAAATCAATCCATAGTTCTCATTTTGAGGCACAAATGGCCAGACTCACATTATTATATTTTGGACATATTAGGCAAAGACCAAGCTCTCTTGAGAAGTCTTTAATGCTGGAAAAGATGGTAAGAAAGAAAAGAGGATGATCAGCAGTCAGGTGAATTACAGCAGCAAAGGGTGCAACATTAGAAAACCTGAAGGTCCAGACTGAAAACAACCCATCCTGGAAAAAACCTATGCAGTGACTAAGAGTCAACACTGACTGTCAGCCTCCACTCTTTCATTGCTAACTTGCCCGGCTGCCATGAAACAGGGGGAGGGGGGATCTATTGGAATTCTTGGGAGGGGGGAAGTGAGCTGGAGGAGAAGGAAGAGAGAAAACTTTGCTGCAGCGTTTTCTTTGAAGCTGATAATGTCTCAAGGTCAATGGTCGTGGCATAGCAGGAGGATGACACTACCAGATGTTTGCACCCACATGACCTCTGGAGAAAATGTGGATTGGATGATTTACGCTGGACAGTTGGGGGGGATGCTTTCTATATGTGATTTTCACGCCTTTGCTTCAGACCTTGCTTTTCTTTGCATTTCCTTGCTTTGGTTGCATTCAGTTCTCACTCAGTAAACGTACCTTTCACTATGAAAATTGAGTCGGGGTTTTCTTTTTTGAGTGTTGAAAGGAGGCATGCCTGACACTGACTTAGTAACACATAATTAATAATAATCGTAATTACAACTAGCAGATTTGGGTTGCAGTAATCCAAACCCTTATTAATTGATATTAAAGAAATACAGGAATTTTCATATATATATATATATATATATATATATATATATATATATATATATATATATATATATATATATATATATATATAAAAGATGTTGAAAAGAGGGGGTCAACCTATTCTGCAAATCACCTGAAGGCAGCACAAGAAGTAATGGATGGAAACTAATCAAGCAGACAAGCAATCCAGAAATAAGGAAAAAATTCCTGACAGTTAGGATAATTAATCAGTGGAACAGTTTGCCTCCAGAAGTTATGGCTGCTCCATCACTGGAGGTTTTTAAGAAGAGATTAAACAACCATTTGTCTGAAATGGTATAGGTTTTCCTGCTTTATACTAGAAGACTTCCGAGGTCCTTTCCAATTCTGTTATTCTCTGTTGCCATTTAGTAATTGTCTGAATTTTTGGAACCCCAAACCTGGTAGCCCTACTGTAATGATAGTGACAACATCCAACTTAAGTATCCAAATAAAAATCCAGGATCATGCCTTCTCAGAAAAGCTTATTTGACGCATCTGGCCCACTGGCCTCCAGTTTGGCACTCCTGATGTAGACCATGTAAACAAGTTCTCTTTGTTATGGGAACCATCTACTTTCTTCCTCACACTCGTTGATCTGAGAGTTTCCTGACTCTCATGAGTTTCAGTGAACTGCAAAAATGTTGTTTCTCCAACTAACCCATTTGTAATCAACACCTCCCCTCCTCTACTCTAATGACAAGTTGAAATGAAGAGGCACGTAGCTGCCAAACTTTCACTCTTGACAGATAGCTCTGAAAATGAGATAGGCAGTCTCTAAAGCTGTCAAATAAATAAATAATAATAATAAAAAGCTTCCACAATATCATGGAGCATTTTACGAAGGGTACTATTTGGGATTATCTTTAAAAAGTCTCATAATAAGGATTTCTGAGGAAAGCTAAACTTCAGTCAATCTAATTCTTACAAAAATATTTCACTTCATTTCTGAAACATGTCTGAAACTCTGTCAGATCGCTGAGAAGTAGCTTCTAGTTGGTTCAGCCTAGACCTGGTCTTTTAATTTGAACGTTCAATTCTCGATGAATTCAGAGGAAACTGTATGTGTCCTTTTTGTGAGTATGACAAACGGCTCATCTACGGGAAGGTAGATTGTTTGAATATGGCTTCTTTCTAGTTCGTGCCATTAATCTATCCACCAGCTTCCTGAGATCTTTTTCAATGTCACATAGCTTTAACAATAACCATGTATCTTTTAAAGTCTGTCTCTTGATGAAAAATGGAGAGCGGGAGGGAAAACCTCCTTGATATCCTTGGAAATATTTCTAACAGCACTTTGTTACTCAACTGGTCTGTTAGAAATACTGATGGGTGTTCTCTGGCATTTTCCGTATTAGTTTTAATCATAAAAGCAAATGTGGTTTAGAAATTATTTCTGAAGGGAAGAGAACTTCAGAAAAATTCCCGTGGATAAGTATTCTTGCGCTTGTGAGTTATCAGATCCCCAATATTTGGATATTTTTCCTTTCCTTGTACAGCTCACCGATTGCCTGCAGCTTCTCTGATTTACACATTTCAGTTACATATCAAATAAGGAATCATAATAAGTTAATTCGTCCTATTTTTTTCTCCAATAACTACACACTATTGTAAATACTACCAGGAAGTCCTGGTCTTTTTTTTAAAAAAGTGAAATTTCTCCCCCATTTACATCTATTTTGTACCATGTACAAGTTGCAATATAATGGCACAGTTCTATACAGTAATATGCTTTGGATCAAGCAAGGGAAACAGATAAATCAGGCATGATGTTACATTTTGATATATTTTTTTATTCAATGGACATTTTACCGCAGTGAGGAAAAACACTGAAGTAGAACTTTCAGTGATATAACTTGATTAAAAGGACAGGGACATGTGTGTATGTGTTTATTTTTTTTTAAAGGAATCCATTAATTGTTTTTGAGGGAGAAACAGATGGTAGCGTTCATTAATTTATTTTTACTCCATAAGCGTACCCAGCTCCTTATAAAATTTTGCCCCTATCTCATCAAAACATTGTAATCCATAAAAAAATAATTTAAAGGTTTTTTTTTGATCCATAAGCTACTTCCTATTCTTCACAGAATACAGAGATGGTTTGGGGAGAAGAGGCAGGAAAGAAGAAAATAAAAACCTAAACAATATTTAGAATTTTTTTTTAATGGATCATCTTTTTTGGATTAATATCTGTTTGGGCAATTTCTTGGAACCAGTAATTCTTGAGTAATTATTCTTACTCAAGAAAAGACGGCATTCCAACACATGAAGGAAACAAAGCACATTTTAAAATCCTTTGTCTGAAGTGACTGCAGAGATAATAGGAAAGTGTGAATTGATAGGAATGTGCCGAAAGTCACAGCTCCACCTGGCTGTTCAAAACTTAATTAGAACACATTTTATAGTTGAGGAAGAACTTGGGGATTATCCAAATCATTCAACACATTCTACGGCTCAGAAAGACCAGTTAATAACATGAGCAATTTGAAGTGAGAATTATTACCTATGCAAGCCTAAATGGGTGACATTCAGGATATCTAAAGGACTAGGTTTTTCCATATGTTCCTTCCTCAGAGGTAGGTCAAGACACACTATCAGGGTGTGACATGATAGCAGTGTTCCAATATCTCAGGGGCTGCCACAAAGAAGAGGGAGTCAAGCTATTCTCCAAAGCACCTGAAGGCAGGACAAGAAGCAATGGGTGGAAATTAATCAAGGAGAGAAGCAACTTAGAACGAAGGAGAAATTTCCTGACAGTTAGAACAATTAATCAGTGGAACATCTTGCTTCCAGAAGTTGTGAATGCCCCAACACTGGAAGTTTTAAAGAAGAGATTAGACAACCATTTGTCTGAAGTGGTGTAGGGTTTCCTGCCTAAGCAGGATGTTGGACTAGAAGACCTCCAAGGTCCCTTCCAACTGTTATTCTGTTCTGTTCTGTTCTGTTCTGTTCTGTTCTGTTCTATTCTGTTCTATTCTATCATCAACAACTAAGACACATAACACCTCTAGGCGCTAGTCTGACTGGTCGCCTCACTATCATCAACCATGCTCACCTTCTTCATGCCCAATAAAAGTTTTATCTGGTCCTGCTGGTAGGAAGGAAAATGTGGAACTTTGAAATGAGAGTTGAATTCTCATTTTAGGGCTGTTTGCATCATTCCCTGAGATTTCCAAAATGCAGTGGCTAAGGTGATCTCTGTATCAAAGTGAACAGTCATGTAGAACTGTCAAAGCATTCACATAAAGAAAATGGCTAAAGCATCTTTTCATTCTTTATCCTTATTCTACAAAGCCTGATTTGGATAAGAACTGCACATCTTTGTTAGCAGTCATTAATTAAATAATGGATTTATTTTTTTAGTATTCTCATAGGTGGTTCACCTAGACAAGTTCCTTCAGATCAGTCCAAAAGCAGAAATACCACCTATATACAATCTCAAATCCAACCTCCTTTATACAACCTTATTTTATTTTTTTAGAAAGGTACACTTGCTGGCATGTCTATGTTTGTATTGTTGAAGAGCAGCGATTGGAGAGGGGGGGATTTCAACTTGTAGACAAGATGTAGCCCCTTTCTGTCTAGCTCAACAACCTATGGATTGTGACCTTATCCTCTTACTCCAATCTCAACATTCGAGATCCCTTTCTCTATGTACAAAAAGATAATTATTTATTATATTGATTCAGAAGCAGGAATAATTGTGCTTGATTGTTCTGACATGGAAAGACAGATTTGAGAAAAGTACTTTTGTGAGGGCGGAGCACTGGTTAAGAGACAAAACTCTGGCATTTCTATTTCCCATTTCCAGATGCTTATTACAACACAAATATTACTTGTGTCACCTGTAATCAGCAAAAATACACATAAAAAGCCTCTCTATGGACATGAACACAAAATCAGTTTCTATTAAGTTTTATAATATTATCGCAAGCATCTTAAGAGAAAAGGACAGTTCTGCCAAATTCAAATTGTCCCATCAATAGTTTCATCCTCTTTCTTCATTTGCAGTTTTTTTTAATGTATACTACTTAAAACACACACACACGTACTTTTCCTGACTATACATATATTGCAAAGCAATTTCCTCTAATGCAATGCAATTTTATACACAATTTTCCTGAATACATTTTTTCTACTTTTGGAAAAGTGCAGATATTAGTGTATAAACTGCACTCTGGGTAAGATATAGTGATATTCCATTGTTTGTTGAGGTCACAGATTCTAGAAAACCTGACTTGCAACAAAATGAGATTCATTCTAATGAAACAGGAGAGATAAAGGACCATTCGGGTAGACAAAGCCTGAATGGACTAAGTAGATGGACAAATGGACTATCCCAGAGAATTTCTCTGTTTACATCAGACACAAGTTTTAAGAGGTGGAATTCAAATGAGGCTACCAAATATATCTACCAAGAATGAAATGCAAGTTCAGAAATGGAACCTGCTCAAAAGCCACATCAAACCCATAATAATTAAACAGAAAGTATCTGAGATTCAAGTAATAAATGTTATTTGTTCAAACAAAGAATTTCATTCCATTTTTCTGTAAAGTTTACATTTGCTATGACAACTAATAGAAAAGAGAAAAGCCCTACAAAATCTTGGATTGTTATCAGTAAAAACCTGCTCACCCAATGTATATAATGGATAATAGTATTGGATTAGAACCAGCGTGAACCATGTTCACATTCATTCTTGGTCTGGGAAGGTCACAGATTCATTTGAAGGCAGTTCTATTTTAGATGGATTTAACAGAGAAGATTGCTGTTATGGGGGGAAAATGGGGGAAAGAGTGGAAAGTACTGTACTTTGACATAAAACAGGGATGGGCAACGATGGCCCTTTCATGACTTGTGGCCTTTAACTCCCAGAATTCCTGAGCTACTTTGGCTCAGGAATTCTGGGAGTTGAAGTTCACAAGTTATAAAGGGGGCATTGTTCCCCACCTCTGTCCTAAAAGAAAGGCAGGATGTGAATCAAATGAATAGTGAGTATATAAATGTCACAGTTACATCTTTAGGAAACTTATAGATGCTGTAGAAACTTGTCAATCAGCCAATTTAAAAAAAAACATATTGGAAAAAAAAACATGCATGGCCAAATGTAATATTCAAAAAGAACTAAAATTACATTATACTGTATTATTTCTGAAAATGAAAAAAGAAATTAGGAAAAAAATGCATTTTTAGATACACCAGGCAGAATCATCTATTCTTCCACCAGAATCTTAAATTTCTGTATCAGTTCTACGATGTAGTCTACAATGGTCAATACATTAATTTACTGTTTTGCCCAGTTTTTAATGCACATTTTAGCTCTTTCCATTGCTATTACACTCTAAGCATGATTAATACATTTTATTAATCTGCAGCTATACGATGACTAATACATTTTGGAAACAAACAAATCAATAACATCTTGAAATGTGAAGAGAACAAATAAATAAATAACATCTTGAAAAATGTTCTGAAAATGTTTGTTGCTTCCCCCCCCCTTTTATTTTTTACTCTTAAAGTGCAAAAGTGGGTGGGAAACATTTGCTAACCAACTTAAAATCTTGGGAAGGCTGAGGGAGATGAAGCAGATGGGAGCAAATCACACAAATGTGGGTGGAACTATGGTTTGAGGAGAAAGTATGGAAAGTTTGTTGGGTGTTGTCCCTCTTTTAGGCCTTCCATTGCAATATTCACATGGTTCCCTCCTCAAATAGTAAAAAGAAAAAAGAAAGAAACCTGTCAGGTTTTCAGCAGTCAGGGATATTCTATTGTATCAAAACATTATAGTCAGCCCAGTACTTCCATCTATTGTTGATCAATAGCTTTTATCAACATTTTACTTTTCTGTGGTCCATAAATGCCTTGTTCTCTCTTTCCTCCATCAGTATCCCATCATGAATTTCAGATCAGAGATGACATTGTGGCAGGGATTCCACCTATGCAGTGAGTTATAACAGCAGTACAGACCAAGGGTGACTGAGACTCAAGAAGTGGGGTAATTATGATTGGAGTAATCTTGTTAAGTCTCAGAAACAAGAAAGCACCCTAAGGAGACATAAATGTAAAAGAAATTCTATTTAGCAGTTATAGAATACTGAATGAAAGGTGGGAGAGGCAGTAGAATGAAACGAGGCAAGAGTGGAGTACACTATACGTTTCAAGAAAGCAAGATATCGTTGCAGAACAAAATCTGAATGCCTGTTCTAATACAGCCTAAAAGAAGGTTTTAAAGGGGACAAAATTGGGGAATTTACAGACTGATATATTGATATCTGCATCATTACAGCAGTAACAATTAGAGCCAATTACAAGTTTCCATGTGGTTCAGTAGACATTTAAGGACTGGAGGAATAGTGAGCTAAACAGAGCAAGCTGTCTAATTCCCCATGTATGGGTGGCTCCTATACTGTACTCCCAAAGTTCCTGAAGGTTTTGCCCTAGGCATCACATCCTTGGGCTGTCTCTGATAGCAATAGCAATAGTTCTGTGCTGTGCTTTAATTTGCAGGAATAACAATAGCAATAGCATTTAGACTTATATAAAGCTTCATAGTGCTTTACAGCCCTCTCTAAGTGGTTTACAGAGCATTTTGCCCCCAACAATCTGGATCCTCATTTTACTGACCTCAGAAAGATGGAAGGCTGAGTCAACCTTCAGCTAGTCAGGATCGAACTCCTGGCAGTGGGCAGTCAGCCTGCAAAACTGCATTCTAACCACTATGCCAGCACAGTTCTTATTAATATTGTGAGTTGAACATAAAGACCTGAAAACCTGGCCCTCCTTTATGCACAATTAACTTGGACAGTTTCTTTTGGGCACATTTTGCAAATCCAGAAATCCCTTTATGATAGGACTAATACAAGTCCAGAAGTAATAATAGAATTTCACTATATAAAACTGTGCTTTGGGTTTTTTGATAAGGTAAGTCCCCTTCCTTGAGGGATCTTCTATGTGTATCATCCTCTCTTTGGAAGGATGCTAAAGAAATAACACACTCTGTTATCTGCTATAATTATGGTAATCTGACACACTTATAAATATTTGAAATGCCAATCCTTTACAAGTTCTAAAAGGTATCCCATGTTTAAACCTTTAACGTTTCTGTACATTTACAGCTGTTATCTTCATAGAAAAGACAGATATCTATCTAAAGAGAGATAATAGTGTGACCCATTTGTCTTGTATCAGTGTGAAAAAAAAATTTCCTGATTCTAGTTTGATTCAAATTTTCAACAAGCTTTAAAATTATAGTTGCCCTGTTAAATTTAATGGAAAGAATGGGGGTGGAGGGGAGAGAAAAGTGTATCCTCACCAGGTTTATTCTAATAAACCATGGCTTATAAGTTTGGGGACATTGAATCTAATCAGGTTGATGAGAGTCCCTTAATATAAAAGTATTATCTTAATTAAAAGAGTTATTAGGAATATAGTGTACCGATGTTCATTGGACTTCCATGCAAATGTATAAATAAGATTTCATTTTTAACCTTTTAGGAAAGCTATTCCTAAATTCATGGTGTTGGGATTCAGTTACATATCCGGGTAGGCCTTTTCTTTATTATATGATTCTACAGACAATATAATAAAATTGAGTTTACAATTGCTCCTGAGCTGTTTCTGATAGGAAGACGCCTCTGCAAATTTTCAATTTCCTCTCTTTAGAAGCTACAAATACGAGAAAGAAGTGGTGGAAAGAGGTGGAGATATTACAACAATAGCAGACTGGAAAAGGAGGTCAGTAGCACATGAATGTTGTTTGGTAGACATAAAACATTCATTTATACAGAATGAATGGACATACTTCATTCTTCCTTTTATTTTAGACAGAATATTCCAAATCCTGCAGCTTACTTCTTGGTTCATGGACTGCAATGAGTTGTTCTATTGCTTAGTAACTTAATTCACTCCAATTAATAGCCAAAATTCTTCAACAGGACAAGATTTATTTTTTAGAGGGGGCGAACCATAATACCAATGTATGCTGTATTCCAAACTGCAATTACCTGCCCAAAACAAACAGGAATGGAGTTCCCCATACATTTAATTCTTAAATAAAGTTTAGCAATACAGAACAGCTCTGTTTAGAGCCTCTGAAGCTAGTGAAAAATATAAAATCCCAGAAGGAGGCAAAACCTTGCTCTTAGCAAAACTCATTTTTGTGACGGACTAGAAATGAAAAATGTATTTTTAAAAAAAATCTGTTCGCTACAACTGCAGGAAGAGGAAAGACAAAAATAATCATTTATTCTTAAGTGGAAAAGATACCTTTTCCACTCATGATAAGTCTATACAAACTAATAATTAAAGGCAAGCATCTGAAACAACCAGAGCAGAGAATGCAGATCTCGCCTTTGAGGGATGCATTTGTCAGTTTGTAATTTTCCTCAGGCCTGAAGAATCAAAGCAATGCCTCCTTGTAGTAATGACAGCAAATACACAAACAGCTCTGAGTGCTGAAAGGCTCTGGTTGAATCACCCAGGCTTCCAAATTTGCACTTCAAGAAAGCCAAGCATGATGTGTCAATGTGGGAGAGGGCCAGAAAATGCATCTCACATTGCAAATGACAAGGCACCAGAAAGAACAGGCTGGGCACTTAAGGCCTTCCCCCTTTTAGGGGCGGTTTTCATATTCTGTGAATTCTCAGGTCAAGTGCAAACCGCATGCATGCTAATAGATGTAAAATTAATGCTGCCTCTCCAGGATGAGCAAATAAGAACAAGAGTTTCCATGGTCCTGGCTGTGGGTTTTATACTATGTAGTGAACCACAATTTATAGATGCTAGGCTCATTCAAGCTCATCATGTTGAGTACCAAAAAAGGCCCATCTTTGCATTCTATTTTTTTCCCCCCTACAATGGACAATGTGAACAGAGAGACCAAAAGAAGTATCTTAGAAGTAGTATTCCTATCATGTATTTCCTCTGCAATAGAAACTTCTCCATCACTACATGTTATGGACAGTGAAATTTCTAATAGACAACCCAATCCCATCTACTTGTTGCCTCGCCCTGCTCCATAATTTTGAAACCAAAAGGTTAACAACCTTAAGTAAAAGACAATCCTCAAACTCTAAGGTAGATTACTATAATTATGCCACTGTTGCTTTTTTATTCTACCAGGGGTTAAAGTGAAAAATTAAGAAGTAATTTATCTTTCTAGCATGGCCTTCCACAATATATTAGCATCCACATATATTGAACTACAGATCTTGTTGTCTCCTACCAAGTTAGCTATGGATAATGAGAATTATATTTCAGGATATTTTGAAAGCTCTGGCTTGGAGAAGACTGCTCTTGTTTATTAATTCAGTAACTAGTAAATTGATGTTTTCCTTTACATTCCTTGTGCTTGTACTTCTAATTTCCTCTGTGCTTCTAATGCTTTTGGATAGCTGATTCTGGCTTGTTCTGTTGTTTTACACATATATTGGTGACATCATTCTCAAATCTATTTCCTGTATGTCCCCTGTATAAATTAAAAGGCTTTTGGGTGAATGTAGTTGTTCTTCCCTTGTGCAGTTTTACACCCCATCCCAAAGCAGACATTTTATTGCACTTATCAGAGCAAGTGTAGCAGATTCCAGTTGTGCCTGACAAATAAAGAACTCAAACCTTGACACCAGCTTTCATTACAATTCATTAAAAAGCACAGCAAACTATTGCATCTAAGTCAGGGGATCCGGCCTGCAGGGTGCTTAAATCTGGCCCATGGGGCTGGCCTGGAAATAGCAAAGAGTGGCCCTCAGTGCCTCTGACAGACAAAACAGTGTGTGGGAGGATGTGTGTGGCCCCGCGTGGCCCATTTTTGGCCTGGCTGGCCTCCTGTACCTCTCTGCTGGCCAAAACGGGCTGCGGGAGGGCCGTGCGGCCAGTTTTGGCTGGCAAAGTGCTGCAGGAGGCATCCATTCCATCTTCCCCACCCCAGCCATCCTGCAAAGAACTACAATGCTGATCCGGCCCTCAAAGAAATTAAGTTTGACACCCCTGATCGAAGTAGTCAATGTGTTATTCTGCATATGAAGTAACCTTATAATAATAGCCACCTTGTACCAAAGGTGCTTTTTCAAGAGGCAACTGGACTTTCTTGTTTTTCTTTGAAGATGTTTCACTTCTCATCCAAGAAGAGCAGAAGAAGTTTCTCCTTTGGGACAACCACGATCTGGATGACTGAGAATCTCCATAGACATTGAGCTACCTTTTACATTCCTAAGGAATTCTGTAGATCAAGGGAAGCTGCGATAGAAGCCTCCTACTTTTAAAACAAGAAGCCAATCTAGCCACTTTTTTTTTTAACTTGGCACTAAAAAGACATGTTAGCTAAGCATGTATTCTGAAAACAGTTTGTATGATTTCTTGGAGTGTCGGTATGTTCTGCAAATTCAGAAAATCAAGCAAAATGGGTAAACTTCAGGTACTCGTGAGTGAATGTACTGTGCACGCAAAGCCTGCAAGTGCTGAGGCTAGTAATTAACTGTCATGTTGTCGTTTTCACATTGGTAACAAAATGAAAGCAAAAAGATTAATTCCTACTTTTTGCAGCAGATGTTGTACATCAAAACTGCATTACATGCATTTGAAGCTAGCATGTGCTAAGCAAACCAAGAAAACTGTGCCTGTGGTGACCCTTCCCATTTCTTTCTTTCTTTTTTTTCCTATTCCCTTTAAGTACTTTTTTGTTTCCAATTCAATGGACTCAGGATTGAAGAGAAAGGTTGGATAGATCCAACAGAAAGCCAGGTGCTAAAGAGGACCAACAAAACCACTACAGGGGAGGCATGGAATTGAAACAGCAGGTGTTTCATCATGAAAACCCCACATCTAAGCCTGTTTTTTGACAGCAGAAGTAGAAACTATCAAGCATGCCCTACATGTCTTTGTGCCAATACAATTTAATTAAAACAACTGAACATTGTGCTCCAATTTTGCTATATTAACCTTTCAGGGTTTTTTAAAAAAATAAATGTTAACCCATGTTTATGAATCCCAGTTCAAGAACAATAGAAGTTGTTTACATTTGATAATACTTAACATGCTATACACTGATCTTTAATTTACAGAGGCAAGGATGCAAGAGACAAGTTGTCTTCTTCCATTTCTTTGCACTTTGATAGTTCTACTCCCAAATTCACAAATTTGGGAGTAGCAGGCTCTTGTCTCTTATAAATTAGGGACCCTGACAATGATTATAAACTAGCAATGAAATATTGTAGCTCATGATGATGATGGAGGAGGAGATACAGTTGATAATCAATTATGGCTGGTTTTATTCTGTTAAAAACAGTGAAGCGTCATAAAACAAGTCACACATTAGAAAAATTATCTATTTATCCAACATGTCTGATTTTTAATTCCCTTCCCCCCGCCTCTTGCTGCAATGTTTCAATCTTCCTTAAACAGTGGCTAAGTCAAAGTGGCTAACTCAGAGTAAATGATGAATTCCTAATAATATCTGTCTGAAAAATAGCAAATGCTTGGAGACCAAGCTGAATATGTTAAAAAACCTCCGTTCGTTTTCATCATTAGCATATTTTCATTCTTTGCTGGGTATATTTCCCACATGCATTATCCAGTCAGGTCACCAATGTGTATGTGTCTGTGTGCACAATTTCCACATTATGCCAATAGGACCTTCTCAAAAAAAAAAAAAAAAAAAAAAAAACCCAAAAAACCCCATGCAGCTGTATCTTTCTAGAGATTCCTTGGAGTCTTGCCCTCTGCAGACTTGTAGCAATGTGAAACCATCGTGAGCATTTCTGTCAAATTCCACTCATCTGTCAGAGTAGTGGATTATTTCTTGAGAGACTAAAATTGGTTGCCTTGGATCAGAACACCATCAATCTTACTCATGTAGGGTGCAGGCTGACTGCTTCAAAGTCTCACAAGAGGAACAGCTCTGCTGTTCCTAAGCAGGTGATGAGACAGTTGTAAAATCTTCACTCTATCTATATTCACAGCCCCTGCGCAAGACATGTCATATTTCCCATTTCTTCAACATTCTGTATGCATTCTATGCCATTCTCTTCTACTTCAATAAAGGAGGCAATTTTTCAAGCTTAGGCAAATACTCGAAGCCACAGGAATATCTATCCCTCATTTCTCTCTCTCTCTCTCTCTCTCATCATGTCACTTGTTTCACCTGATTGTGCAAAAATGAGATCCCATTTTCCTTTTCACTGTTTTTTAAAAATTATTATTTATGGACTTGCTAATCTATTGTGTAGTCATCAATGCCATATAACAGAGAACACTTTTCTGTATCTATAGGCATTTGGTATACTTCTTTTGATGTTCTTCCAGAGGAAAACATCTAAACAGTTCACCTAATAATTGTCATTTTAATCATTAAAAGTAGAAAGTCGTACATGAGCAATCAATGTTTAAAGCTTAAAACTGAATGCATCAAACACAACCATTATTATTTTCTCCTCTATTAAAATGATGGATGTACTAGTAATGTTTCAATAGAGAAAATGGGTGATCTAGTGCAACTTGACATTTTTGGGCTTATCTAGGAAAAGTCTTCAATCAATCATTTTTTTATTGTCCTTATGAATTATTCTTAGTCATTCTTTCTCAGACTATTCCATCTTGGATCAGAGATTCAGTGAAGTCTGAAGTTGAATCCTACATTAAATTCTCAGTCCACATTGTATGAACCCATGTTTTCATCCATCCATCTTCATACATTTAGATCTGATCTTTCAGAGTAGATTTTAAAATGGTATCACGGTCATTTCATCTTGGAACAACAAAGCCCAAACAAACAAGTCCCGCCATCGTCATTTTGTTTTCCTAAACCCTTCTTTCCAAAGCCAGATTTCCAATAGAGTGGTCTTATATAGCTCATCATTGATCATTATGATTGATCATTTCCTGAATCATAAGCCATGAAGCAAGTCCCAAACAAACCGTCAGCCTTGAAATATTGCATAGTTGATCTCCACTTGAGGAATAGCATTGTAATGAAATGCCTTAAACTCAATCTTACCCTAATCAATTTCTATTTCCAACACAAATATCCTTTTCCTTCCTTCAACCTCCAAGCATCTTTAGAAATACTTCTCATTGAATGACCATAAATCACCATCTGTGACAAATTCAGGCAATGGCTCACTATTGTTCACACTCCATGCCATCATTTTGGGAGAACAAATATTTTTACAGCATGGGAATTAAAGTAAAGGGTCACCAAAAGATGACTTAAGCTGCAACTATAGGCTCACTTACCAGTATGTAAGTCCAAATGGTACAATGGTATACAAATAGAACTAAGAATATGCATATCATGTATAATATATGCTTATATTTTCTCTGACATTTTTCTGACAGGTCCTCCAAGGTGTTAAAATATACCCACTGGGAAAGATATTGCTTTCTCCTTGGTCTTTCCTACTTTTCCCAGACCTACAATTTAAGCACTGGTCCTTTTGTGGATATTTGTTTTTAATACAGGGCTCTAATGCCTCAGTTGCCTACTCCCCAGCCAATAAAATCTATACCTTAAGCTTTGTAACCTGTGACTTTTAATAAGGTCGATTTTCTATCCACCCCCACATATATCACAGTGTATTAAGTAAAGACTGAATTGTAAACAGTATGAGTTACCCACAGTGACCTTCCAATGTAAAGTGGGGAAAAGAAGTCACAGAGAGAGAAAGAGAGAAAAACACAAATACACAACCTAAACAAGTGTTGTACTTCCCTTCCAGACAAGCAAGCATTGAGTTGCCTACAATATCAGATTTTTTGTAAATGTGAGCTGATTGCACAGAATCCATACTCACAGGCCTATTCTGGCATCTCTAGCAGTATCCACTGTGAATAAACTTACCTGGTCTGGGCAGATGCTGATGCTGCTGAAATGTTTGCTGAAGGGACCCTTGACAGAGCAGTACAGCACAGGCACTTATCCACAAATACAGGACCCAGGACATTGCAGAGACCATGGCCATTCTCTGAAGGAAAGGAAAGGCAAGAGTTAGCATTCCCACCAAGCAGGATCACCTTCTACTTCCTTTCAGGTCTATTAGTTCTTCTTTCCATCTTTCATCCAGGCTGTGGTTTTCATATATCAAAGAGCATATTCAAGAGACCTCGAGACCTGCTTCTACACCAACTTTAAATAATTCAGGAACAGAAATGAAATTTATTTGTAAAAGAAGCCCAGGGCTAGTGGAAGCCAAGCTGCAGCTGATGAGCTTGGCTTGAATTGCAAAAGTCACACTAAAGGGCTGGTCTTCCGGAGGGCACATTTGAAGCCTTATATATATATAATTATATATAATTTATATTTTTGCTGATAAAGAAATAAAGGGAGACTAGTATAGATCTATTTCAAGCTTTTTAGCTTTCATCAGCTAGCCATACCCTTACGCGGATTCGAACTTGGGTTTCCTGCATGTTAGGCAGTTGAATTATACACATATATATTAATCATTCCATTTATACTTTGCAGTAGTTTATACCTCTAGGTTTTCAGTCATCCACTATAAGTGACACTAACATTTCTGTTCGTTTCTGTTGTGGATACGCCCTGTTGACAGTCAACTTGTCTGAAAGAATAACTCTCGTTTTCAAGAGTTATTCCACACAGCAGCAAAAAGAAGCCCAAGAGGCACGTCTGAAGCTATTTTCTCCTTGTTACATTCTGTTGAACAGGAAATGGGAGTATCACTCCTACAACATCCTTTTTGCTATTGAGGATTGCTTATTACGGCACTAACTCTTCCATTTACATACATCAAAGTACAATCTCAAAGCTTCATAAAATACTGGCTGTACGGCTGAAAGTTATTGCGTATAATCTCCCTGCCCAGTCTGGGAATTCTGATACCTTTCAGTATCATACTTAACTGCATCAGGCTCAACTCACAAGCCATTAAAATTTTATTATCATCTGGTCTGCCAGGCAAAGCAACGGTTTCTCAGAAACATATGCTTCCTTCCCCCATTTTAACAAAGCAAAGCTGCCAACCTTTGCTCCAACCTTGTATTTTATCTAAATTCACCTAAACACAAAAACTCATCTGTGTGCCCTTTGGCAACTAACAGAAAAGAGCATTAGTGTGAATGACACGTTCGTCCCAAAAATGGAAGGTCCTTCTTTGTCAAGGCCTGGTTTGTGAACCCTTGATTTCATTTCTGTGGCATCAACGATTGTATGGTTCAGATGGCCTCTATGTAAAAGTGTACGTATGCATGTGAATGCATGCATAAAGTTCACAGCCTCTCTGCAATGCTTTCGGTGCCTGCCAAGTGTTGGCTATTCCGTGCACCGTCCAGCATTTCGAGCAACTCCTTCTGTTGCTTTTCACATTGCCAAATTAATCAAACCACAGGCACAGTCCTTACTCAGCCAATGACAAGATGGCATTTTCTTTCTAATAACCCAATCAGTGGAGCATCGTTCTTTTTTTGAAGACGAGGGGGAGAAAAGATTTCCAGACTCCAAGAAACCTCCTTCAGGATTCTCAGGGTTAATTTGGAGGCAGTTAAGACTAAGGCTAAAATAAGAAAGGGGGGAGAAAGAATCATCCTTCTGTTTTGATTAAGCGGAAAAGATCTGATCCACTGCAGTGTGTCAATGTCAAGCCGAGATGTAACTTATGTTTTTGCAATTAACTATTTTTAAGCATCGTTTAACAAGGATATCTGCAAAAGGCTATTGGTCGGAAAGAGGACAGCTCAAGTCCAACTTTTTAAAGGAGACACTTAATATTGCAAAATGGCAAGAGACGATTGTCTCCAGCAGCTGCCATTTAAATCGTCGTCTCTGCCTATCTAATATACTTGCCCAAGTAAACAGCAATTTACTTTATAGCTTTACAGCTCATTCTCTTTTCTTTCTTTCCTTCTTTCTTTCTTTCTTTCTTTCTTTCTTTCTTTCTTTCTTTCTTTCTTTCTCTTCACTCCAAATGAAAGACCCTCTCTCTTTGCTTCCTTCTTTACACCCCCCTTCCCCAAACAAAGCATCCTGCGATCCTACAGTCATCATATCCAAACCCATGCAGAACTGGATCGATTTAGAGAGCGGTCTTCCTCTCCCTCCCTGCTTTGCAAGGGAGGGGTTCACTTATGACATCAACAAACATTAAAGGAAGAAAAAGAGGAGTCTCAGCGGAGACTTCCATCCCTCAAGTGCTCTAATTCAACCTGAACTTTTTATTATTATTATTATTTTTCACCAGCTAAGCAGTGAGCAAAAGAAGAAAGAAAAAGAGGTGGTAGGAGGAACATAAAGAGCTGATGAACCCCCCCACCTCGCCTTACTATGATCTTTGAACCACATGGAAGACATTATTTTAAATCCCCTTCCTCTTATTATCTGCCCCCCCCTTCCAGTTTCAGCCTCCCAACATCCATCTTGAGAGGGCAGGGGGGAGGAGGTCATCATTTTAATAAACTTTTATTTTCTGGAAATCGCTCCAATTCTTTGCCTTTCCTAAGGAATGCTTCGCCTTCTCCCTCCCCTCCGCTCCTCCCCAAACCTGCCCGATTCTTGTTTCTCCTAACCCCACCGAAATCCTCGCAAGCTTCGGGCGGAGGAAGCTCTTCCCCGGTTCGCGCTCGGCTGCCTCTGAAGTCTGGGGGAAAGGTTGCCTTACCTGAGTACTGCAAGCCAAAGCAGAGCGCTCTGGAAGCATACATTGGAAAAATTTTAACACTTTTTCAAATCCATTTGGATGGACCACAGTGTGGGGCAATAGAAATCCACTTCAGCCCTCCGCGGCAAGCAAAAATGGTCTGTTTTTTTTTCCCTCGGGATGTCTTCTCCTGAAGACCAAAGGCAACCCCAGGCGTCTCGGATGGGCTGGTCGGCGTCTCTCTCTCTCCCACCCCACCACGGTCTGGCTGGCAAGACTCCTCCGTCCAACTGTTAGAGAGACATCCAAGCTGGCTCTTCTCTGCTCCGGGTCTCTCACAGGCTTTCATAAAAGTAGCCAAGGTTGGTGGGACGGAAAACCCCCGTCATTTCACCTTTAAATCACTCTCCCGAGCGTCGCCCTTCTGGCTTGAGGAGACCTTTGGAGTGATCTGGAGATAATTCGTGGCTTCCCGGACACTTCTGCTGGAAGAGCGGTGGCCGTTGAATGACAGACCGGGCTCGCTCAATCGCTCGCTCTCCAAGGTACTGAACGCCGGAGTAAAAGCAGATAAATGTACCGTTAGGCTAAAGCCCAGCCTGGCAATACCCGGTGCCGATTGTCTGTTTTAATATATCCCCGGTTCGGTGAAAGTCTCGCATCTCTTAAAGGGACACGACCCCCTTGAAGGTAACCAGCAGCCCCGAATTGCCTCACCTGCTCAACTCTCCTGCCTTCCACACCCGCCCGAAAGCTGCCTTTTAAAGACGGGCAGGGTTGAGCATTTCTGCCACTCGGTGTGTGCCAACCAGCCAGCCAGCCAGCCAGCAGCCAGGGGGTTCTCCCTCCTCCCCGCAGCATCAGAGAGAAGGGAGGGGAAAACCCCGGGGAAGCAGGCTGAGCATGGGCAGGAAAGCGTTGGCAGTTCAAAATGTACCAGGCAATGGGGGAAGAGTGGAGGGGGAGGCGGGAGAGGGGGGGACAGAGGTAACCCAATTAGTCATCAGGGAAAGGAGTGTGCAAAACGGAGTCCTCAGCTTTTTCCCTAGAGAGCACGCTTGCTTGGCTTTTGAGGGTGGCTACCGATCCCCCTGGAGAAATACACAACACCCCTTCCTTAATATCACCAGGGGTCCTGTGCCACTTTGCAGAGGGACAGAAGGGTGATGGTGGTCGTGTTATTTTCACTCCCATCAGAGGGAAAGCGAGGTGGTTGTTTTTTTTTTGTTTTTTTTTTTTTTTTTTTTGTGCATCCGATCAAAGGAATGTGGCTAAATGAAACCAGTAACTCTCTGAATGTATAAGTTGACATAATAACCAGATCAAGACACCATCCCTCTTTTTCTTCACCCTGGTCACTGTCCACATTGTCCCCCAAATGGGGTACATGATTGGAAATGATTAAAAACTGATCAGTGTGTAAATGTTGGCAATTCTAGCTTTGTGCAGGTATGTCAATAACCAACAATCTGAAAATAAGTACAGCCAACAATCTCTAGAAGGTGAGCACATTTTTTTTAACCATCACTGTTATATATTAAATTAGAGATCCAAAATAATTATTGGCAGTCAAATGATAATGCTCTGAATCTCCCTCTCCTATACATAAACACACACACACACACCTTTCATGCAGATGTGAATGTTCACAATTAAGTTATTAATCATAAACAAGACTGTTGACATTTATGTGCTCCCAAAACTGATTCAATATTGTTGGTTTTTTTTTTTTCCTTTCTTGAATTTCTGCCCTGTGTTTCTGTTTTAAGTACCAAGCTTGGAGCTGTGACAAAGACATCCAACTTATAAATTAAAACAATCCAAATGAAAAGAAACACAAAATATAAATTAAAACAACATTAACAGCTAATATCAGAATTAAAATAAAACATAGACAAATTGGATCTTCAACAGTTGAGGAGCCAAGCAACCTTTCCTGCTTACCACACAGACAAGTTCCTAATTGGAAGGTGATCTTCAATTTTGAAATGAAGGCCTCTTGTCCTGCTGATTTTAGTATCCAGGAAAATTCATAGCAGGAAAGGCAGATCTATGGATGGTTAATCCCAAAGGTATTAAGAGCTTTATGGGTCAATACCAATATTCTGAACACAACAGAAGCCTTTCCTGATCTTGGAGAAGCTTCCAGTGAGTGCTATGTGAGCTGATGGGTCAATACCAATATTCTGAAGGCCACTAGAAGCTAGTTCTGATCTTTCAGAAGAAGCATCACATGATTCCCCATAAGTAGCCTAGCTAGCACATGTTTCATCATTTGCACTCAGAATATATTTCGAGGGTAGCTCTGCTTACAGGACATTGCAGTAGTCAAAAGTGTGTTGCTGCTGAGGTATGGATAATGTTTACTAGGTGTGGTTGCTTTGAAAAGAGTTCTGTAGAGAAAACTGAGAGAGACACACACATACACAGAGAGAGAGAGAGAGAGAGACGGAGAATGGAGAGAGAGTGGAGAGAGAGAGAATGGAGAGAGAGAATGGAGAGAGAGAGAATGGAGAGAGAGAATGGAGAGAGAGGGGGAGAGAGGGAGGGAGGGAGGGAGGGAGGGAGGGAGGGAGGGAGGGAGAGAGAGAGAGAGAGAGAGAGAGAGAGAGAGAGAGAGAGAGAGAGAGAGAGAGAGAAGACTTTGCACTTAGTACTTATGCTAAATACTGGTTTTTTACAAAATGAACATAAGCCAGCCAAAATGAACTGTGATTTATTTCCCATTGAATGGAAAAAGTTGCTAAAACTTGTAAACATCTCACTTCCTCTGATCAATGAGAAAAAACACTGGTTAATTTTGCAAGACATGTTATTCTATTTTAGTTTTGAAATAGTGAAGGACATAGTACATAGAATAATAGGGTTAGAAGGGGCCTTGGAGTGCTTCTATTCTAACATCCTGCTCAAGCAGGATACCCTAGACCATTCTGGATCAATGGCTGTCCAAACTCTTCTTGAAAACTTTCTGTAAGCACCCACAACGTTCAGAGGGAAGCTGTTCCACTGATTAATTCTTCTCACTGTCAGGAAAATTTTCCTTAGTACTTGATTGGATCTCTCTTCAATGATGTCCTATCTTTTACTTCTTCTCCTACTCTCAGGTGCTTTGGAGAATACATCAACCCTTTCTCTGTGATAAACTCCTCAAGTAGTGAAAGACTCCTATCATATTACCTCTAACCAGTGGTGAAATCCAATTTTTTTTACTACCGGTTCTGAGGGCATGGCTTGGTGGGCGTGGTGTGGTGTGGATTGGTGGGCATGGCTTGGTTGGCGTGACAGGGGAAGGATACTGCAAAATCCCCATTCCCACCCACTCTGGGGCTAGCCAGAAGTGGTATTTGCCGGTTCTCCGAACTGCTCAAAATTTCCACTACTGGTTCTCCAGAACCTGTCAGAACCTGCTGGATTTCACCCCTGCTCTAACCCTCCTCTTTGTTAGACTAGGCATATGAATTCCCTCAATCGTTCATCATGTGGCTTAACTTCTAGACCCCTTATCATCTTTGTTGGTCTTATCTACATTCTTTCTAGGGCTTCAAAATGCTTTCTGCATCATGGTGACCAGAACTGGATGCAGTATGCTAAGTGTGGTCTCACCACTGCAGTATATGTGGACATCTTTTTGGGGGGGTGGGGGTGGGGATAAAAACAAGTGCTTTCTCTTTTCCACTCTGATCATGCCCTACATGAGGGCTTTCTTTGATGAACATTTTTTGCATTGTTATATTTATTTGATGCCAACATTTTAAAAGGCAATTTGCAGAACTACTTCTCCTTTCCTCTCCTCTCTTATATTTATACTGACAACATGGACAACATATTTGCAATTCTGGTGAGCAAGTCTCACTGACCTCAGTTGAACAAATAACAAACCAAATAAGCATAAAGAGAATTGGGTTTAAGCCTTTGACTTAAGCAAGTTTAGGAATGCCAGTTCCTTAATGAGATGTAAGTACATCCAGTGAACAGGTATCAGCTAAAATACATTGCTTTCTGCTACATACAAGGTCTTGACATGAAGGCATGCACTATTTCAGTAGCAATACAACAAGCTCCAAAATGCACCACCAATTCAAATCTACTGTAACCTTCACTCCGGCTTTAAGCCACCAGCATTTGTGTCCCTTGCACCCCTTCTCCATATCAAGGAATTTCTCTAGAATAGATTATTCATGAATGGTAGATTGAGATTTTCACAATGTTCTTTCCTTTTTAACATGCAAATTATCCCATTTGCCAGATCAATTAATAAACAGCTACAATTATCATTATGCCAATAATCTTCTTTGCTAAATTTCAGAGATATCAATTAGCATTGAGAAATGAAGGAGGTAAGACAGTGGCATACTAATATCTTCAAAGGGAACACAACAAAAATGTTCATTCCTTTGTTCAGAGGGCTATTTTATATACTAGTAGCTCTGCTAAGCTTGTCAAATACTACCCTATTCTTCATTGTCATTCTTTCCTGCCAAAAAACAAAAGGAAATTGCTTTGTTGTAATTGGGTAATTTGGTACCAAATCTCAGTGGTGGGATCTAGGGCTGGAAGGGGGGCATGCAAGAATCATAAAAATGAGCTTGGGGTTACATTGATGGCACTTCCACTAAAATGCACTCAAGGCTGATTTAGGTTGTTTTGACTACCTTCCAACTATATATACTTGTGAGCTAATAAAGAACTCCTCATCAATCAGTCCTTTGTGACCAATAACTGAGCACAAAGAACTAAAACCAATCGGTGTTTTCTTGCCAGCCAGGTAATAAGAGCGTTATTCCATCTCTTTAACTCCAGGATGAAATGCACATCTCTTCTTCTTTTCCAAAATAAAAATGTATCCAATAGAAGAGAGCACACATATCCCAGGGTTGAACTATGGAATCCTTGGCGCTCTCTGATCAAGGTTATTTGCTTGCAAATGTTTCATTACCCAACTAGAAAACATCATCAGTGCAGTGAGTGTGGGTTTATAAACAGTAGCTTGCCCTGCCAGTTTTAGTAGGAGTGTGGTTTTCTTCTTGATAGTTTCTTGATTAGGGTATTGCTTTCTCCCTGGTTGGTTCTCAGGTGTTAATCCTTGCTTATCTGGGTGTTGGGTGTTGAAAAGAATATGTTCTGCTGTATTGTTAATAGTGAGGATTTAGGGTAAGAATTGTGAAATGTAGTATGAGGTATTAATTGAATTAAGATTTAAGGTGGGTTAATAGAAGGGTAATAGTTTTGATTAAGTAAATATGAGTAAACTTTTTCTAAGATGGTATTAGTTGAAATATGTGATTTAAGATTAAGAAATAAGTGTTATGGCAAAATAGAATATATAAAATTTTGTTAAAGATGACAAAAAATTGAACAAATTGATGACTGGATCAAAGCTCTGTTCCAAAAAGATGTAATTTGTGTGTTTGAAAAAAAATTAAAAAAAAACTTTTTGCAAAAAATAATAATAATATGTTCTGGTCTTTTTTTTCCCTTCTTAACTTTTTTTAAAAAAATCATTGCTTTTGAATGGCAGATAAATATGGTTTATTTCTTATGGTTTATTTATGGCATATTCATGGATTATTTGTCCAAATGCCAAGCTTCCAGGAATTTCCTAGAGGTTTTAGATTTAGCTTGGTCTAGGATGCTCACAGTTTCCCAGTTGTGATTATGGTTGAGTTTGTCCACTGTTGTTGTGAGATTGAGGAGTTTTTGTTGTATCTTCTGAATGCTGGTTGGTGTTCATAGAGCAATTGGTATTCAGGGAATTTTAAATAAGCTGAACTCTTTAGAGTGTTAACTGACCTAATTTTTTTTTCAATCTCCTTGAGAACAGTAAAATACATTCTTAGCACATATACCATAATGGTTGCTTTCACACCTGCTTTGAAGTTGTGGTTGCCAATTTTAACTTCCAGGGAAAACACAAAGCAGAGGAAACTCATCTTCCCGGGATCCCACTAGACATACACATGGCTGTTACCTGCAGCTGTAAATTAGCTCAGAGTAGCACTTTGAAGGATTCCCTTTGCCTGCTTGTCTTATACATCAGCACTTTCTGAAAGCCGTAAAAACAAGGCTGTATGTAACAGATCGAGTCTCTGTGTCATATTCTGAGCTCCAAAAACACAAAAGAGTTGGGAAAGGATGGGGGAGAAGGAGAAAGATCTCTTCAATGATAATCACTGCAAGCCGAAAAGGAAAGGAAAATACACCAAATTATTCATGCCACATTTGAAAAATAACAACATGACTTGCAAAATAAGCTCTGTTAAAGAAGCTATAACCGGGGTCAACGAGGTGAGATATAATCAGGCTTCCAAATAACATAGGGAAGAATGGGTATTAGAGTCTCTAGCGCTTATGGTGTGACTATATGTCTGCATAACGTGTCAAATGCTTCTTTGGTATCTAAGTGCAACTGGCTCAATTGCTCTCTGGAGATCTCTCCAGGCTGCTTTTATGCTGGCAGGCATGTCAGGGCACGTTTCTAGTTTCAGATTTCTCCCAGTGCCATTGATTCAGGACAGTATGGAAGAAGTTTGCTCTCATCGTGGGTGATTGAAAATGCCACATAGTGCCCCGCCAAGGCAGCAAAGCTATGATAGCCAGAGCACTCGTTCTAAGAGGCCATTTTCTGGCGTGTTCTGAACCCTGAAATTCTCAGTGAGCCTTTGCAAATGTAACTGTTTCCCACAAGTACTCCTTCACCCTAAGAATCTGGCACATGCCCTGAAAATGGGGGTGTTCCTGCAATGCTGATCTGCAGACTGAGAGACTGCTGTAAGTGCAGAGTTTGTTCGGGTGTAATGATATCCAGCCCCAAAATTTCTCCAAACATGTATTCTCATTTTTTCATATCCTATGTTGGATATCATTCAGATCGAGGAGTTTTTCAAACTCCTATTTGATGGTTTGCAATGTTCGGCTTGGTGCCAATATAGATAGTCCACAACTGGGACCAGAATTTCTGTTGCGAAACAAGGTGTTTTTTGTTTTTTATTAAATGAGTCATTTTCCAATTTTATGACTTTTTTTTTTTTTTTTTTTTGCCATAAGTTGTTAAGGGAATCATTGCAGTACTTAAGGGAATCATGTGATTATGTGAATTTGGTTTCAGTTGACTTTGCTTGTCAGAAGCCCCCTAGGGAAGTGGCTCTGAAGACTTTTTTATTTCAGCAAGCCGGGCTGGGTTAAAAATCTTTTAATTGCTGAATTTTATGGGTAAGGGGTTTTAAATTGGGGGAAGCCAATATAAATTTAATTTTGTTTTTATAGTATTTTAATGTTTATATTGTATGTTTTTTAATTTTGGCTCTTCACCGCCCCGAGTCCTTCGGGAGAGGGGGCAGTATAAAAATGTAATAAATAAATAAATAAATAAACAAATAAATAAATAAACAAATAAACAAATAAATAAAATGGCAATCCCATGACCCTAGAATGTTGGAACCATTGTAGATATATGCTAGTTGCCAAGCTCCTGAACTTTGGTCATGTGACTGTTGGAAGAAATATCCTTCTGGGTTCAGTTCCAAGTGGGGAAAAAGATACTGGATTCATGGAAGTTGCTTGGAAAGAAGGTTTATTGATAAACAGGATCACATGCCTTGGAGATCTTAGGTGAACAAAAAGGGAAAAGATGCTGAGAGTCCCTGGGTTTTATACCCTCTCTGGCTTTGAACTTCCTGGGGCACAGGAAGAGTATCCTGATTGGTTGCTGTCAGAGATCATAGCTAGCCTTTTAGGTTGTCTGTGTGTTATGTTTGGTTGAATCTTGATGGGTGATGCAATGAAGGGCAATTAAATGGCTCTGCCTGAAGGAGGTAGATCTTTCTTATGTAGAATGGACTGGCCCAGGCCTTAATATCCCAGTAACAAAGGTGGGGCGTGGGCTGAGTTTCTGCCTCCCTTTTAGGGAAAATATTCTGCCCTTTTAATATTTCCTAAAATATTTCATTTTTCTAAGAGAGGGGTGGGTTTTAATTTCCTACAGGACTATGGGGATGCTTTGATGGTTGTAAGTACAAGGGCTTGTTATAAAACACATTTTTCACTGTCACTGCAATTTTGAACAGTTTCTAAGTGAATGTAAGTCAGGACCACTTTTACATGCGTGACCCAACTCTTTGATAAGAGCAGAATTAGAGAATTTCAATTGATGCCTTATATCTGAGTTGCTGGCATGATATTGTTGGAAGAAAAATCCGGTCTGATTCCAAGTCAGGAGAAAGATGCTGGAAATAAAATGGAGGCTGGCTGCAGGAAAGAAGATCTCTGTTTATTTGGATGCCAGAAATTTCAGTGACAGCAGCATGTTTCTGGGGCGGCTGACTCAATGGGGTTGAGATAGGTGGGTTTTTATACATTCTTTGGGGCTTTGTGATTGAGATGCCTGTTCGTTGTGAAATGTACTTTGACCTATGCTTGAGTGTGCCCTTTCAGTATTCTAATTATTGTTGCCTGACTCCCATTGTAGCTGCATGTCAGGGTTCCAAGTAACACCCCCAATGAAAGAAGACTCCGAGCCTAGAAGTTCCTCAAAGTTCCATTTTATTAGAGATGTCATATTGGCATCTGGGAAAACCCAACTCTGAAAGCTTCCAGGTTTTCCCCACCCAAAAGAAAGTCCAAGTCCCTGCCCCAGCACCCACATGTCCATCACATGGTCCAATCAAGACACCATCCCAACTGGAGATGCCTTCCAGTCCCACTGCTCCAGGTGCAGGGCAGGATGTCCTTGACTCTCAGAGAAAAGAATGTTGTTATGACTATATATCAATCACCCCTGCTCCATACAATGCCCCCTCCCAGTTTCCCACAGCACTAAATGTGGCAGCCCTGAAGATCCAAAGTAAAAGATGGCTTCCAGGACTGACACTGGGAGGTCATGCCCTGTCCTTGGAGCTGGGTGTGTAATGTAGATTTTAGGAGTCTTTGTTTTTCTACCTTTTTAATCCCATCAGATCCACTCTTCTGTGGGAGTTGTGGCTGAAGGTGTTTTATTTATGAATAGGGTGGCCTGGCTTTCTTGATGGGTATAAAACATCCATCTCTAAAAACTTCAGGCTTCTGCTTGAGGCTGTTTTCTTGTAACAGGAAGACTGGGGCTCCTTTCTGACTTTAAGAACATGTTTTTCCTCTTCTCCTTTAGGAGAAATATAATATTCTGCCTCTTAATATCCCCCAAAATATTTCATTCTCTGGGGGGTGGGCTTCCCACAATATCATTTACATCCCATTCGGAATGACACATCCAGGAAGTGCCCCATGCCAGGCAGAAACCCCAAAGTAAATCCTCATTCTCTCCCTCATCCTCCTCATCATGGGAAAAAAGTCAATGGGACATGACTTCTGAACTGTGGTCAACAGAACTACATTGGCCAATGAAAGCTTAATTCAAGAAAAAAAAATATTCTTCATAATGTAAGAATTGCATAGTGCAGGGTTGGCAAACCTTTTTGGCACCAAGTGTGCGGGTATGCAGGGGGAGCACCGGAAACCAGAAGAGCAGCTCCCCGGCACGCACACATGGGAGTGGAGTGCTGGAAACCAGAAGAGCAGTTTCCCGGTGTGCATGTGCGCACTGGGAAGCTGAGCTTCTGGTTTTCAGCATGCATATGGTCTTTCTGTTTCTGGCACACATGCGCACCAGGTGTCCAGTCCGCATGTGCTTGGCAGAAACAGGGACC